>JBANSL010000015.1:65769593-66282093 GCA_037127255.1 Persicaria tinctoria
TTGAGAACAAATTCACAAGTCTCGATTGTTGTGCAAAAATAACCTATTGTTGAGCAAAAATAAGAGTAAGTTGTGTAAATATAAGAGGATGTTAGGCAAATTTAATCATAAGTTGTGCAAATATGAACCTAGTCTAGTTTTATTTATTTTATTTTGTTAACTTTTTATCGTGCAAATATAAGAGTACTTTGTGTAAATATAACCATAAATTGTGTAAATATGATCCAAGTTTAGTTTAGAGTTGCACTTTTTTCCGTGTCAGCACTTTTTTCCCCATGTCAGCACTTTTTTAAGAGTTGCACAAGCATGGATAACAATTTCACAAAGAATCGAAGAACCACATGACAAATGAATCATAAGCCGATCAAATGATGTCGAACAATTCCATCAAGCCTGGATAACAATTTCACAAATATGATCCAAATCTAGTGTTTTTTTTCTACATGGATAACAATTTTTTTTTACTATATAATATTATTCGTGCGCATTTTATTCTAATTTGTGCACTTTTTATTCTATTTGTGTCAGCACTTTTTTCAAATAATTTTTTTTTCACGTCAGCACTTTTTTAAAATAAGATCATGTTGATAATAAATTCACAAGTCTCGGTTGTCGTGCAAATCTTAAAACAGAGTCGTGCAACTCTTACAACAGAGTCGTGCAACTCTTAAAACAGAGTCGTGCAACTCTTACAACAGAGTCGTGCAACTCTTACAAGAGAGTCGTGCAACTCTTAAAACAAGAGTCGTGCAACTATTAAAACAGAGTCGTGCAACTCGTACAACAGCGTCGTGCAACTCTAAAATTTCATAGTGTTATTCATGAAATTTATAGTTTTATTCACAAAGAATCGAAGAAGCACATGACAAATGAATCATAAGCACATGACAAATGGAAAATTTGCGCCTTCGGCGCAAATTTTCTCTGTGCATTTGACTAGCATCTAACGTAGTTCTTTATAGTAGCTCGGATACTTCGGAATGAGATCGACTCCTTCGACCAGCATGAGACGGTGACCGTTTTATATAGTTAATACTCCCTCCGTATCACAATACTTGTTGTTTTAGAATGTTAAAGTTGTATCAAAAAACTTGTTGTTTTAGCTATAATTATTGTCTTTATAGGTAATGATTGCTCTTTTTATAGGTAATAATTTGTCCTTTTAGGTATTTTAAGCTATAAAAGTAAAATAAAGATAGGTTTTATTAATAAGTGTGCATTGAGCTAAAACAACAAGTATTGCGATACGGAGGGAGTACAAGTTTTGTAATGGGAGCATAAGTGTATAATTCAAGAAAAAGTATGTAACACCAGCTGGGTAGTGTCAACAGATTTGCTCTTAGGGCAATTTAGCACAGATTAGATAATGTGAACAGTCAAGCAGTTTTGTTTACCCCCAATTTCCATGTGTTTTTGGGAGGTCAAAGTAATTCATTGCAGTGTCAGCACATCCAATGTAGACTTCTAGAAAGGAATGTTACACATTTCAATATTGCACTACATGTATGAAGCTATTAGCCGTGAGTTGAGTGTCGAATTGACAACTGCAAGCACAAACTTGAAATGTTACCTCCTAAATTACCAAAATTTGATATTACATATTTCATATTTCCCTCAACCATTCAAGCACAAAAATGACAATACAATCATAGACTAAATTGTGAGCTTGTGAGGAGATACGTCACGTATTCCCAAAAACTAGTAAACGAACTGATCAATTTGACGAATCTCAGGTCATGGAACTGTCACACTAGGCCGCAGGCTCTTTGATGATATGCAGTGCATGCTTTCAATTCAAGGGACCATCTAAAAAATGACTTCTGTTTACAGGTCAGGCCGCTACCAGTTATCCCCTTGCATAACTCTTCAAATCAAGAAGCTTTACTACACTAACTCATTATACCGGATGGTAGAGTTTTTGTTGTAGAACAATCAATATGTCCACAGAGGATTAGTCTCATTCTGGTCGTCACACTTTTCCATGGTACTGGAAGTTTAACTTGTGGTCATGTCTCAAACTAGCTAGAATGTGTCTGCAAGGACCCTCTGCATAATAATAGAAGATTTCATAGAGTAAGCTACACCTGAATTTGTCATGTATTATAGGATCATGGATTAAGGGTAGGATTTAGAGATCGTATATATGAAAAGTTGCTGACCTCCAAATTCTGTATGGAGACATTGGAGATTTTGTTATGAACAAGCATCAATTAATGCGTAAACTCCTGGCTTCATGGCTTCATCTATTTCCCTGTATATCAAGTGTAAGCAAATGATTAATACATTGGGCATGGTGCTACAGCCAACAATTGGAGCAGAAAATTGATATTAGATTGTAAGATTGTGAATCGTGTACCTTTGGAGGCACTTTCTCAAAGGGCCAAATCCTGAGTAAATTGAAATGTAGGTTGATAAAAAAATTTAAACAGTGCTCTTTAAGTAGTCTTTGTTGCCCAATTTGCATACAGTGTACATAAGTTCAATCAATTAGTAAACACTAGTATAGACGCTGCTGAAATCAATAATGGAGAGTCTAGTTCTGGAAAGAGAGCAGAAAGAAAGAAAGAAAGAAAGAAAGAAAGAAAAAACACTATCAAACAAGCTAGCCAAATAAGAACGCGAAACAGAAAGTTCCTTTTCAATGCAACAAATAGCATATAAAACAGATCCATAAACAATCCTACGATGAGGATTCCTCCTCCAAGTAGACTGCTCGTCTAAACGAATCAAGAAACTCATCAGTACTTCTGCTGTCACAGTTTATATGTGCTTTCATATGATCTTGGGAGTGAAATCAGTACAAAAGATTGATATCTATAATCTTGACAAGGACAATTCTTTATTGAGGCAGAATTAAAGGGGTGTTTAACCTCACAACCAGCAGAAAACATGGAGACAAAGTGTGAGATCTCACACGGATGGAATACTGATATCTGGACGTGTCTGTCAAATGGAAGACATGTTAGTTATTTTATTCAACATCTTATTGCAAAAACTTAAAATACCAGCTAGCTAAGACAATGACAGATTCCAAGAGCTCACCCACAAGATATCTTGCACATTCTGTGCACATTTCTCAGGTCATTCTTAATCATATTGCATCAACACCAAAAAATCCCACAAACAACATACCTGAAGTAGTACTCAACTCTCTCTCTTAGAGGTTGCACAACTCTCTCTTAGAGTTGCACAACTCATCCCTTCCTGATCTGTAATGTGCATAACCGTTGCAGGTTTGGGTGGCAAAATTGGTAAAGAGTTAAAACTGCATACCTTCGTCATCAATCATTGGATGGTAAGGAGTCGTGGGCTCTGTAATTTTCTGCCTCACAGGTTTGTTTCTTTCAATTTCATCTAAATTATTCTCATCCCACCTTATATGTCCTGCATTCCTATATGAAGAATATAGTAATAGCTGATTAAAGGATGAAAAACATATTTTGTCCATTCGATAGGAAACCATGCATCGAAGTCATATGGGTGTGAGGGTAAAACATTGATGAAGTAGTAGTGCGACAAATTGCCATAGAAAAAGAACAGTTTTTTAACCCCTTAGATTTTGAACTCGATAAAAAGGGACCATCACTATCTTGTCTAAACTTCTTTCTAGGAGGCGACATACCATTTACGTCATCAACTGAGCAATCTTCCATAGGCTTCTGCGTTTGCAAACAACTTGCATTCCTCTTCAAGCTTGTCCCATGAAAGACACCATCATCTTGCAGTCTATCCTTAAGATATTACATAGCAAGGAAAAAAAAGAGTACAACACAATTTCAAAGTGTTCCAAAGTTACTGCAAAAGAGAGTGGGAGGGGGAAAAAGGCCAGTCAAGCGAAAGAAACAATTTTTACCTCTTCTAGAGCACATTTTGGAAAGATAGCCTTTCTCTACTCAATCAAAGCATGAACTTCTCTCATAAACTTATCAGAAGCACCCTTTCTCAGGTTTGCAAATGGATCAGAACCACATTTCCTCAGACTTGACACCGATGCCTGGTACATAATAGAAACCAGCAATTATTTCAGATTCTAAAACCTATAATAATCAAAATACACCCGATTTTTTGGTGGAATAATGAGGGGATCCTTCATCCCCAAAAAGCACGGTATGAGCGTTCAGTCAACGTCTAACGTGTTTGGAAATGAGGGACTGGGTTGGAACTATCTAACCAATACCAACACTTGTTTTTCCATTGATTTTCTTAGAAACCCATTACTCGAACTCCCATTTCACACGTATATCTCCTCTGAATTTAGTTGATTGCTGATCTCTATATTAACTCAAACTGGTAGAAAATTAACCAAATAAAATTTTCATGCATGAAATTCCAATTCCATCCCGATTCCTAGTTTCAGAGCAAAACCCTAGGGAAGAATTAAAAAAAAAAAAAGAATAGGAGCAATTACCTGAAGAACCCGGCCACAGCATTTGGAGAAATCGTCTTTAATCTCCTCCTGAACTGAAGACAATGATACACCACTGTTTAACACCTTGGCAGGGTCACATAACGCCTCCAAGCATCTGAAAGCAACCATTCCCCTTGCTTCTTTACTCAGATTATCAGACAAATCAGAAATCCCCTTGATCAAACCTGACAACAGAGAGAAAAAAAAAACACTGATATCAAATTGTTTGATTCTCCACTAAGTATTACAGATACATGAAAAGAAGACAAGCAACATATAACATTACAGATATCAAATTGTTTGATTCGCCGGTATAAACATGGAAACCCATACACATTCACAAATAATGCTACGGAAAACACACTGGATCTCGCCGCCATAGATCGATCGAGATCTCGCCTCCAAAATCGCCTTCAATCTGGAGCAGAGAGAGAGATTGGAGAGAGACGATGGAGCAACTCTCAGGGGGAAAAAAAAATAAAAAAAATTGAGAATTAGGTATATATAGGGGCTATTTCGCAAATTTGTCCAAACCCGCGTCTATTCCGCAAATACGTCCACTTAATGTGCCCATTTCGCAAATTTTTTCTATTTTTATTATAGTTTGTATAATGTAGGTACTCAAATTATATGGTGAGATTTGGAAATTTGGACCATTATTCAGTAATATATATTTAACATTTCAACAAATATCTCATTTTAAAATTCAAAAATCTTAAATCCTAAACAATCCTTACCATGATTAATATTTTGAAATTCAACGAATGCTCAAATACCAAATCCATAAACAATACTTCCAATTTCTATGAATAGTGTTCTAAATAATGCTTGAGATCTATGATGCTCAACTCCAAATCCCTAAACAATACTTATGATTTCTATGAATAATTCTTAATTTTCAATGGAATAATGTGCTAGTATCTTCACTAAAGCCCTTGTCGTACATATGTTTTCGTCTTTACATTCTAAGCTTCTGGTCCAACCTCTTCCATCAACTTAGGGATAAAATGATATAATTTCACATGATCTCGGTGTATATACCTATAAGAAAGAAAATATGTAAACATATATCTAGAGGAGATGATAGATCTTTCTAGGTCTATATATTCTTGTAAAATGTAATTATACACATGTGAAGACAAGTCAAGACACAATTATTTCAAGGTTTACCCGACATAGGTAGTTTGTTATCAGATTTCTCAAATTTTTTTCTTTATAAAAATATATAAAAGTTCATTTTTACTAGTTTTTTTTGGAGGGAATGAAAGGAAATAACTCTTGCCCCGGAAATGTTTGCTAGATTAACCCACTATCCACAACAATTGCAAAGGTTAACCCCCCACAAAAAAATTGCAACTTTGCCGGTTGGAAATAACCGGGACAGAGGAGAGAGAAGGTAAAGGAGGAGAGATGGAGGAAGCGTGGTGGAGAGAGAGGGGCAAAGGGAAGTTATTGTGGAGAGAGAGAGTGAAAGTGAGGGAAGTTATTGTGGAGAGAGAGTGGAAGAGTGAGAGAGGAAGCAGTTTGATTTCAAAACTGTCGACCCCCAACTGCCTCTCACGGCCTACAAAAGAGGAAGAGAGAGAGAGAGGGCAACAGTTCCACATGCAAACCTGAGGAAAACAAGAAAAGAAGGAAGAAGAAGAGGAAGGAGACGACAGAGCGAGAGAGGAAAAGAAGAAGCAAAGGCGAGGAAGAAGACGACAGTGCAGAAGAGGAGACGAAGAGGCCGACTCTGAAGTAAGTAAATCCTCACAATGCCGATTAAATACGTTTTGCTTCGATCCGTAGGGGAGGAACCGATTTGAAGAACCAAAACTGGTTTGGATTGTGTGAAAATGGGAAGAAGGGGTCGAATGGGTTGACAATACACAATATCGCCCTGTCATGTAGGAAGTAACCGGCGTCAAGTTAAAAACAATTGGAGGAAAGTTAGGGTACTGGGGTTTGCGCGTCTGGGAGAGAAGGGGATTTTTTGGAATGGGGAAATTGGGCAACTGTCTTGTCGAATCCAACTTATCAGGAGCAGGGTGAGTGTAGATCCGTTCAGTTTAGGGGGGAATTGGGCGAAATGGGGCTTATGACTATAGATGCGTTCAAGTTTGGGGGAAATTGGATGAAATGCGGCGCATTAGGGTTAGGGAAAATGTTAGAAAGGGTGAAAAGTTTATGTGGAATCGACATTATCTGGAATAGGGTGACTTGTGTGCAAATGGAGATGGACAGATTGAATAAGTATGCTGTCATGTTTTCACAACCATGTGTCATGTGTATACGTGTGTGTGTGTCATGTGTACTTGTGTTTGTGTCATGTTACATTTGATATTGATATGAAGGGAACCGTGGGTTGGGGGAGAAGAATTGATGTGTAGAATACTGATTTTGGGTCTTCCACTATGCAGGATATCTGGTGAATATTAAAAATGTCGCAGCGAAGTGTAAAGAAGATTGTAGACCGTACAACTCAAACCTCCGGCGCGGTAATATGGCTTTAGTTCGAGTAATGTAAGTTGTGATTGTTGTGCTGCAGTTTGGCTGACATGTTGAAGTCTATGCAGGCCGTGTACGCCGTAGAGGAAGATAGACACTTCAAAGCAAAAATTAACCAACACTCCTGGATGCCGCTCCTGGTAAACATTGACAGCCGGTTGAGCGAGTCCCATTGGAAGCGCCTGACAGACAGCCCGTTGGGAGGCGTTGCAAGACTGGGCACAAGGGTCCAATTCTCGGGACAGCTTGTACACTACGTTCTCCAACGACAATTGAAGACGAAGAAGGAGAATGAAACACGGTACAAGATCCATGATGAGGTCGTCAGGTTCTCAATAGTTGAGTTCGCTCTTGTCACCGGTCTCAACTGTGGCTATGGCGAAGAGCCCGAGGACGACGACGGGTTTGAGAAGGCAGTGTATGATTTCTTTGGAGTTTCAAAGATGAGGATGTCCGAGTTCGAGGTGCAGTTCCGTGTGACAATGACATCTGAGAAATCGTCAACCAGAAAGTTAAAATTTGTCCTGCTGATGCTGGTCGAGGGAGTATTGTTCGGGAAGGAACCCAAAAACTACATTCATGGGTGGGTGGTCGACCTTGTCGGCGACATTGACAGGTTCCTGGCGTTTCCGTGGGGTCGGCTTTGCTACGAGCGAACGAACGAGTTCGTGAACCGTGCAATCGAGAGGAAGCTCCAACGGGTTGAGGGCAGCTCCAATGCACGCTCGGCCTATTGCCTGCTGGGTTTCCCTCTCGCCTTCTAGGTTCGTACACAGATATCACCGGACGCCGTATATAGGTTTACTAGGCGTCTTATATTTATTGACTGGACAAGAAGTGATTATTTACTGGACAATATTTAATTGCAGCTATGGGTGTACGAAGCCCTCACTCCAATGGCCGACCAATTCGCAAATGTCATAGATGAGAAGCTACGGGTGTACGAAGCCCTCCTTCTTCAATTGATTTTCTCCTAAACTTATAATTTAGTTGAAAGAATATTTTTTCCCCTCACTAACATTTTGACTGATCTATCTGTCCTCTCAGCATGCACTTTTATATTTAACCTCTCTCTCCCTCTCTCTCTTCTGTCATCTGCCACTGCAGCAGCTACTTCTTCCCTCCTCTCTCACTGAGCCTTGCTTTTCAGGAGTAGAGATGCCTCCCTCCCTCTTTCTCTCACTGTACATGAAACCGAGAGTGGAGTCCAGCTGTGCCCCACAGGGTGACCGGCTACCGGCTCCCCTTGTCAAGCGGATATCCGCTTTTGTGCAAATTTTTTCCGGATTGGGTTACTCATGCAAACCTTTCGGATATGAGGGTCATTTTAGCAAATTGCCCTTTTTTTTTGGAAGGACATTTAAAGGGTTAACCTCTACTCACAAGCGACTCCATATGAGGATTCGAAGTTCGAACTTGTTAGCATGGGTGTAGTCCCACAACCGATACATGGTGTGTTTTCCTCCCCTCTTTTTTAAAGGGTGGAGGTGGGTAAAAGGGTGGAGGTAGGGGAAAATTTATGTGAGAGGAGGTTGTTGGGGTTTGTGGGAAGAGTCCCACGTTGAAAAACAAAGGTGAAAACCAAACTAAAATATAAATATAAGGAAGGGTGAAGCCCTACACAATAACCAAAAGAGATTGAGATGCCGAAACCCGTCGTAAAAAAAAAAACCAAAAACCGGGCGAGCTATAAGGAGATTGAGAGTCTCGACTCGGAAAGAAAGAAAAAGAAAAAGAAATTGTTCAAGTGTCAACCCGATCCAGGTGGGTTGGACTCGAGGGAGCGTGTTGGGGTTTGTGGGTATAGTCCCACGCTGAAAAACAAAGGTGAAAACCAAATTAAAATATAAGGAAGGTGAAGCCTTATACAATGACTTAAGCTTTTGCGTAAAGTGGTGGATTCCGACCTTATAAACAAAAATATAATAAACCCGACACGACTCCCGATTTGATACTATCCGGCCGAGAATTTCACACGTAGGGGAAATGAAGGTGGGGTGGTGCTGGGGAGAGCCGGAGACCCTAACTTTGTACTATATTTTGATGCAAAGGTTTTCCACAACTCCACACATTTTTATGTTCTTCTCGATATCAAATACCAGTAATTTAAAAAGATGTTATGATCGGGTTTAGCTGAGAAAGAAACCGAACTTAATTGGCAGAAGTCAAAGGTGAAGAAACATGGTGAGCTTCATCTTCAATAGTACTCCGTAATACCCATCTCTTTCAAATTCCAATCTCGCTGTCCACATTCCAGTTGGAGCCTGCAAATCCCTAAGCCAGCTCCTCTTAGCCATTTTGAATTTTGGGGATGACTTGATTTTGTTCATCTCCCCCACCAAAATCCACACAAATCGGTGGGTCAGTCGCACACACTTGAAACAAACTTGAAGCCCCCTTTGCTGTCTCTCTCAACCACAACAAGTTATTTTAATTCATACAAATCATGCGGCACTACCCTAAACTTGAAACCCCTTTCTATTCCTCTTCCCGAATATTCTTTCTATGATTTCCTCTGCCCTAAATTTAATCCTCAAGCTTCTGAGTTCTGAGTTTGACCGTCTTCGTCACTGCTTACTCAGCAAAGGGTAATTTACTTGGTGGAAACTTTCCTCCTTTTTCTTTGGTTGCTTCCTTGTGTAGTGCTGTTGCAGATTGCTGACGTAGTAAGTCGGACCCAATTTCTTTCTGTTGATCCCCCTTTGATCGATCGGATAGAATTCGGAAACCCGGTAGGGTTTTTTTTATTTGATTTCAGGAGTTGCTAAGAAGACTTGATTTCCTGGCGTTTGAGCTTCTCGGTGTTGTGGGTATGGAGTAGGTGTATGGTTATTGGATTTATGTATCGTTTCAGAAGGTCTTTAGCAGTTGATTTTGGAAGCTGTGAGGAGGGGTCTTTCCTTTTCTGGTGTTATTGTTAGTTTTCCTATTTGGGGCAATATTTTGACCTTAGGTTTAATGCTCGGTCAAAGACAATGGAGGTGTTTATGGCCGGATTTCTATTTCCCTAGCACCAATTGATTCCTGCTTTGTTGGGAAGTTAATAATATGAAGAACATTCTGAAGAAGCTGAATGCCATGTCTAATCAAACTGAATCCGAAGGGTCTGCTTCATCTAAGGGAAAGAAGATTAATTTGAACTTTGGGCTTTTCTCCCGGCCGGAGAGCCAATCTGAGAACAAGGCCTTCTCAGCTGTGGCAGGGTGGTTTCAATCAGTGACAAATAGGAAGGGTCCTCGTTCCTCCTCCTCCTCCTCATCCAGTTCTAAGAAGGGAGAAATAATTGAGCAATCTGAATCAACAAGCAACAGAGGTTTGGACTCTGGTTTGTTGGAATCTGGGGTTTTTGTCTCTGAGACTGCCATTTCCAAGGATCGTTCCCAAGATGAACAGTATCAGATACAGCTGGCTATGGAATTGAGTGCCAAAGAAGATCCCGAGGCAGTTCAGATTGAAGCGGTGAAGCAGATCAGTTTGGGGTCATATCCCAGCGAAAGTGATCCGGCTGAAGTTGTTGCCTATAGATACTGGGTATGCTTTTTCTGCTTTAATTGTTGATTGCTTGTAAAAAAGTTGCTGAGAGCACCACTCCAGACAGTTTTTGAGAATGTTTGCTCTTTACTACAGAAGGATGAATTTGTGGGATCTATGTCTGTGGTGCTATTTCAATCTCTGTTATGTTTGTCAATGACCTTTCCTAAACTAGAACTCTTGCAATTTCTGCAGCCTAATGGCCCTAATATCCATGCGAGACTTGATGTGAACTTTAGGTAGAGAATATAGGAAGGGTTTCCTTCCACTTTGAAATGAGCTGTATTTATGAAGTAATAAATGCCTTATGGGGTTTGTTGCTGTTGTTAAACTTACTTTTTTTTTTGGTGGGATGCTGTTAAACTTGCTAGATAGTTGAAAGGCTGAAAATCACTAATTAGTCTTAAGTTGATGATTGTTTTACTTTGGACCTCACCCTGTTTTGTTTTTGAGGTTGTGATGTGAAAGAAACTAGAAAAATAAAACATATGATCCAGGTAAAAAAACAAATATATTTCTTATTTTTTCAAAGATAAAAAGCTGTAGAGAAAATAGATATGAAAATGTAGTCAAATCCCCCTAAAGGGGATCAGGAGGAGAAATAATTTTTATTTAAAAATATTTCAGAATTTTTTTGACTGTTTGGTTTGGAAGGAGATAGTCTCTTCATTTTGCAATCTGCTAAATTTCATGCATTTCTTATTTTTGTGGATGAACGTTTATAATATTTTTGTTTAGTTTTTTTTTCTGCCCAATGCCTAGCTTTATGATCAAGTATGAATTATTTATTTATTTATTTGTATGCTAGAGTTTTTCAGCTTTAGGCTAACTTTAATGTGCATGATTCTTTTCAAGCCTGTCTCATGTACTGGAGAAATTTATGTCCTGCAGAACTACAGTGCACTAAGTTATGATGACAAGATCTTGGATGGGTTCTATGATGTCTATGGTGTTGTTAACGAGTCCAGTTCCTCAAGGATGCCTTCCCTTGTTGATTTGCAAGAAATGTCAGCATCTGAGGCCATCAGATGTGAGGTGATTTTGGTCAACAAGCGTACAGATGCTAATCTGCTCAAACTTCATCAGAAGACCCTGGTTTTGGCTAATAATGTGAGGTCGAAATCCATGCTTTCAGTAAGCATGGAGTTGGTAGAGGAAATAGCTAGACTAGTAGCTAATTATATGGGTGGACCAGTTGAGGACCCAGAAAGCATGTCGAGAGCATGGAAAAGCCTTAGTTACAGTCTAAAGTCAACACTTCGAAGCATGATCTTGCCTCTTGGTTCTTTGACAATTGGATTGGCTCGTCATCGTGCATTATTGTTTAAGGTACTTTCTTTATTTGTGAAATATTAGTAAACTATTGCTTTATTGATAACAAAACTATCTGAAATCTGTTACCATCATTATGTATAACCACTTGACTATATAGATAGAGTCTTGGTGTTTTACCATTTTACCTTCTTATCACTATTTGCCAGTAGATAGAGAATTCTGTAAACGTTGTCCAGAATATATGTGGTTTATGTCAGTCCTGAATTTCCAGAAAATATGCTGCATCTAATGCCATTTGCATTGGAGCAGTGATGTCTGAACTCTGAAGGGGACATGGTACACATAATGCCACAAGTTTAAAACTTTTCAGATGTAAGAAATTGAAATGGTAGTGGGAGAAGAGATAGATCTTGGTTATGCACACAGGCACCGGCAATTTTAAATTTAAATATTGTGCGTGGCAGTATTTGCATATTGCAGTAAGCACAGCTGTGCAGTGCTTGAAGGTCTGAATTTTGAAATAAGATAAGATGCAGTATTATGAATCACTGTTAACATCAATATATATAAGTAAATTAATTTCTCGATGAATTGTCATGGAACTTTATCATATGTGTGGGACTGCGAATCCATTATAGTAGTATAGTGATAAACTGTCATGGAAAAGCGAAAGATTGTATAGTGGTAGACTTATTGTTATCAATCTTTTCATGAGACTAGGCATTAGTGCTTTCTTGGTTCATGTGTTGGCAGTGACTGTTTTCTTGGTTCACATCATGCTATATAATAAGTAGGCATTATAGTTTAAAGATTATTTACCATTAACAATCATTAAAACCTCTCTGGTATGATATTCAACAAAAAATAACTTTCTAACCAGAACTATGCCTGAACAAAAAATCATAAGTAACCAGTTTAGTGTAAATTATGAATCTGGATTTGTTGATATGTACTCTTTGCTGCATGAGTCCCTCCTTTGGTGAGAAATTGTGATAGCAGTCCACTTCATATATATATTAGGATAAGGAAAAAGCTGGAATGGGGCCAGCTTTGTCAAACTGATGGTTTTCCCTGCTTTGATTTATTTTGTTTGGCAAGCGCGAAATCAGGCCATCTTTAGCAATGAAACTTGTAATGCTAGGGAGTATGCTTGGAAATCATTGAAACATCTAAGGTGAGAATGACAGTAAAATGCAAATTCAAAACTGTGCGAGAGAAAGGGTGGCATAGGAGGTTGCTTGGGTTGAATTAGCTAGGTTTGTCTTTTTGAGTGTAATGGTAATGGGTATATGGAGATGTGTATAGAGGAAAATTTTGACTATACAGCCAGTGAGGCCATATTTTAACAGTAGACCCTTGGTCTACGTCTTTTTTAACTCGGCTACTTGATCTATATATTAATTTACCTCTTTGGGCAAAAGCTGGAATTTAGCATCTTCTCATGTTTTGAAGCACTTTCTCCCATTTTCTTTGTTTTGTCCACTCCATATGGACTATTTGAGTGAGTTGTCTGAAGTCACTTGTTGAGCTTCTGCAGTTTTCTTCAGTAAATTGGAGCTGCTTTTCTTTCTTCTTGTTTTTCTTTTTTTTTTTCTGCTGAAAGTCACTCTTCCCCTTGTTCATATCAAATTTACCTGTATATTGTACAAATGAAGAATGGTTAAAGAGTTATGTGAAACTGCATACATCTCAAGACAAATTTAAGTATGGTTCAGCACAAAAGTGGGATATCTTGTGCCTTGCCGGTTCTCTAAAAGCAGCACTTCTATACTACGTATTTCTCAAGTGAATCATATTTCATCATGTGATCAATAGGTTATTCCCTCAGAATTTGGATTTTTATCCACAATTTGATACAACTTGGATTCTTTTCAGATGTAACTCGGTCAACAAAGAATTGCTATGTTCTCTTAATGATGATGTTTAGTGCAATATTTGTAATATTACAAATTTTAATTTGCTTAGAGCAATGTTGTTGGTCTGTTGTTTTAGTTTTAAGAAACCAGTATATAAATGTTGTCTTTGCAAGTAAGCTGTTTTTTTTTTTTTTTTTATTTATTTTTTATAATGTGCTCTCTTGCGTAACATTGTTATCTCTTCCAGGTTCTAGCGGATACTGTGGACGTCCCATGCCGGTTAGTGAAAGGCCAGCAGTACACTGGTTCTGATGAAGTGGCAATGAATATTGTAAAGATTGATGATGGAAGGTAATTGCTTAAACATGTTTTGTTTTTTTCTCTCTAGTTTCAACCCAATACATCTCCTTAATGGAATATTCTTTATTTTACCTTTATCATCACAGCATCATTTCTTCCGCAAAATTGTGCTTGTTACTTAATTGCTATAGATATTGCGTGCTTGTGACCTATATTACGTTTGTGAAAAATTCTAGGGGATTCATTGTTGACCTAATGGCAGATCCCGGCACACTAATCCCTTGTGATAGGGTGGGAACACATGTAGAATATGAAGAACCTTTCTCCTCCCCCAGTCCTTTGTCCAGAGACGTTGACTCTTCCACTGTATGCACATCCAGCAGTGGGGCAATTAGTTCTTTTGAAGAACGGTCGTCTTTTGAGACAGTGCAATACAGGAGCAGGTTGAAAAGACAGCCTGCAGCAGGAATTGATTCTGGGAGTGACAGTCAACCTGGGCCTTCAAGCTCACTTACACTGGATGATGGCAATGAGGATTTGAAGACTGAAGTTCAATCTGACGATCCTTCTAAGGTGGAGAGATTACAAGCACAAGATTTTCCAGCAAGGGCTTCTTATCCTCTATCACACATCCGATCTCCTTCATGGACGGAAGGAGTTAGCTCCCCTGCAGTGCAGAAAATGGAAGTGGATGATGTTTCTCAAATTGTGATTGATGCTGCCAAAGGGAACCCCCAATTCGCACAAAAGCTGCATGATGCATTGCTTGAAAGTGGAGTATTTGCTCCACCTAATTTGTTCTCTTCCAATTACCCTGCTTCATCAGATGCCAAAACTCAACCAGAAGACAAGCAAAATAACAGAAATAAAAATGAATCTATGTCATCCAAGCATAAGCTGGAACCTATTCGCCCATCCTTCTTGCCCCCTCTCCCTCAACGCGGAGTTGCACGTAGGTCTTCTTTATTGCTACTAGAGTATAAAAAACCTGTTTCTGGAGGAGTAAGTAGTGATGCTCCCTCGTCAGATTCTGATTCTATGCTTATGAAACATGGAAATGTTCCAGTTGCTGCTGCGGCAGCTGCTGCAGCAGCTGTTGTTGCATCATCTGTTGTAGCAGCCGTGGCAAAGTCTAGTGCTGACTCGAACATGGAGCTTCCTATGGCTGCTGCTGCGGCTGCTGTTGTAGCTACTACTGCTGCTGTTGGTATGCATTATGAGCATACAGAGGTTTCTCAGTCTCCAACTCGGGCTGCTTCCTTTGACCACCAAATTGAAGGCATGCGTAGTGACGGAGATGCAGATAGTACTGGTAATGATCCTCAAAGTGGTGATAGAAAGGAGGGTGATGGTTTTGGGGAAAACTCAGAGGAGAGTGAAAGAACATCTGATAGATCTGTGGGTGCCGACAGTGTAAGATCCGAAGTACCTCTTGATGAAGTGGCAGATTGTGAAATAGCATGGGAGGAAATCACATTGGGGGAACGTATTGGACTTGGTACTAAACTTATATTCTTTGCAACTTCTTACATCTACTTGCCAATATGCTAGTTTCTTCACTGAGTCATTTTTAACTGACCAGGGTCCTATGGAGAAGTATATCATGGAGACTGGCATGGAACTGTAAGTATTTTTGGCTTATCTGTCATTCATTTTTCTTCTTAATGATTGATAACTTACCTTCTGTTTGGGGTGACAAAAGATAAGGAACTTGAATGGACAATGATATGAAGTGTTTCATAGCATGAAGATGTGTGGTACTCGTTTCAGCTAGTTATGCTGCTTAGAATGTGTTGAAGTTTTCCCTCTTGTATTATTCTTTTTATTATTCCTTTTTTGGGGCTGGAAAGGCGTGCATTATTACCCTGGCAGTGGCTGCTCTCAAGTCTCATCAAGGTCAAGGTTTCTATGAGTATATCTGCTCATAATAATTAAGGATCGTGAGATTGGACTTGTGCATTGTTATTGGTTGATTTGTCTGAAAATGAGAAACTTAACCTTGTGTAGTATGACTGAAACTTCTTAAAGAAAAACTATAACATTAAAGCGGATTTTGTTTTCTATTCTATTTGAGGGATTTTACTGCTGATGGGAAGTTTGAACCTGTTATACGTAATCAAAATGACGTTGATAATCAACAACGAGTTCTTAAAGCAAGACTATAGGAAGGATAGAACACTTTGGGCAGAGCTCTCATATTTTGTTGTCCCTAAGATGCTCATCTTTTTATACAGAAGCAAAGGTTGCTTTTTCAAAATATTTTCCTTCTTTCCATCATTGCCTATAAGCAATCCTATTGATATTTACAATATGCAGGAAGTTGCAGTAAAGAGGTTCCTCGACCAAGATTTATTTGGTGAATCTCTTGAAGAATTCAAGAGTGAGGTACTATCTGAGCTTTGGGTTTTCATATCCTTACTTGGAGACTTACCTGAGGTGTAAACATGTAATCCAGGCATATACGAATTTTAAATGGGATTTCGGATCCATTGCCATTCTTTTCTTCAAAGAGAATGCAGGCTGCATTTGAAGTTTTTTTGTTTGCTGGGTTCTCGCCTGTACCTTTGTTTTTAGCTACGTGCTTGTCCATTTTTATAAAATTTCTAAGCTGGGCAAAAAAAAAGAGAGAGAGATTGGAAATCTAAATTTGATTGCTGAAAATATAATTATGCAACTTGAATGAGATCAGGTCAGGGGGAAGCCTTCTTTTAATCTTTTCACTCTAGTTAACCTTGCTTACAACTTCCAAATATGAATGCATTAATGTTGCACATTGAATATATTTAGATGCCTTATCTAACACTCATATGACCATTTTTTTAAATACATTTCGTCTTAAAGAATTGGACTTAACTTCTTGATTTTATGCTCACTAGGTTCGTATTATGAAGAGGCTTAGGCATCCAAATGTTGTTCTCTTTATGGGAGCTGTAACTCATCCTCCAAATCTTTCAATCGTTACAGAATTTCTTCCAAGGTAATTATAGGAACTTAAGAGGAGTGGCAAAGAGCACATCCTTACTTCATCCCCATTCTCAAACTATTTGTCTTTTACCCATCCCCTTTGCTTTGTCGTTCATCATACCTGTTTTTGTGTTTGTGTGTTTCTGTCTGTGCTTGGCCACTTGGAAACACTCTCGACGTAGTCGGGGAAAGAGTGCATACAACATAGCCCCAACCCTGCCTAGGCGGGATAAACCAGGAATGTTGTGTTGTAAGTATAGGAACATAAGTATTTTCCTAGAAGATGATTTTGCTACAAGGACTCAAATTGCTTTATAGATTTGTAGGGGTACTATTACAGTAGAGGTCCAATCTTTTATCTCTTGCCAATCTCAATCATGGGAACTAGCAAGAAGAAAACATTCATGATGGCAACTATTATGTCTTCTCAATTTCCCTTTGTAATATGTAACAAAGGTGACTTTTTGTTGGCTGCAACTGCAAGTTAACTACTTTGATCACTACTATGTATGTTTTGTGTAGGAGAAGTGCCAGTTTTTCATCCCCCCATGTCAAGAAATGAAAGTAGGAAAAGAGGGTATATTTACTTAGAATCTTAGAAAGGATAAAAAAAAAGATGTTGATTGTTTAGATTGTGCAGTTAGTTCACCATAATATAGTGTCAATCTTCACCCATCTAAAGGTTATACTTTATTTTTTCTTAGCCATGAAAATAGTCTAAGTTTGTATTTATTTTCCCCTGACTTGTTTAGAAGAAACATATTACTTAATTTTATTTATCCCTGCTTCCAGGACATAGATTTCTTTCCACATTGGCATTATCATTTCCTATGTCACATCTTAATCGATTCTTTTTGCTAGTATTTTTTGTTGAAATTTCCAATATAGTTTCAATTTTGCAGGGGCAGTTTGTATAGATTAATTCACCGGCCTAACAATCAATTGGATGAACGTAGACGTTTAAGGATGGCCTATGATATTGTATGTGAAACTCAAAACTTTGAGAAGAAAGGTATTATACTCATTTTTTGCACGTGGATGACTATTTCATGTCTGAAAATTGTAGGCACGTGGAATGAATTATCTGCATAACAGTTCACCAGTAATAGTTCATCGTGATCTGAAGACACCCAATCTTCTCGTTGACAGAAATTGGGTTGTCAAGGTGAGATCCTAATCATCGTAAATGGCATGTGGAAATTATGCACAATCCAACTATTGTTATAGTTACCTCTTCTGTTTCTCCCCTTCAAACCCCCTGTTCAGGTGTGTGATTTTGGTCTGTCACGGATGAAGAACAGCACCTTTCTTTCTTCAAGATCAACAGCCGGAACAGTAAGTGATGATTCTAACTCTCTCTCTTCATTCCTTTTCCTTTCCAAATATTAAAAATAGAAGGGGGGGGGGGGGGGGGGGTGTTGATTTTGAAAGAAGTCATTAGGAATTCATCATATGTTAAAGAGTATAACAGGACATAGTGTCCTCCTTTCAACAAGAAGCAAAGAAAACAAGGTTATGGTAATCCTCAAGTGCGTGAGGTCACAAGTTAGACAAATGAACATTTGTATCCTTGGAGAAGTGCAGAGAATGGCTATTATTCTCTAACTAACATGATTGATGGACAAAACCATTTTGTCAACGAAACGTCCATTCTTCATCTCTCCCTAGCTCCCTAATTAGCAGCCTAGAAGAGATAATCCTCTTGAAAAGCATTTTTCTAGACTTATGGGTAATCGGCTTGTGCTATTGTCTCTGAGCAGTATATTCAATCTAACCTGCATATAAAGAACAGCAGTTAAAACATTATGGAAATGACTTAAAACGGTTGTTACATCGTTGATAATCAAACTGCATCATATACTAACATGAGTATATTATGCACATAAAATATTGAATAATAGCGGAAAATTTTCTCGCAAACAGAATATTTTTGTTAAAAGTAACTGTAGTACAAATTTTCCTACACTGCTCCATGTTTATTGCACTTTTTTTCACTGTAACATTACGAAGAAAATTCACATATATATTGAGAAGTACAGTTCAACTGTTCTGCAGAAAATTTGGGCGATGTTACATCATACAGTATTAGTTTATTGCCCTGAGGTTGCAATAATCTTTAGAGATACCTCGCTAGTGATGCACTTGGTTGCTGCTGGGTGGGTTTGAGAGGGGCTGCCTTTTCAAGCATGGTCTCCATCGTTCTGCATTCATGTTTTTCTGTTCCTACTCACTAGCCTTCCTGAATCCATGAGTTCCTTACTTTGGCGATCACAGTATGCAAGCTTCATACAGAGAGACGACCTTCCTATTTTGGAGGCATTCACTGTTCATGATCTATCCATTTTGGATAGTCTGTGCAAAGTCCCTCCTCCGCCTTCCCTTTCATAATCATACCACTGTGATAAAGAAATCACTTATTTTTATTAAACCAGTGGCATCTTGCTTGGTGGGGTGGGGTTCAAGATGTTTGTGCACCCTTACCTGGAACAAATTGAGAGGGTGTTAATGAAAGACCGAAAGATGACAAGAGTAAGACAGAAAACTAAATTCAGCTATGTGGCAAAAATAATCGAGTTTAGTTGAAAATTGAAATGCTCCAAAAAATAACATGGGGGCGATATTAATGTCAAAGGCACTAAACAATCAAAGAGCCACACTCAAGCCCTAAATGGATAGATATTGTTATAAATTTTCAGGTCCATGCTCGATTGCTGTTGTGTCACCCTTTGACTTTAGTTGGACCATTCAATTTCCTTAACTTTTTAGCCAATTAGATTTCGAAGAGTATTTGCAGTTTCATAATTACGCTGATGATGTGTCATATTTGTTTCTAGTGGAATCAAAATTCGAGGATGCATATGGGGATTACAGATTCGTGATCGATGTTAATGTTTTCTCACACTTAGATCGTTGTCTTCAGCAACCTCGCAGCATCACTATAAAACACTGGCAAAGGCCAAATTGTTTTGAATCTGAAGCCAACAATTAGTGGTTAAACAACAATTTGTTAATAGAAAGATTGATGTCAAGGTATGTTTCAACTGCTAGAAAACTCTAAGAGATGCTGCAAAATGTGATTTATATGCTCATGGCATAGCTCAAATACATCAGGTTCTAGTTATTTGGAAATTATACAGTAGTCTATAAAAGTTTTGGACTTCATAAGCTGGGTGAAGATTTTATGAGTTTCTTGTGAAAGCCGTATGATTTCTCCCATTTTCTTGTAAGATTTACTCATTACTTTTGGCAAATGCCTCATCTTTTTCTTTGCCATGAAGTACTAGGTTTGCGTATGCCTTTCATTATGAAGATCCAGTGAACACCATTAATTCAACCGTGATTAAAGGATTAACAGTGTGCATATTAAACTCTTCCTATATCCACTGATCTAGAGGTTTCACTGTGTATAACGTGGCTTTAATTTGGGAAACTAGTGGATTTCCTTTAGCTTTCTGTTTCTCTTTCAGAATCTCAGATCCTTAAGTATTGATGTTTTATAAAGCAGCTTTACCACGACTTAACAACTCTGGTTGCAGGCTGAGTGGATGGCTCCAGAAGTGCTTCGAAACGAACCTTCCAATGAGAAGTATGTTCGTGTTCTCTCAAACAATTAACCACTTCAATGTTATGTCAGCATATGCTAAGAAAGTTTTCATGTTGCTAATTTGATGCAGCATCTGACAAAAAAGCTGACTGTGCAGGTGCGATGTGTATAGCTTTGGGGTGATTCTCTGGGAACTTTGTACTTTGCGGCAACCATGGAGTGGAATGAATCCGATGCAGGTTGTGGGTGCAGTTGGGTTTCAGCATAGGCGTCTAGACATCCCGGATTACATTGATCCTCCTATAGCAGAAATTATTCTAAAATGTTGGGAGACGTAAGTATCGATTCAATCTCCATACAAGTATCCTTGTTAATATCAGGCAATTGTGTTTGCATTTGCAAAGTATGCATTCATTTACTTCAATTTCTGAAATTGTAGGGATCAAAGATCACGACCTACCTTCGCGGAGATCATGGCTGCACTGAAACCATTTCAGAAGCCTGTAACAGCTGCTCAAGTGCCTAGACCTAGTTCTTCAAGAAGCAATGCCCATGACAAGGCACAGCAGCAGCCAAATCCCGGTCAAGAACCATTTGGGTGAGTCATTATAGAACGATCGAACACTTGTATCAGTTCATAGAAACTTGTTGGAGACAAACAAATCACCTCAGGATGACAGAGGAGGTCGAGAGTTACATTTCATAGACGACAATAGATCATCAAAGGCAACTGTCATACACGATATTAGATTGTCAAAGGCAACTATCATATACAAAAATAGATCATCAAAGGCAAATTCGGGTTGTTCGTTGTCGTTGTGCAGGATGTTTCTGTGTTTAATTGTTGTCTTGCTCTTGTACCCAATTCTTGATGTAATGTGCAATTGTTTTTTGGACGCTATTGTTTATACATTGGTCGATTTTTGCAAGTTGATAATGTTGTAATTAGCTCACAAATTTTGTGAATTGAGTCATGAAATTGTAACATTACCAAGAAGTGAACAGGTTGTGGCAACACATTGTGAATAACGTTGTTTTCATCCATTTTATTGAAACAATGCCTTCCGTTAAAGTCGCAAACTTGCAACAAATAATAAGACAGATTTCTCAAATAATAGAAGCAAACCCATTGAACAAATAACTCAAATTTGACAGATTCAAACTCAAGAGTCAAGCTATTATTGGATATGTAACCTGAGATCCAATCAAGATCACCTCCTTCAGTCCTTCAATCTCTAATCCACTGCATCACTAAATTATTTTTATATTTATTAAAAATTATATTTATATTTCAAATATTTATTTTTATATGTTTATAAACTTTTGTTTAAAAAAATTATGTTATAATTTTTTTTATAATTATACTTTGTAAAATAAAGTACCTTTTTAATTTTCAATTTTTTTAATGCATAATTTTTCAAAATAAAAACTCTTAACATAAATGTTTAAAATATGAATGTAATTTTTATATGTTTTTTAAAAATTAAATAAAAGCTAAAATAACTTAGTGGCGTAGAAATTGAAATAGGGAGTGATGAGTGATGACGATTTTAATCGTCAGGGTCAAAAGGAAATTTCCAAACACTGAGTTTGATCCGACAACCTTTACAAATAGTCTCTCTTCGAACCTCTTTAGTCCAAACAATAATAATAATATAAAAAAAAACATTGCCAGAAAATAAATTTTGAAACTTCTTTATACATAAAATTTTCTTGTATCATTCATTCCCAACGATGCATAAAAATTTACTCTTCTGATCAATCGATGCAATACAAAATTGAATATTTCAACTATAGACTAACTAGTACAACCACACACATATTTTACACCCACCCGACCCATCCATCACCCGCTGTGGGAGGAGGAGGGTCCACTGCCTCATCCAGCCTCGCCAGACTCCGAAATTGCCTCCCTCAACACCTCAATGATCTCGCCCATACTGGGCCGGTTTTTAGTTTCCTTGCTTAGGCACCTATCCGCGAGCTTAGCGACCTTCACAGCCGCGCTCCTAGAGTACTGATTCCGGAGCCTGAAATCCATGATCATGTAAAACTTTTTCCCATCAGCAGGGAACTGCTTTACCCATTCTAGCAGCTTCTGCTCAGCAATTGGTCGGTTCCTCTCCAGGACTCTCCGCCCTGTGAGCATCTCGTATAGCACCACCCCGTAGCTGTAAATGTCGCTCTTCAGGTTCAGATGGCCTGTTTCCACGTATTCTGGTGCTGCATATCCGTATGTTCCCACTGGCTGAAGAATGAGGACAATTGGTCAGATTTTTATAAGAGAGAACTGTGGTGTGGAGTCATCATCAACAACTTGTTGGAAAAGGATATCCAGGACAAATTTCCCGATCTCAGCAGTCAGCATCCAAACAATTTCTTTAAGTGAGGAACGAGAAAGAGCATACTGTGACTAGAACTAGGTGCATGACCAAACAAGAAAGTGACAAGTGGAAAGGTTTCTTGAAGCTAATTTTGCCCATATTACTGAAATTATCATGTTTTGATCACTAAATAACATGATAAATCAAGGAGACTCTTAGAAGGGCCTGTTTAGCTCAGCAAATTCAAGAAAAAGATTTTAGGAGCAGCTGAATAATCTAGGTTGAGGAATGCACCAAAATTAACTGATGTGTAATAACAAGAGATGAGAAACTTACTGCAGTTGAGACATGTGTTCTGTCCCCAGTGGGTCCTTCTCGAGCAAGCCCAAAATCAGATAGCTTGGCGTTGAAGTTCTCGTCCAATAGGATATTTGAGGATTTGAAGTCTCGAAATATAATCTACTCAAACAAAAATACAACCACAGAGGTGTCACCAATATGAAAAACCAGGACTGCATTCTTTAAATATGCTATAAAACAAGATATGCACTAATGGATAAATAAGAAGATACCGGGAATTCCAATCCCTCGTGAAGATATGCTAGACCTTCAGCTGCTCCCAACATTATCTGCAGTCGGATTCTCCATGAAAGAGCAGGCAAACGGTTGTCGAAGAGATGGTTTTCTACGCTTTTTTTTGGCATGTACTCGTATACCAAGAGTCTCTGGATCCCTCGCTCTCCATCTGCTGAACAATATCCTAGAAGCTTCACAAGATTTTTATGATCCACGATACCAAGAAAATGAACTTCTGCAAGCCACTCTTTATGACCCTGCAGAAAGCAAAGAAGTATGAAGGCGAAGAAACTTGAAAAGGTACAAAATGAGCAACTACAAAACAACTAATAAGCACCCCCAGAGCTGACCAGATGGAAAATTTCCATGTGCCAAAGCTTTTGATTTAAAAACAGATACACTTAAAAGACAAAAGGGGAAAGTCACAATCACTTATAAATAAATGTGTATTAAGGCGACACAGAAAAGCTAGACAGCTGTGTAAATACAATATCATAGGAAGGCAACAGTATGGCTGTAGCAAGCAGAAAATGCTGTTATCATTCTATCCCATATTCCCATTAATGACATCATATAAAGGCTAACATCAACAATGAAGGAATATGCTTGTAGCAGAATACATTTACATTACTTTGCTTCAGTTGCTCTCCATTTGGGTGTAACCTAGAACCAGCAGAGATGAAAGCTTGTTTCTGACATCAGTTAGTCCTAGTCTGGAGAATCTATCACTAAATCACAATCAAAATGCACAGATTCCTGTTGGCTACTACTTGAATCCTTCATGGGTGGGTGATACATAAGTAAGCTGTCCTATACACCTGTAGATTCCAAAGAGGTCTGAATCTCCTATCCCTTAACTTTTTCTTAAAACCACACAGAACATTCATTTTGACAGATAAGAGGGAATTCAATTTGATAATTACAAATACAGCCTGCAAGTAAACCAATAGAAGCATCAGCATACATAAAATCACTAGCATTTATCTTTATCCTTTATTGATTCACAAATGCATGGATAAAATTGGATTTGGGGAAACCCCACCAGAAGCAACATCTTGTATAGCAAAAGAACAGAAAATCTCGATCTTCAACAACAACTGATAGCTATAACTTCTACTCCCAAACTTTTGTAAATCAGACACACAAAATCCTTCAAAATTTGGCCCAAAATGTCCAATCTTCTGCAGGATAAATTCAATTAAATTTATCAAAGAAAGAAAAGAAAAAATTAGACTTCGTATGAGATGGAAGTAAGCAAGTACCTGCCAACCATTCTTGTTGAGTCTCTTAATAGCAGCAAAAGTAGGGTCTCCTCTTCCATCAGAAGGCGGAATTGAGCCCTTATAAACACTCCCAAACCCGCCTTGCCCGATCTTCAACAGCTTGTTGAAGTTATTGGTAGCCTCTCTGAGCTCCTCCAGAGAGAAAACCCTCAAAGTCGGATGCTTCTCCCTGTACAATTCAGGTATACTCTTTGATGAAGAAGCTGAATTTGCTGATTTCGTCTGCCTCCCCGGCGACACATGTGAAACACTCTGATTCCTGAGCTCAGGAGCCGACTCCGCCCTCTTCGCGGCCTTCTTCTTCTTGAAATTGGAGAAGCAATTCATGTTTGAAAGCATCAGCAACAGCTTCTTACAAAGATTAGCCGTTTTAACTCTCGGAAATGGAGCTGGGTTACCCGAGACACATCTCCAGCTGCAGCTCCAACAAAAAGAACCCGCCTTTGGATTTCGGAGAGGAAAACAGAGGTACCCAGATCAGGAATTGAGGTTTTGATGGAAATTAAAGCATCGATGAGACCTATCAAAGAAGGGGGTTTCGGACGCGTCAAGTGTGAACAGATGGAAATTCAAAGAGGGGTTAGAATCCGTACAGCTTCACCGATGTTTGTTTGCGTGTGTTCACAAAGGCCTTCCTCTTTTCCCCTCCGCAGGGCATGTAAATGGAGGCCCGTGAGAGAGGAGTATAAAACAGGTGAAGATAAAGACAAGGGAAGTTTTGCCGATTGAGAGGAAGACTCCATAAATTCTGTTGGGTATATAAAAGCTGTGAAGAAACAAAGAGGAAAGAAGGCGGTGTGGAAAATTGGTCCGCCCAATTTGCGTTTATGTTTCTTCGTCAAACACACTACATTATTTTATTTTTATTTTTGGCAAAATCAACTTTACTACTCCATCCGTTCCGTTGATTAAAACATATCTCTATTAATTAAAACATACGGAGTATCACTTTAGGATATAAATTTTGTGAAGAAAAACATGTCACATGAGGTATTTTGTTATTCTCTTTACAAAATTGTCATTGTAATAATTAGATACTCCGTATATGTTAGTTGTAGTTTTCAAGAAAGTAAAAGTACGTATATGTTAGTTGTAGTTTTCAAGAAAGTAAAAGTAGAATAATAATTAGGGGTGTAAGTGTATTTTTGTCTATTTTATTAAAAAAATGTGAAGATTTATAAAATGACTAGTGTTAATTAACATAGAGAGTATAGTTTATGAATATTTTTGGCTAAACATATACTCCATATAAATAAGAATAGAAGTGACCGTCGCTCAAAAAACCATAGTTGCTCAAGCGAAATCAACCCTAAACCAATCTCCTCAAGAAATCCTAAATTCGACTATCGTTCAAGCCAAATCAACCCTACACCAAACCAGATCAAAAAATTCGTGCAAGAGGGAATCAAGGAGGAAGAGCTAGCCTCGAACAACATAGATTGAAAAGTAAGAGGAGGAAAACCTCAAATAATAAAGAGCATATTGAAGATGACGTCAGCGAAGCCCTCGTAAAGTTTAGAGCTGAGCTTCTGCCTAGGTGACACGCTCACAGAAAAGGATGAATCAAGAATTGGAAGAAACCAAAAAGAAGGTTTGATGACATAAATGAAAGCAATCAGGATTCGAGTAGGCGAAGGTGCTCATGTTCAAACAAATTTTGTATCTAGATCTTATATGATGCAGTCATTTTTTAACCTTGATTTGATGCGTGGTGATTCCGGAGAACCACCAGGTCGTGTTATAGGTCCCGAACTTCCTCACCGGAGCCAGTGACAACCACCATGAACTTCGCCGACTCCCGAATCCCACCGCCCATCTTGCTCATCTCCACCTTCACCACTGAAACCCTAGCCACTGTCAAATAAGGTTTTGAGGTTTGCTTTCTCCCTCTATTTGAGTGCTTCAATTTGATTAATTTTTGTTTCCCCCAATTTGAGTTACAGTTGGAGATTGTGGGTAATAGGGGTTTGAGTTTGATTCTACCATGTTTAATTGGATTTGGGTTTTGACTGATTTTGAGCAATAGAAACCCAATTTCACAATTAGGGATTCTGGCTGATTTGGGTTGCGACTCCGAGCAGTACTAGATCTAAATTTTGCATTTGTGCTCACCTCCGCCTCCTCCGATTGAATTGAGCGTTTAATTGAATGCTTGATTTTTTGTTTGCAATTTCTACGGTCGCGATTTGTATAATTTTGGGGGCTTTTGTGTTTCGGATCGAAGTTGCAACTATGTGCAAACTGAATTGCTGCAACTTTGTTGTCTGTCATGTCTGAATAAGCAGGTGACATGTTGATTTGTGTAGGTTTCATGTAACTCTGTGCAGTTTCAGGAAGATGCTAGCCAAAGTTGCGATGAGAAGCTCTCGGGATCAGCAACGTTCAACAAGTTGTGTATGTTCCTTATGAACAAGTTGCGTGTAAAAAACTCTATTTATAAGAAGTCGTTATGTACTCCTTTTATTGTGGTGTAAATGAGCAATGAAATTTGTTCTATCTAATTGGTGAATGCAATTTACAGGTTTTCTTTGGTTGCTTTCTAATTCAATAATTCATCACAATTCATTCTTCTTTGTTGTAATCTGTCAACTATTTAGACAAATACAACTGTTTTGCCATTATTGTAATCTGTCAACTAGATAGGTTTGTATCAAGGTAGTATATAGTTAGCTAGAAATAGAGCAATTCGGGAAAATGGATTGCAAGCTTTCAAACAGAGCAATTTGTCTTGTAACCAGTACACCACAAAGAATATTTCATCTTAGATGACAATTATCAATTACTTACATGTCACATACTGCAGTTGACATGACAGTCAGAGGGACCCTAATTACCTCTCCAGATTTCTTAGGAGGTGCATCCGACGTACCCCCTTGTCCATCCCAGTGTCCCCAAACTCGGTCATCATTGTGTCCTCCTTGTCCTTCTTGACGTCATGAACCTATCCATAGACATCACTAATTAACATGACGCCTGGAATATGTTACATGACGGACAAAATATATTACATGACAAATGGATAATCTTACAAGGCAGAGATTAGAACATATGATATCGATATGACAGTTGAATTGTTTTACATGACATGTGTGAGATTTACCCACTTCCATTAGATATCGATATTTTTTTACAAGATTTTACCCAGGGGTGTAAAATATGGATATATATGATATTATATTTCTTTTATTTGTAGTGAATTAATTAGAACATTCGCGTGCATTTTCCCCTTGTTTATTGTTCTAGTTCGAAAATGTATACCTTGTAATTGAAGTTCTGGTTTGAAGACGAGCAAATAAGTTGCAATGAGACAAAATGCAGAAAAATCAAATGTGATTCTGAATTATATCGGTAGATGTAAGTAAACACGAGGGCCACGAATGGGAGCTACTTTCTAATAAACATAAGGTACCATGTGTTCGCGCTGTAGATTGTCATATTAGAGTTTTCAAAAACGAAGCTCTTTGTAGCCATTGAATGAACACCCTTTAACAACTATGTACACACTAAATGGACCCCTTTTTTCACATGATGAATGAGCTCCTCGAAGAGCCCAAATTCATATAGAATGAAACAGACCGTTAGTTTAGTTTTACATGACGCTTACTTTAGTTTTACATGACACTTACTGAATACTGGTATTCAATCCATCAAGTAACATCAACATTAAAAAGATGAACAAGATATCGATGCCATATCATGTCGAGGGATTCCTTATGTGATGCAAACAATCAAATCTAGTTCATCTTCGATGCCATTGTTCCAACCTTTGTTCTAGCCTTTGCTTTTGCAACTGAACCTTGCCTTATGCCGCTATCGTTTTCTCTTCTTCCAACAATTTGCAAATGATTAGAATCCCATTTCATTTCTCGAGCCATTACACAGCAATCACTTGGAAAGAAAGGGAAAAAATCACATGGAATTTGATAGACAATATTGAGCCATTACACAACAATGAAGCAATTGAAAATCCATGAAATCCAAGAAATCCATGAGCCATTTCACTTGGAAAGAAAGGGAAAAATTACTCAACCGATTAGACACGTTCATCGACAGTAACGACTTCCCTTTTTTGACACTAAACAAACCATACTATGCCTATGGTCTGTGTGTGGAGAATCTTCTTCACGGATGAGTGAGACATTATCTACGTCGTTGGATGCCCTACGGTTAGGGAGGCAATACATCAGAAAACTGCAAACATACCTGTTCCTGAAAAAACTACAAGTAAAGTTGCAGCAAATCAATTCAATGGTCGAACGATTTTCAAAGCTAAACATATCTACGATCACCCTATTCCTGAAAAACCTACAAGTAAAGTTCCACATATTGAACCCTTAATTCTCCATTTCTACATGACAACATCATGTTTCAAAATGTCACATGTTTATTCAGACATGACAGACAGTAAAGTTGCAGCAATTCATTTTAATTCTCAACCCATTTCAAAACTATACTTATCAACTATCACATTACTTATATAAATAATGAATGCACATAAAGCTATAATTTCTAAACACACAAAAAACATGGAGTTGTGTTCATTACGGCAGTTTCACTTACTACATCACACCTACATAGATTAACATTCACCTGTTTATTAAGACATGAAAGACAACAAAGTTGCAGCAATTCATTTTCATTATCAACCCATTTCGAAACTACAAATGCAGCCAGCAGGTAAGCACTTCATTCAGAGATGACAAACAGCAAAGGTTGACAGTAAATGTAATGTATTCAAATAGAAACTACAAATGCAGCCAGCAGGTGAGCACTTCACAAGCGGGGTGAACTAATATGGGGAATTGGAGTTTGGGGAAAAATCTCAAAGACACAAGAATATGTGTGGCAACATCGAAAGCCCCAAAATATTAATATATCCCAACCCTAATCGAATTGGAAATTTCAAACCAAAACATTTCAATTTCGAAATTCGAAATTTCAGTCTCTAGCCCTAAACTAAAAATTCCAATTTAATGTAATCACAAAATCAAATTCCATTTTAGAATGGTTTGGTTTGAAAAACCCTAGAACGTACATAATCATGGGGACCGTCGATCGGAGTGTCTTTCGCTCGTCCCGGATTGTCAAAGTTTGCCCTCCTCTATTTCAATTGCCCAAAGCCAGAGCCAATCGATGGGAGAATGGAAGCGGACTGCTGCTGTCGAAGAGGGCGAGCGTCGTTGATGGAGAGAGAGGTCGAGCGTGAGAAGGGGAAGAAAGACAGCGAAGAAGAGGAGAGGGACAATTCCGCCAAAGAGGGTGACACCAGAACCTTCCGTTCTGCACCGCCGAGCCCCGTTCCGCATCCATTAAAACGAAGGCGAAGGATGAAGGCACCAAATCCCTATATATATATATATATATATATATATATATATATATATATATATATATATATATATATATATATATATATATATATATATATATATATATATATATATATATATATATATATATATATATATATATATATATATATATATATATATAAAGAAGATAATTAGTTCTTGTGACTTTAGATATTCATCACATAGATACATTGTTTGCCGATTTGTTTGCTGATTTGTCAATAATAATTTTTTATTTGTAACCATATGTATTCTTTTCACATATCAAATTTGGCATAGATAACTGTAATAGGGAAAATCCGAGCTTATCCCAAATAACGAATAAAAACGACATCTATTATTTTGTGGTATGCAAATCGATCTAAACATTAATCACACATTGACCAGCATAAATGAGGAAGAAACCGTTTCCTTTATTTAATACGACGACCGTTTCTTAACGAGGTAACCTTTCCAATTCCTTTGATTAAATGCATCGGCCGTTTCTTTAGGCTGAACTAATATAAATACCTAGAGAAAATTCTTGTTCGAGAGGACTGACTTGAGCGTCGGAGGGTCCTATGGGGGAGACAAGCCCCGCCCCGACCTCGTTCGTTCTTGTTTGCAGGCTAGGGTTCGGGTTGAGAGCATGATCAAGATCGATCAACTATGATGCAGATTTTATGCATCACATTTGGCGCCGTCTGTGAGAATTCGATCAAAAAGCTATGCGATCGAAGTTCCTGGTGAAGATGAATCATGGATCGATCACCATATCAGATCTAATTAAGCACCCAGGGCCGCGTCCTCCCCCTTCCGATCCTCGTGGACCCCGGAGCCCTACTCAACGAAATCGAAGAGGCCTACCGTCACTGGGGTTAGGGGCAATGCGCATCATCTCGCTCGCCGCCGCAAGCAATTGCGATCTTCATCGCCATCTCGTATACGTGACTCGCAGCCTCCGCCTGCTGGTGTTGCCTCCAATCATCCATGTCCGTGCGTCGACGACAAGGTGGTGACGGTTTTCGCCGGTGCCGCACCTCCAGCCCAACCTCACTGCCGTTGCAGATCGACCCCGGTGGCTTCGAAAGAGGGGCTGCCCGTAGTAAATCTAAAGCTGGCATCGATGGACGAGGCCGGGTTCACCCGAATTTGCCGTTAGGGATCCTTTGCCGATGTCGAGGTCGAAGGCAGGACATTGGCCGAGCCGAGGATGCCGCTTCGAGTTCTTGCGCCGCCGCCCTCTGCAAAACGTAACGAAGAAGACGATCGATGTGATGAAGATTTGTTTAAATTACAAATTCGGCCTAGGAGCTCTCATAAATTGCAAAAGTGGCCCAACCTTTCTAAGTAATTACAGTAAGTGATCCAAACTCTCAAAGTTTTATATTTCAGGGTTCGCAGAAAAAGGGGATGAAAAGGGTCGAGCTGTCAGAACATTAGAGTCAGACGATTCAAAATCAGGAAGTGCTCAAAATCCTTGTCTTTCTCGTAACAAATTTGGTTTTTAATAGATATGGCTTGATTGTTCCTTTATTTACTTTATAAATTTGGCATGCATACTCCTCTAGTGTGGAAGGTTCACTAACTTTTGGTAGAAGTTCACCGATTTCAAGTAGACATAAACAATCGAGGAATTGACCATTTACACGATATTTAAATCGATGCTTTCACCGTTTACATGGCAAGGGGCATCGACTCATATCGACCGAGACCAATCACATCGAGGCAACGAGAGTCATGGTCATCATCTCCATGGCAAGAACATCGCATCGGACTGACAAGTAGATAAGCCCTTCTCCTTTCTCATTTCATTTGGTTGTCATTGAATTCGATAGCTCTATGCTCCAAATTGTTGAACCCATTATTGATTGCAGATTAAATAGATTTGACTTGACTGACTAAAGTTGATTTAGCCACTAAACATTATTTGCCTATATATCAATTTATGCACCTATATGTATTTGGGCTCATCGATCGCTAGTTTTGCTTTCTACTGAGTTGGCGGATGATTTAGTATGTCACTTAATTAATTGTGTCACTGCGTGGCGTGCTAGATTTGAAAGATCATGACCCCTAATGGTTTCTCGTTCTCATACACTCCGTGATATATGAATGAACTTGAATTAAAGTGGTATATCTATATATATACACACACACATATTTCCTATATCGATTAGATATTTAACTTGATCAATTTCTTACTCTTAGTGCTTGGATAAGTGGTTTGTGCCCCCGTGCTCGTTTTTCTTTGCTATGCTTGTTTTGTAGCTTTGGAGCAAGGATCGATTATGTAAACCATCCGGAGAGGATGTGCTGTTATACGCAATACCACCAATTTGCCCTGCCAAATTCGTTGCTACGAATAGCATGATGCTCTATCAATCGAGTGTCTCATTAACACCATTTAGAGAGGAGAGATCACGAAGTTGGAGTATCATCGTATGAATGTGATTCCTTGTGTTTTGGATAGCTATGCAGTATGCTAACTTTTTATCAGCTAAGTTTTCTAGTCTCATGTTTATATTTCTTTGTGATACAAGTATGCATGACATAAGGTTATTCACAAGTCACAACTTGCGATGGGGGTTGAGGACCCATGTAAAACATAATGACACTTCACAATCTATTATTGTCACATTTTTTGATAGGAGAGGTGATATGGATGACAGCCCATACTCAAGGCAAAGGATTCAGGGTCTTTAACAACAATTTTAGCTCGCATCGAGTGCTTTCAATACCTCTATATATGAGAGACATGACGTGTTAGCGGTGCTACGAGTGGCATGAGGGTAACCATTTTCCCATCACATATATGCAGTGGGTGTTCTCTCGGGACACTATCCCGTTATTTGCCATCACTAGGGGCACTGCACGGTACAATACCACTCTTCCAATGGCTTGATTACTCTAAATTATGTAGAAGTGCAATGTTCTTGACCAGGTCCAACGACTATATATGTCATGGAACGACGTCTTCAAAGCTACGACAATTATTCGAGAAAGTGAAGATTCACCACTTATGGCCAAGCAAATGCCAGTTAAGGCAGAAGACTCACCACTTATGGCCAAGCAAATGCCAGTTAAGGCAGAAGACTCGCCACTTATGGCCAAGCAAATGCCAGCTAAGGCAGAGAAATCGCCACTTACGGCCACCGGAAATCGCCACTTACGGCCACCGGAAATCGCCACTTACGGCCATCGGAAATGGAAATCGCCACTTACGGCCACCGGAAATCGCCACTTACGGCCACCGGAAATGAAAATCGCCACTTACGGCCACCGGAAATCGCCACTTACGGCCACCGGAAATAGAAATCGCCACTTACGGCCACCGGAAATCGCCACTTACGGCCACCGGAAATGGAAATCGCCACTTACGGCCACCGGAAATAGAAATCGCCACTTACGGCCACCGGAAATCGCCACTTACGGCCACCAGAAATAGAAATCGCCACTTACGGCCACCGGAAATCGCCACTTACGGCCACCGGAAATGAAAATCGCCACTTACGGCCACCGGAAATCCCCACTTACGGCCACCGGAAATAGAAATCGCCACTTACGGCCACCGGAAATCGCCACTTACGGCCACCGAAAATAGAAATCGCCACTTACGGCCACCGGAAATCGCCACTTACGGCCACCGGAAATAGAAATCGCCACTTACGGCCACCGGAAATGGAAATCGCCACTTACGGCCACCGGAAATAGAAATCGCCACTTACGGCCACTGGAAATAGAAATCGCCACTTACGGCCACCGAAAATCGCCACTTGCGGCCACCGGAATCGCCCATTACGGCCACCAGAAATCGTCACTTAAATCCAGTGAATCATAATTCTTGTCGGCTTCCCTCATCATTGATACATGATGAAGAAATCCGAGGGGCAATTGTAATAGGGAAAATCCGAGCTTATCCCAAATAACGAATAAAAACGACATCTATTATTTTGTGGTATGCAAATCGATCCAAACATTAATCACACATTGACCAGCATAAATGAGGAAGAAACCGTTTCCTTTATTTAATACGACGACCGTTTCTTAACGAGGTAACCTTTCCAATTCCTTTGATTAAATGCATCGGCCGTTTCTTTAGGCTGAACTAATATAAATACCTAGAGAAAATTCTTGTTCGAGAGGACTGACTTGAGCGTCGGAGGGTCCTATGGGGGAGACAAGCCCCGCCCCGACCTCGTTCGTTCTTGTTTGCAGGCTAGGGTTCGGGTTGAGAGCATGATCAAGATCGATCAACTATGATGCAGATTTTATGCATCACAATAACAATCGATATTCTTTTCCCTTTTTTAACCATAGCAATATTTGACATAGATTTCATATTGATTGATTATTATAATAATATTTTTTTCACAAATTATCCATATATATATATATATCTAATGAATCAATATATATTATTGGTTCCATTTGTTATTATATTTTATAAATTCCTAGATAATATATTTTATTAAAATTATTTTTATTTTTCATTTGTTATTATATTTTGATTTTGTCGTTTGTTAATAATTAAGTAAATATTTTTGTGGTTTAGATTAATTAAGTAAACCAAATGAATTAATTAATAGTTAAACTTATACTAAAGAAGAAGGTGTCACATGGATAGGATGACTTCTCCTTTAATATTATATATTGATAAATTGATATTCTATCGGATTCGCGTGGTGTTTAGTTTTTGTGTTAGTAAGTCATCCTGGTAATGAAATTTTCGATTGTTACTGTCAATGTTTTCATCGCATGAAAAAATAAAAGATGAATTATTGTAATGTCCGATAACAAAAATATCGTATAGCCAATATATTTAATAGTAGTTTGACTTCAATAAAACAACAACGAATCTGCACAAATGCATGAAATAATAGTTAACGCACCTCTCTTCTGAACCTTCCTATTATTCTTTTCTATGGACGCCTTACCTTTATAATTTGTCATCATGAGCAATCTGATCTAGCTCGGTTGAAAAAAACTTTTAAGACGCCATACCATAGGATATTACTAACTCAATATATAGAGAAGAGAAATATGACATATCGTTTTAGTTATTTAGAATATCTGCAATTAATTCGGATATATAAGGTAAAATTCGCAGATAAGATACGACAATTAGATATAGATATATGATACGACATTTAGGATAGATATCGATTATTACCCCCAACAAATGTAGATATAAGATAAGACAATTAGGATGTATATCGGTAATAAACGAATTAGCTCAACAAATATAGATATAGGATACGGCAATTAGGATAAGATTAGCTTAGATTTTTTCGTTAAATTATCTTATTTTTTTGTTTTAGCAAATATATATAGCATATTCTAATTAATTTTCTAATTTAGAAATCCTAATTTAGATTAATTTTTTTTGTAGCTTAAAAGTTAAAACTCTATTTTAAAGGAAAAACCGCAACATGAGTTAGACGCCTTCAACTTTAGTATGATTAGCTGATTGATTGCGCCTTAATTTTTTTCTTCAGAATAGAGATGTCAATGGGTCGGGTGATGCGTGGATGATCTACTTCCGTCACCCGACCCACCACCCAAAATCCTTCACCCTACCCGATCCATCACCCACCAAATATTTCACCCGCCCTGTCCACCCATCACCCACCGGGTGATCGGGTGGATCGGGTGAAAATTCAGGTGAAATACAAGACATCAAATTCATCAAAAAAAATATTGAAAAACATACGTCGATCGCATCGACGAATAAATTAGTACCAAATATGGTCAAATTAGGTCAAATACGTGTAATTATCCACAACTTTCAACACTTCAAGCAAGAAGTTTTGGAAATAAAAAGACATTACAACAATTATGAATAAAAAGAAGAGAAAACATAGTCTTTAACAACCAAAGATTCAAGCGGGAAATTGTTTGATAGGTATTTTGAATTAGAATTTATGGGGTATATTGGTAATTTCACATATAAAATATAATTATATAATATAAGTCGGGTGATGGGTCGGGTGACGGGTGGGGAATGTCTTCACCCGAATCCGACCCGACTCATCACCCGTTCACCCATCACCCATTTAATATCCAATTTATTTCGGATTTTCACCCACTTTTTCGGGTCGGATGAGATGAATATCCGTCGGGTGCGGGTGAAATTGTCATCCCTAATTCAGAAGATACAAGTAGGTCCAATTGAGAGCACTGCTGGTTTTGAAAATCTGAAGGTTGCTTGTCAGTGGGTTTATTTAAGAAATTTATGCGGAATAAATTATATACGTGTGTTCGACTCCAACCGGCGGACCCCTATTAAGCATTTATATAGACCATATTTTGGTGTTTACTAGTCCTCGACCATGAATAATCGTGATGGCTGCATCTATCCGTCCAGCCACTTCTAGGAAATCACGGGGTTAAAAAAAATTCTGAGAATTTTTACTTGATTTTTTAAATTTAAATATATTTAAGAAAAAAATAAGAAGTCAATTTTTACGAAATAATGAGATGATCCCTTCATTCACTTTATATTCTCTACTCCTGATTTCCCTGATTAGGTGGAGTGATCGAATGAAATAAAGTTAATGTAAATTCCTAATGATAAATTCAATTGATCTGATTAGTCGATCAAATGCGAGGGTGATCCTTCTGGGATGCTCGGGTTCTAAACCCTAAACAATTTTTTTTTCTTGTAATAATGTTCGACCCTCTCATTATTGAGGTTGAGGCTCCGTCACTAGTGGAACAGTTAATCAATGGTAGGAAGGAAAACTTGAATAGGGCAAAAACGTATGTCAATGAAAATGACGAATTGAAATCCAAGGCTAGGGATAATAGAAGACCAAGAGAATAATCGATTCCCAGATGGACACGACCATCACGGGGGAGACTTAAAATTAATTTCGATGGCTCAATAAAAGTTAACGGCGAGAGCACTATTGTCCGAGTCGAACCCTCGACCCACCCAACAACCCGCCGCCGCACCCACCCTGTAGGCACGGTGACCCCCCCCCCCCCCCCCCCCCTCAAAAGTTTCTGGGTCCGCCACTGACGGTAGGTACAACTGTTGGGGAAAACAAACCCCTATGAAAGCAGAGGCGCTGACCCTTCGGCTTAACATCGACTGGATAGTTAAGGATGGACTCGAGAATGTGGATCTCGAGGGAGATTCTTTACATTAATAAAGGCTATCAAGAACCAACAACATTGCTCATGAGAAATTGAAAAGATATATAATATCTGATTCACTTCATCAATTTATGTCGCTTAGGAATTGGGAAATTGCTCACGTTCGCCGGACTAGTAATGTTGTGGTTGATAAGGTTGCAAACATTTTCCACACCTCCCAGGATTAGGAAACTGCATAACGAATCACCTCGATGTCTATGACCTCATCTGTGATGATGCACTCGGGTAGTAGGGTTAGCTCGCGTCGAAGTTTTACCTTCATAAAAAAATATGAAAAAAATGTTTTTATTTAAATATACCAGAGAAAATTTTAAATTTGTTATTTAATTCACCATTTTTAGTAAAAGAAATTTTTTTAAAAAGTGAGGTTAAAGAGGTTTGAAGTTTGAACACATCATCCTGATGTTACAAATACCTCCCCTCGGACTAAAGTAATTATCTTTATTATTATTTATTCTTTTTAAGTCTTTTATCCCTCAAATTAGTCAAAAATAAAAAAATAAACACACACATAAAAAATTTATTCTCGAGTTTTTCTTCGGGATATGAGGACTACCGTCACCCCGAACCCCCTTAAATACGCCACTGAAGATGATTTTGATGGTCAATGGTAATAACATGCCTATAGAATTAAATGGTTAGCTAGTATAGAATATAGATATCTTTACTTATCTTTTGCTAAGCTAAATAAAGTCAAATCGAGGTAAAAAAGTAAACGAAGGAAAAATGCTTAAAGGTTCATGGAGAAACCATGACGATCCAAGATGGAACCTAATTAAGTTAAGCATTGAAAGTGAAAGAACAACACAAGCCTTTAAAAAGTTGTCTACTAGGTTGAGTGAGTGAGCTTTGGCTATTCGGCCGAGCAAATGGTTAAGGCGCACACATGGCTACTCGAGTGAGTACTTGGCCATTCGGTCGAGTACACAATAGGTTATGGAGGCAATTTTGAGATTCTACAAGCCCGAAGACAAGGCAAGGACATGCCGGAGGAAGATATCAAAACAAGCACTACCGTTACTACGCGTACAAGTAGACGCTTACTCCGTTGAGTACTCGGCTTGTCCGAAGTCCATAGGCCGAATTTTAACCATAGCTAGTTGCCTCCAAATACTATACGGAGGGCATGAAATTATTATGCTACTAGGAAGGTTTTCGTACCTCTCTTTTGGGGTTTTCTCACACTTTAAATATGACATTTTTTTTAATGGAATAGTTTATAGAAACAAAAAATACAGAGAAATAAAAAAGAATCAATGATATAGTAAAACAAATAAAAAGTAACCCAGGACCTTTTAATTTTGATTCTCCTTCTCCTTCCTCTACCACTTAAGCTAGACAACACTCTTGTTTCAAAAATCATTTAAAGATGTTATATTACCTTAAAAATACTAAATATATGTAAAAAAAAAAGGGGCTACTATTCACACGATTAATATATCGCTTAATACACGGTCAAAAATAGCGAATTGCGAGTTTGCGAAAATCCGCAAACTCGCAATCCGCGATTGCAATTTTTTTTTAATTTCCGCAACCGCGCATTGCAAGTTTGCGGATTTTCACAAACTCGCAATGTGCGGCTGCGATTGATTTTTTCATTTTTAAATAAAATTCATATTATATCTTAGGTTAATATCAATTTGAATATGCGGTTGCGATTTATATCCTAAGTCAGATTATGAATATTTGAATATGCGGTTGCGATATTTGACAAAATCCTGTTGATATCAATTTTGGATATGCGATAAGGATCTATGAAGATTTCGCGTTTTAAAGATATTTGAAGTTGAGTGCTACTATTCACATGGTTATTATATCGCATAATACACTGTGAGCAACCGTGGATTGCGAGTCTACGAATTTCTGCTAACTCGCAATCCGCGGTTGTAATTTTTTTTTACATTTCCGCAATCGTGGATTGTGAGTTTGCGAAAATAAAATTCAGATTACCGTATATGTTAATCACTATCCTAAATCAGATTGCGGATAAATATTGAAGATATTTGACGATATCCCGTTGATATCAATTTGTGCTCTAAACATGCACGTAGGGTATATATAGAGGTCGTCGGCAAATATTTTAGGAAATAAAATATATTTATATCCAAATATATCTATCTTCAAATATCTTTAAAATGCGATATCTTCAATATCCTTATCGCATATCCAAAATTGATATAAACGGGATATTGTCAAATATCGTTAAAATTTATCCGTAATCTGATTTAGGATTGGGATTAACGTAGTACTCCCTCTGATGTTTAATATAAGGCATTTGACTTTTGAACACGTACTTTAAGGAGTTAAAAACTAAATAAAATATTATTTTTTCCAATTAATTTTTTTTACATAATAAGTATTATAATATAAAAAAATTAATTGAAAAAAAAAACAATATTTAATATAATTTTTAGCTCCTTAAACTATGTGCTCAAAAGTCAAATGTTGTATATTAAAAATCGGAGGGAGTGTATGGTAATCTGAATTTTATTTAAAAAAAACAATCGCAACCGTGGATTGTGAGTTTGCAGAAATTCGCAAACTCGCAATCCGCGGTTGCAGAAATTTAAAAAAAAAAATAAAATTGCAACCGCAAACTCGCAATCCGCGGTTGCGGAATTTTTTTAAAAAAAATTACAACCGCGCATTCAGCCTACGCGATTGTGAAGTCCATCCGTGTATCCGGCGAGATTTTCACCGTTCATATAGCAAACCCGAAAAAAAATTGTATTTTTTTTTCCACCAAGGAGCGATCTCTAGATTGATCAAAAGATCCTTTCAATTGGCTAGAATCCCGCTTTTTGACGATCCAGTTCCTCCACCGCCGCAAACCCCAATTATATTTACACCTTTTAGTTATTGGAGGAAGCCAAGTACTCTCTTTCGGATCCAGGAAACAGCTCTCAGAGATCTTTTTTCCTTTTGGAATATAGAGGAGCGAAACAATCATCCTATTGATATTGGAAGACCCAAAGGATTCTTCCAATGTATCATTTCTGAACCCAAGAGAATTCATAGGTGTAGGAAGAAGCCCTATCAAATAGATTTTTTTTTCGACCATATTTCGATTGTTAATACGATATATAAGGCCCGCTACTACAAAGAAGACTACACCCATGATCGTGAAAGTGAAATATCGCTTCATTATTGAACCCCGCGAATTGGGTGAAAGTAGGATACTCCAAATTCGGGGATCAAAGAGTTTTATAAAACGTTCTTGGTGGAAAAAAATCTTAACCAAAGATCCCACTGAATTCTTGATCTCTCTCAATACCTCTTTCAACTCGAAAACCCAGAAATCGAAATTTGTGGAATGTTTTTTTGTCATTTGTTAAAAAAAATTCAATTTTAAAATACTATAAATTTACTTTAATATGCAATTGTGAAAGTGAAAAAATGGATCCGCCCTTGGTTCAAACAAAGAAAAACAAAAACAAAGTAGAGTCCCCAACTGGAAATGACCACCTAGAAGTATATACAAAATAAATATAGACGATTCTATATCAAACCGTCGGGAAACTGCACGCAATATATAGGATGTATAGTTATGGATATATAGTTATGCTCAGGTCATTGATATTTTTCAGATACAAACATCAAAGGACTTAGTTCTACAAACCGAGGCACGGAACTTGTGTACTGGCATTAAGCTGGCAAAAGAAAGAGGAACCAAGAATATCATCGTAGAAGGAGATAGCCTTGGAGTAATAACAACTATTGAAGATAAGACAAAAGCGCCTTGGAAAATACTAATAATTACAATTGAGGAAATTCACATATGAAGAGACGGTTTAGTAGCATCATCTTTATACACTCTTTCAGATAATCTAATTACTGCGCGGACTTCATTGCTAAGTCTAGTCATATTTGTAATATAATTATCATTTCTTTGAATAGAGAGCTTTGTAACATAATTCAGAATGCTGGTTTTTTATTTCCGAAGACTTCATTGCTAAGTCTAGTAATCTGTATACATTCTTTACTTTTACTTTGGTTTTACACGTTGTTCGGCAACAAGACTCTAAAATGCATGTTGGAGATTTATTAAAGACTCTAAAGTGGATGATGAAGACCCGATCAAGAACAAGAAGTCAAGAAGCTTCAAGCATGCAAGTTGGGGAGGTTGACTACAAATGTGTAGGTAGGGGGTATTTATAAATTGAACGACTTAGTCACATAGTATAAATATTAAATAGGCATAGCCGGAGGGAGTATGCCGTGTAGTCCCTCCCCATCGAGAGGGCAAGTTGCGCGATCGATCGAGTATGGGGCATCTCCATTACATACCATAGTAAAGTGTATCGAGTTGATTCTTATGTGTGATTGTTGATTAAGGGGGCATCTCGAATTCTCGATCGTGTGAGATATTAAAGAGCATGCAAGTGAGACCAAATCTCGAGTCTGAGTGTGTTGTTAGAATATGATCCAAAATTAGATTAATTAGAAATTAATTAAGTTAGTAATTGTGTGTGACCTGTTAGATTTGTGTTAGTGTGGCTGATCAGTTAGAGAAATTTTAGGGGTATTTACAGGGCGGATTTTGGACTGTCATTCCAGGGATACTTGAAGGTAAAATTTTCATTATTCCGAGAATGTTTAAGGGTAAAATAAAAATTTTTTTATAATTTTTTTCCCGGATGGGATGCTTGATGGAAAATATTAAGAAATTAACACTAAATTTTTTTTTTTTTTTGGGATGCTCAAGCATCCCCATACTACAAGTAGATCCGCCCCTGGGTATTTAGTTGTCTAGTTAGTGGGCCTAATTAGAATCGCAAGTAGTGAACGGTTAGTTTTTAGAGTTATAAATTGTAGTTTGACTTATGAGATCAATTGAATTGAGGAGAATTGAGAAAGCTTCCAACATATATATGTTTGAATCTTGTATGAGATGGACTTTTATAGATATATAAAATACAATATAATATATTTATTTGTAAGTAATGTCTAGTCCATACATTGAGCACATAGCGAATTATTCTTTCTCCTTTTACTAATGTCTAGTCTATCTTAAACCTAGGTGATCGAGGTAGTGAAAAACCAAAAAATATCCATTTGGAATTACTCAATTATATTGAATTGACGTTTGGAATTAAATGTTATAAAGTGAATTGATGTTTGGAATTAATTATATACATTGAACTTCACCCGTTGAATTCATTTCTGGAATTAGCTATATATATTGAATTCATAGGAAAGATTGAAGGCAGACTCATTGACTAAAAAAGGTAAACTTGTCCTAACTCATTTATTAGAGTCTAGTTGACAATGAATTCCATTAAAAGATAGAAGCATCTGAATTCCATTAAAAGATAGAACCTCAATGAGTCGGCCTGTACTTTGTGCTAGCCCATTTCTTTTTCATTAAGGGCACCTATTCAGACCAAGATGTGATTCCGGGAAGAGGATTTCTAAAGAGCTTACCAACAAACATGGTTTTCAGGAACAAGATGTTGTCTTAGAGAATTGGTGAGGATAAGGCGTGTGTAGAATTCATTGACAAGCATAGGCGGAGCTAGGCGGGGGCAAACGGGAGCATTCGCCCCCCTTTCATCCGACAAATTACCTATATTTTTTCTACTCGTCGATAGCTTCGTTTTGATATATTATAAGCCTGAATCCGATAACCGAGTAAAAAGTTATGAAAGTTTGAAAGTTAAACACAGATTAATTATTTCAAATGTTTTTTAATAAATCATGACGCTTTTATATTTTACTTAATTTGATATTTAGGTAATGTAATTCAACCTAAGAGCTTCGAAACAAGAGGTTATATTACTGAATTCGATAATTATATAAGAAATTATGCAAGTTTAAAGTATGTATATCTTGTTACACGTTATTACATGTTAAGAGAACAACAAGTTGCATATGACTTTGTGTGGTTTCAAACGATATATTTTCACACGAAAATAATGTTGTTATAGATTAAAACGACATCGTCTTCCTTTTAAAGAGAAAAATAACTATATAACAACTAATGAATAGTTTTAAACTAAAACACTACAAATTTTTTTTTTGAAAAGCAACACTACAAAATTTTGAATAAAAAAACATTGTGTTTTGAACTAAAAACTTAAAAAAACCTTGTCTTTAACTAAAATATATCACCATTTAATGTAAATTAAATATCATAGTTATGCTTCTCTAAACTATAGAAAAATCTATCAAAAAATGAATCAACAATTTGTATAAAATTTCGCCCCCCTTCAATAAATTTCTGGCTCCGTCCCTGTTGACAAGAGTATGATGGTGAACTACACACCTATAAGATTCAAAAGGAGCCTCTTAAGTTCGATCATAGAAAAGCTTGGGCAAGTCCATAAGTCTTCTAACTCTAAATCTCGTTCAACTAATGTTTCAACTAATGACTTAAAAGATGGCAAGGGAGATCCCGACATAAATGCTTAAAGGGATATGAGACATTAGGTCTATAGACATGAAATGTTACGCTCCATGTGAGACAACCCATGCTTACTTTATGCATTTTTATTTGCTTTAGTAGTATTAGAGAAAATCACAAAATTTTGAAACAGATCACTAAACAACACTCAAATAGAAGCAAGGAATTCAAGCCAATAGGCGAGTACATACCCATTTGGGTGTGTTCTTAACAACTAGTATATTGGTAGAGTAGAGAGCGATCCCACAAAGAGTACATGCGACTTATGTATGTTCTTTGTCAACAATGAGAGAAAAGAGAAATAGAGAAAGCAATAGTAGAGATGAAAGCCATATAGTAACAAGAGCAATGATGATTGAATGAAAGCAATATAGAGAAATATAGTTCCACTCACATTTCGCAACAATGGTTGAACTAATGATCCTTGGGTGAAATCATTTTATCAAGTTTGAGTAACAAATACGAACGATTGAAGCACAACGGAAACGAAATAGAAATCAAAACCAACCAAAGCAAACAAAGGACACAAGAGATTGTTTACGCGGTTCGGGTATTGCACCTACATCCGCGGGGCCTCATGAGTCGAGACCCTAAATCCACTATGTAAAATCAATCTGGGTACAGAAAGGCAATCTAAGACAATAAACCTAAGGAGTACAAAAAGTAAGGCAACTAGCAACAAAGATTAAAGGAAATAGTGAAACTCCCTTCTAATCTCCATGGATGTTGCATAACCGATCCTTCAAGGATAAGGTCTTGAGATGTCGTCTTCAGTCACACAAGGGAACTCCTCATATGACCTTGAGTAGCAAGGAACCTCAAACCACCAACCTCGGCCACCAGAGAGAGGAACACCTGGAGAGAGCCAACTTCTAGGGTTTTTGTGGAACTTACCACTTCGGCGAGAGAGAGAACATAGTGAACAGTGGAGCTCCAAAGCTTATAAGGAGCTGAAGAGGAGCGTCTGTCAACCCTAGAGCCATAAAGAGACGTTGGGGCTTCTAAAGGGAATGGGTCGGCTACAACCTTTGGGTTACTGGCCCATTAGGTTTGGATTATAAACCCAAACCATATAGACCTAGTTAACTCCGGAATAAGCCATGGTCCAAACCCTTGAGCCATGTTTGTCTCACTCGGACCTTAAGCTGTCTTACAATGTTCAAGTACAACACTTAGGGGAATATCATCTAACAATTGCCCTCTTATTTCCCTAAGTGTACATAAAATGTAAACGAGACCAACACAATTACATAGTTTGGGTCGGATTTAGGGTATCTCCGGCCAGTCGTCGGCCCTTGTAGCCAGAGGCTAAGTGGTGACATCCTCCACATGGAGGAAGTCCCTGCAGAAGATGAACTTCTTTGTGGTCACTATCTTAGTGCCAAAATCAGCAGGGTTGTAATCACCATCTATCTTTTTCACCTGTACCACTCCCTTCTCAACTTTGTTTCTGATGAAATGGAAATGAACATCAATGTGCTTGGTTGTCTCGTGGTACATGGGATCTCTACACAAGTAGAGTGCACTCTGGCTGTCAATGTTGATCACTGAAGTATAAGATTTTCTCTCAATTTCTTTCAGCAATCCTTGTAACCAAATAGCTTCTTTGCAAGCCTCTATAGCAGTTATATACTTTGCTTCTGTAGAAGAAAGAGCAACTATAGGTTGTTCTTGAGCTTTCCAAGATATACAATTCCCAGCCCATGTGAACATATAGGAAGTGCTGGACTTCCTATTATCCTTGTTACCCGCATAGTCTGAGTCTACATATCCAAGCAAATCAGTGCTAGAAGCATGGTTAGTGTATTTGAGATCAACATTGAGGCTTCCATTTAAGTATCTCAAGAGATACTTCATGGCTGCCCAATGCTTTTCTCCAGGTTGAGACATGAAACGATTAAGGGCACTCACAGCAAAAGCAAGACCAGGTCTATAGCATATCATAGGATACATGACAGAGCCAACAGCAGCATCATAAGGTATGTTTTTCATAAGCTCAGTTTCTTTCACAAATAAGGGAGTCTTAACTTTGGTTAAGTCAAAGTTCCCTCTTAAGGGCATAGAAGAGGGTTTAGCAGATGAAGCATGAAATCTATCAAGCACTTTGATCAAATAGTTCTTTTGAGACAACCAAATCAGATTTTTAGACCTATCCCTTTCAATCTGAATACCCAAAATTCTCTTAGCAGCACCCAAGTCTTTCATGTCAAAGTTTTTATAGAGATCCCTTTTCAGTTGTGATATTCTATCCATGGTTTTGTAGATAAGCAACAAATCATCCACATACAACAGCACAAACAAGGGTTCTCGATCTCCCTCTAATTTTACTGATATAGAGACAAGAGTCATAGCAGCTTCTCTTAAAACCTAGGCCTTTCATGCATGAATCAAACTTGATGTTCCATTGTCTTGGAGATTGCTTAAGACCATATATAGATTTTTTGAGCAAGCATACATAATTTGGATTGAGGTTATCAACAAAACCTTTAGGTTGACTCATATAAATGGTTTCATTTAACACACCATGCAAGAAAGTTGTTTCGCATCCATCTGTTCAATTTCAAGATTGTAGACAACAACCATGACAAGAAGCAACCTTAAAGTTTTATATTTGACAACCGGAGCAAAAATCTCAGTGTAGTATTCCCCTTCTCTTTGAGTGAATCCCTTAGCAGCTAGCCTAGCTTTAAATCTGGGTAATTCTTTAGGGTTCACACTCTCTTTCAGTTTATAAATCCACTTACTGCCAATAATCCTAGCATTTTTTGGTTTCTCAACCAATTTCCAGGTATTATTAAGCTTCATAGAGTCAATTTCTTCTTTCATTGCAGCCATCCAATTATTATGATTAGCACATCTCAAAGCTTGTTCAAAGGTGTCAGGGGTATAATGTTTAATCACATCAGACACAACAAGAGCAAACTCAGCAATGTAATTAGCAAACTTCTTATTTGGAATCTTAGTCCTAGGCTCTCTATCTCTGGTTAACTGATAATCACACAAATTATGCCTACTTTGCAAGTTATGAGAATCAGAATCAGGTAAGTGAGTATCAGAATCAGACAAAGAGAAAGGAACAGATCCAGAAGAAGAAGAAGAAGCACTCAGATCAGAAGCAACAGAAGTAGAAGAAGAAGAGCTAAGAGAAGAAGAAGAAGATGAGGAAGAAGTTGTACCCTCACCCACTTGATGGGTTTGCTCTTCATCCACAATAGGATCCCTGTTCTCATCAGCTTCATCCTCGGAATATCCTTGTGTATGTTGAGAGTTTTCAGGGGGAGGGGGTGGTGGATCATAGAAATAAGATAAGGAGTCACATTACCTACACCTTTGTCAGTACTATCATCCTTGGATGAAGTGAGGGTTAGAGCAGACTTAAAATGAAACTCATTTTCTTTGAACACCACATCTCTACTAACAAAGACTTTATAAGCACCAGGTCGTAAAGCAAGCAATTTGTAACCTTTCACACTGAAGGTTCGATAATATAAAACAATGTAATATAGAAATACTCTAGAAGGGGGGTTGAATAGAGTATGCCCGTTTTTCGCAGAAAGTCTCAAGACTTTTGGAGCTCGTATCAAACCCTTTGAGATAAACCTGAATCACAAAGTTAGACAATCGAACCAAGTGCGGAAATAAGGTAAAGCAGTAAATAAAGGACGCAACGAATTGTTAACGAGGTTCGGCACGAACTTGGCCTACGTCCCCGCCTAGGGTTCTTCCACAACCCTAGGATTCAACCGGCTTTTATTGATTCACAAAGCTTAGGATCCTAATAGCTCACCGAGAAGCCTCTCTCCTATACAATTGCAATCTAGTCAACTCACGTTCCCTTGGAGTCCTAGACCAATCTAGAAGAGCCCCACCTCTCTCAGCTATCTAGTACAATCCTCTTACTCTCAGTTAATCAATCGCCTAGTGTCTACTTCCTGAGTTACAAACTCTCGAGTATAACACTCTCTCGAAATATATCCTATAAGCTCACTGTGTATCTCTCAAATGCTTTGAAACAAAATATAAGACTCTTAAGAACAAGCAGAGAGAACACGCTGAAGAGAGAACGTAAACTTGAGGGCTGATTGTGCAATGATATTCTTGAAGTGCGTCAGTCCTCTCTCTCTTCTTCATCATCTCCTTTATATAGTGAAGATCATCGGCGCCACTTGAGGAAGGAATCTTCTCCAATGGCTAAGAGAGGATCATGGCTTGAGTGCAATCTTCTATCTTTGGAAACTTCGGAAGCCATGATCTCGATTTGATCTTTCTCAGCTTTGAACACTTATGGAAGGAGATATAATTCAAATAGCTTCCTGAAAGGTTAGTGAATATATAATAATAATATGGAAGCATATAATAACATAATATAATATTCGGACATAATATAATAAAGTACAGGTTTTGTGTTTCATCAACACGGCTGTTAGCTTCAAGACCTTTGACACAAACTGTCTGTCAAAGCCGTTGAAACTAATTCCGATTCTCATCAAGGGAGTGGAGCTATCAATCTCCCCCTTGATGAAAGACAAAACCTGTGCATCCCTGCAACTTAGTCAAACAGATATATCATAAGCACAATCGGACTAAGTACCTGCATGGGTTAGACGAATGTTGGATCATAAGTTTAAAGCCAAAAAGAAACATCCAACAAAGTAAAATAAAACAAGGTCTTCCAAGACCCTTGGTTCACAGCAGTTTTAAAGTCTAAACCATCAAACCATCTCCCCCTTTTTGTCTTTCAACAAAGGGAGGAGTTTAAAAACACTTACCAAAATCAGACTTACCAAAATAATTCAAAATTCAAAAGTTCCTTTCAAATCTTAAAGGCAAGAGAAGATTTATCCGATTTTAAAATGATTTCCACAAATAAACTATACTCGGATAAAATAAAATCGGTAACAAATAAAGAAGGTTAAAAGAAAAACCATTAAAATTATATTTGATCAAATATCTAAAAAGATATTAACCAAATATATGATCCGTTATATGTGTTCTACTGTTCAGCTCACAACCTTTGAAATGAGGTTCAAGGATCTTGACACATAGTAGAATTTATCTTTCGTAAAGGGAAAGCTCCCCCGACGAAAGTGCATCCCTGTTAAGCATTCCGATCTCATGTCTAATGAAGGTGAACCTGTCCTCTGCCAAAGGCTTAGTAAAAATGTCAGTCCATTGATAATCAGTTGAAATAAATGATATGGACACATCACCTTTTTCGACATGGTCTCCAATGAAATGATGCCTTACATCAATATGTATGGTCCTTGAATGCTTCCTCTTGACTGTAGCCTTGAGCAACAAGCCTTGCCTTGTTCCTCACAATCTTACCATTCTCATCTAGCTTGTTTCGAAACACCCATCGAGTGCCAATGACTGATTGATGCTTTGGTCTAGGCTTCAAAGTCCAGACATTGTTCCTCTCAAATTCATTAAGTTCACTTTGCATAGCTATAATCTAGTCTGGCTCCTGAAGTGCCTCATTTACCTTCTTTGGCTCAATAAGAGAAACAAACGCGTTAAAAGCACAAATATCTTTAAGTTTAGAACGAGTTTGAACACTAGAAGTAGGGTCAGAAATGATATCCTTTAATGAGTGTGATGAGGAGTATTTGAACTTCCTTTTGCTAGTCTCAGCTCCTTGATTCGTCACACCATTAGGATTGCTTTTGGTACATCTGACTCCGTGGTCCTGTTAGGTTCCGTTACAGCAGTTTTTGACGTCTCAACACTGTTGGATTGGACACCAAGGGCTTTGGACGAATCTTCAACACCTTGGGCCAATTCTTCAGTGTTGAGAATCTGTTCCTGCATGTTCCTCTTCTTTGTGTTCTTGATAGCAACATTATCACCATCCTCGTTCTCTGTATGGATGTTAAGATTTAGATCTGCAACACTTTCACTCAAAGAACCGTCATTTCACTCATCGAATATAACAACACACAAGTACTTTTTACCATTGAGAGATTTGACTAGCATAGGACCACATAAACCCATATGTAAAAGTTCAAGGGGTCTAGAAGTACTTACAACCTTTTTGGGTTTGAAAGAGCTACGTGTTTGTTTACCTCGTGTGCATTCTTTGCACATCTCAGTACCTTTGAAGTCCATCTCAGGTAGTTCTCTTACAAGCCCTTTGGACACAAGCTTCTGTAGTGTATGTGGACTCACATGACCGAGTCTCCTGTGCCAGAGCTTTGGATCGTCCGTCAAAGCCTTTAGACAGGATAAGCTTCCTTGTGCCACTTGCTCAGCATTCACGGCATAGATGTTGTTATAACGATAGACAATTAGAACTATTTCACCTGTATCTTCTCTGCGCACTAAACATCTTTTCTTGTTAAATCCAACATCATTACCATAATCACATAGTTGAGAAATACTAAGAAAATTATACTTCAAACCATTAACAAGATAAACATTTTTAATAATATGGTTAGGATCACTCCCAACACTACCAAAACCAACGATGTCGCACTTTCCTTTGTCACCAAGAGTGATTGTTCCTGTGGATTGCTCCTTTAGATCATGAAAGAGAGAACTCTTCCCACTCATATGCCTCGAGCATCCACTATATATAATCCATTTTTTCTCCTTCACCTTGGTGATCTCCTGGAAAACAAACATCAACCTTTGTGGCTAGACCAGTGAGCAAATTTAGATCCTTTATTGGGATAAACCATATTTGGTAAAATAGTGCCTTTGGGGACCCAAACTTGCGTTATCCGTTCTTTTCTCAAGTGAATAGGAAATGTATTGCGAATAATATGAGGATCCTTTCTTCTATAGGGGCAGGTCTCTTTTACATGTCCCTTTCTAGCACAGTGGTGACATATAGGAGAGGTTCTGCTTCCTTTCGCCTTTACAAAAGTGGTAATGTGTTGCTTCTTTAAAAACCTCGGGTTGTAACCAATACCACTTCTGTTTAGAGAACTTTGTTGCTCACCCAACATCCTATCAAGAGTGCCCTTGGACTTGGTAAAACTTATGAGGGCTGTCTGTTGGTCTTCAATCTTATTATTCAGGGAGATCTTCTCGTTCTCTAAGTCATGATGTTCACTTCTCAGAGACGAGAGATCTTGCTTGAGTTCAGATTTCTCTGAGTCAAGAGTCTTGACTTTAATGTCAAGACCCGAATAAGAAGTTTCAAGACTTTGGACCCTCCTAGACAGTTCCTCAATAGTTCTTTCCTGGTCCACGGTTTTCCTGATAAGAGTGTTAGTTTGAGCAATAAGTTTCTCTTCATTGGCAATCATATTAGAAAGGAATTCCGATAGTACCTCTTTTGGACTTGCCATGAGCTCTCTTACGGTTACCTCAAGTTGCTTATCATGGGATTCATCTCCTGAGGCCATGAGACAAAGGTTGGCCTTTTCATCATCTGAGTCACCTGAGTCGGAATCACTCCAAGTTGCCACCATGGCTTTCTCATTCCATCTATCACCATTCTTGGACTGACTCTTCGTCTTTTGAGGGCAATCTTTCACTAGATGGTCTGTTTCACCACATTCAAAACAAGACAAAGGTTTAGTCTTCTTGTCATATTTGTTGTATTGAGACTTACCTCGAAATTTAGAAGACTCTGATCCATCTTTGTTGTTGAATTGCTTCTTCATCTTGAGGATTTGAGAAAGACCCCTTGCAATGAGATCAAAGGGATCATCCTCATCATCGTCCTCATCATCAGAATCAGACACGTCTTTGGGCTCATCCTTCTTAGACTTGAGCGCCAAGTTCTTAGTGCTTGCTGGAAGTTCTCCATCGTCTTCATTGAGAATCATCTCATGTGTGATCAGCTTCCCAAGCAAGTCATCAAGGGGTAGAGTGGTGAGATCTTGGGCTTCCTCTATGGCTGTCACTTTCGGGCCCCATTTGTCTTTTGGGAGGCACCTCAATATCTTCCTCACTTTCTCAACATTCTCAAAGGTCTTGCCGAGAGAGTCAAGGTTGTTGGTGATTTCTGTGAATCGTGTGAACATGGCTTTGATTGACTCATCAGACTTCATCTTGAAGAGTTCATACTTTCGAAGGAAGATGCTGATCTTGGTGTCTTTCACTTGGCTCGTTCCTTCATAGGTGACGACCAACTTGTCCCAAATCTCTTTAGCTGACCTACAAGAGGAAATACGGTTAAACTCATCAGTGCTAAGACCACAATAAAGTAAGTTGATAGCCCTGTAGTTTTTGGAGATGGTTTCAAGATCTGCTTGGTTGTAATCAGACTCCTTCTTTGCTACTTTGGTATCGTTTGGTCCTTCCTTCTCTGGAATCTTCGGACCATTCTCTATAATGTTCCAAAGCTCTAGATCTTGGTCTATGATGAACATCTTCATCAAAGATCTCCAGTGGACAAAGTTGTTTCCTACAAAGAGTGGCGGTCTGCTTGTGGACCTTCCCTGAGCAAATCCTCCGCTTGCTTCACCAGACATGATCGCAAACTCACAAGATTGTTAGATCAAAAACAGTGAGTAAAGCTCTGATACCAATTGAAGGTTCGATAATATAAAACAATGTAATATAGAAATACTCTAGAAGGGGGGTTGAATAGAGTATGCCCGTTTTTCGCAGAAAGTCTCAAGACTTTTGGAGCTCGTATCAAACCCTTTGAGATAAACCTGAATCACAAAGTTAGACAATCGAACCAAGTGCGGAAATAAGGTAAAGCAGTAAATAAAGGACGCAACGAATTGTTAACGAGGTTCGGCACGAACTTGGCCTACGTCCCCGCCTAGGGTTCTTCCACAACCCTAGGATTCAACCGGCTTTTATTGATTCACAAAGCTTAGGATCCTAATAGCTCACCGAGAAGCCTCTCTCCTATACAATTGCAATCTAGTCAACTCACGTTCCCTTGGAGTCCTAGACCAATCTAGAAGAGCCCCACCTCTCTCAGCTATCTAGTACAATCCTCTTACTCTCAGTTAATCAATCGCCTAGTGTCTACTTCCTGAGTTACAAACTCTCGAGTATAACACTCTCTCGAAATATATCCTATAAGCTCACTGTGTATCTCTCAAATGCTTTGAAACAAAATATAAGACTCTTAAGAACAAGCAGAGAGAACACGCTGAAGAGAGAACGTAAACTTGAGGGCTGATTGTGCAATGATATTCTTGAAGTGCGTCAGTCCTCTCTCTCTTCTTCATCATCTCCTTTATATAGTGAAGATCATCGGCGCCACTTGAGGAAGGAATCTTCTCCAACGGCTAAGAGAGGATCATGGCTTGAGTGCAATCTTCTATCTTTGGAAACTTCGGAAGCCATGATCTCGATTTGATCTTTCTCAGCTTTGAACACTTATGGAAGGAGATATAATTCAAATAGCTTCCTGAAAGGTTAGTGAATATATAATAATAATATGGAAGCATATAATAACATAATATAATATTCGGACATAATATAATAAAGTACAGGTTTTGTGTTTCATCAACACGGCTGTTAGCTTCAAGACCTTTGACACAAACTGTCTGTCAAAGCCGTTGAAACTAATTCCGATTCTCATCAAGGGAGTGGAGCTATCACACACCATCAGGATAACCAAGGAAAACACACTTAAGAGATCTAGGATTCAATTTTCCAGTATTTTGATGAGCATAAGCAGTGCAACCAAATGTCCTAAGATGGCTAAGATCAGGTTTTTTCTTGTGCCACAACTCATTAGGTGTCTTAAAGTCAATAGCAGAGCAAGGAGATCTATTTATGAGATAAGCAGCAGTAACAAGTGCTTCACCCCACAAAGAATGTTTCAATCCAGCAGAGATAAGCATGCATCTGGTTTTATCTAGTAAAGTCCTATTCATCCTTTCAGCAACACCATTTTGTTGTGGTGTGCCAGGAACAGTTAAATGTCTTTTAATACCATGTTATTTACAATAACTATCAAACTCAGAGTTACAGAATTCAAGCCCATTGTCGGTTTTTAGACACTTAACTCTACAAGCATACTCATTTTCAGCTCTAGCTTTCCAGGTTTTAAAAGCATCAAAAGCATCACTCTTATGTTTAAGAACATAAACCCAGACTTTCCTACTGTAATGATCAATAATAGATATGAAATATCTTTTGCCACCCACAGTATCTATCTGAGAAGGTCCCCATAAATCAGAGTGGATATACTCAAGGGGAGAAGCAGCAATGTAAGATGACTCTTTAAAACTCAGCCTAGTTTGTTTACCAAGCAAGCAATTGTCACAAACATCAAGAGCAGGAGGTTGACAGTTAAGAATACCAGACTTATGAAAATGATGCAAGCCAGATTTGCCAATATGACCTAACCTATTGTGCCAAGTAATGGTCAACTCAGAATTCATAGGCTTATCACATACAACAAGCACAGGAGAAGCAACAAAATTGCACTCAGTCTGACATGTAACATAGTACATGCCATTTCTTTTAACACTTTTCAATAGGACTCTACCATTTTTGCTAACATGCCTCATGCCATGGAAAACATCAATATGACACCCAAGATCATCAAACACACTTTCAGATAACAAGTTTCTCTTAAGATTTGGAACCCATCTAACATTTTGCAAGACTCTAATTTTTCCATCAAACATCTTAAGAGCAATTGAATCTATTCCTTTAATAGACACTGCAGGATGATCACCCAGAAACACATCACCCTCATTTATCAATTTTAGATCACAAAACCAATTTTTATGAGGTGTAGAATGCATGGTGCAGCCAGAGTCCAATATCCAAGCATTTTCAGAGTCATAACAAGCAGAAACAACAAGCAATTCATGTGTGAAGTACTGATTGGAATCAAGCACAACAAAAACAGATTGGTGTGTATTAGATGAATCATTTTTAGCCTTTTTAGCCCCATCTCTTTTCCTTTTATAACAATCTTTTTCTTAATGACCAGTTTTAGAGCAATAATTCATGTAGCATTTTTCTTATCAGAAACTGATTTATCACCAGATGAAGAAGCATTATATTTCTGCTCAGATTTCTTAGAGAAGTTCTTATTTTGTTGCTGGTTTTTATACCTAGCTTTTTCCATAAGAGCTTCATTTTTAGCCTCTTGTTTAGTCTTAAAAACCTTCAAAACCTCATTTTTCTGAGCAATAGACTCTAGAATCTTAACTTTACTCAAGCTTTTATGACTGAACTGAATAACATCCTTGAATGTGTCAAATTGAGCAGGTAAATCATTCAATAATAGAACACACTGATGTGTTTCATCTATATTATCACCACATCTAGCAAGGTCTTAAGTCATAGCTAAGAATCTATCCAGATTATCAGGTAAAGACACAGAGACATCCATTTTGTAGTTAAACAATCAAATTGATTCTACTAGGGAGAGATTTTACTAAGTAGAGTTTTTCAAGAGCCTTCCATAGGTCTTGAGAAGTCTTCTCAGTCATTACCTGCCTTACCACTTCGTCTGTGAGTCATATTAGGATCTCACTGTGGGTAACTTGATCCAGCTCAGCCTTCTCTTCTGCTGACATCTTCTCAGGGTAGCTTCCAGTCACTACAGGCCAACATTTTTCCTTTATTAGCACTGCCTTCATCTTAAGCTGCCACATAGCAAAGTCAGAGTTACCATCATAAGGTTTTATGCGAATAGAAGACTCATACATGGTTCAAGTAAAGCTATAAAGCAGAAAACTGAAAGAAAACAAAAGATCTAAAAATGGATCTAAAGCATGCAGTCCCAGAAATGTAAACAATACTGTCCCAAGAAAGGTTTTGAAGAGCAAAGAATATCAGAAGTATGAATTTCTAGGGTTTCATCCCATTTTCTAACTAAGAAATTAGTCAGACGCGGATAACAAACACCTTAACTCAAAACCATGCTCAGCTCTGATACCAATTTGAAATCGTTTTATCGAGTTTGAGTAACAAATACAAACAATTGAAGCACAACAGAAACGAAACAGAAATCAAAACCAACCAAAAGCAAACAAGGGACACAGGAGATTGTTTACGCGGTTTGGGTATTGCACCTGCATCCGTGGGGCCTCATGAGTCGAGAACCTAAATCCACTATGTAAGATCAATCTAGGTACAGAAGGGCAATCTAAGACAATAAACTTAAGGAGTACAGAAAGTAAGGCAACTAGCAACAAAGGTTAAAGGAAATAGTGAAACTCCCTTCTAATCTCCATGGATGTTGCAGAATTGATCCTTCAAGGATAAGGTCTTGAGACGCCGTCTTCAGTCACGCAAGGGAACTCCTCAGAGGACCTTGAGTAGCAAGGAACGTCAGATTACCAACCTCGGCCACCAGAGAGAGGAACACCTGGAGAGAGCCTTCTAGGGTTTTTGTGGAACTTACCACTTCGGCGAGAGAGAGCACACGGTGAACAGTGGAGCTCCAAAGCTTATAAGGAGCTGAAGAGGAGCGTTTGTCAACCCTAGAGCCATAAAGAGACGTTGGGGCTTCTAAAGGGAATGGGTCGGCTACAACCTTTGGGTTACTGGCCCATTAGGTTTGGATTATAAACCCAAACCATATAGACCTAGTTAACCCCGGAATAAGCCATGGTCCAAACCCTTGAGCCCTGTTTGTCTCACTCGGACCTTAAGCTGCCTTACAATGTTCAAGTACAACACTTAGGGGAATATCATCTAACATTGAGCTTTCACTTTATTTAAGTTGGTTTCTATTAGTTATTTTAGGGTTTGATTTGTGTGCAGACTTTAGTTGGCCGCATATTCGATCACTACTAAAGTCTTTTTACTCTAGCATGGGGAGCGAGTAGCAATAGATCCCAAAATCCTAGTACATAGACATTATCTCTCCCGTAACGTCGATCACCGGCCTATTTGTCAGTCTAGCTATTACTTCCAATAAAAGAGACAACTCCTACCGATCAATTATCCTACATCATCGAGATTCCTGTTCCTGCAAGATGTGCTGAATACTTGCAGATTAATGCCCTTAAAGGATGAAGCTATAACCCTAGCGCGATGCGATTCTATCTTAGTGGCCACTTAAGACATAATCAACAACATTAGAAATATCAGAACAAAGAAGATTGAAATAAACTTAAATAAAATTAACCATACCCTCACAATCTATCAATCATGTCTTGAAATGGAAGCAAAACTAACAAAAGGATTAGCCACTCATGGCTTGCCTCAAAACCGTAAAGAAACTGTAAAGATGTCTGTCGAATAATGTGCAAAATATTGTGTCTAAAACCCTAGAAAAACTACCATATTTATAGAGTCAAGGTTGGCCAAAAACCCTAGAAAAAACAGCCAAAATATGATAGGAACGAATCTTAAAAGATAGGAAAGAATCTTCATAGGATAATTCGAAAGTTTGTACGCGGATCCGAGCTTATCCTTAGCGGTGGGCACCGACCCTCATCGACGGACACCAATCCTCTATGTCCAGGATTCCTTGTCTTCGCTTTCGTGCACTCAACTCACTCCTCATCTTGGCTCTATTTAAGATCTTCTTTGGACATATGTTTTCTCCTTTCCGATCCTCAGCCATCCTTAGTAGCCCCAGGGCTCCAGTTTCACTCTTATCCACCCTTTGAGTCTGGATCCGTGAATCTGTACAATTAACCACAAAAAACGTAGATTTCGAATTTCGACAACCAAATGATAAGAAATATAAATTAACTATAAAACATGTAATATGCAATCTAAAACTATCCTAAAACCACCTAAAATGTCTATACAAAATAGGCGCGCATTATCAAGTACCGATCTACTCGGTCGAGTACTAGGGCTTTTAGTCAAGTACCAGGGGTTTCAGGCTACTACAAAGTGTAAAACTTGTGATTAATTTGACTAAGTACTTATCTATTTGGTCGAATATGAGTCTAATTAAGTTGGGATTGATCAAAGATACATTTTATTTTTAAAAAAAAATCTTTCTTATTTTTGTATATACCTCTATTTTATTAGTTTTTTTAGAACACATGTTCTATTTTTCTTCTAGCTTAGTAATGTAGATATATTTTTATCACACCTTATATCATAGTAATATATATTACTTCCTCTGTTCGACAAAACATGTAACTTTACTATTTATGTACGTCTTTTTAGGAGATAAAAACCAAATATCTAGTTTTTTTAATAATTTCGTAGTTATTATTAATAAGTACAAATTTGTTAAAAAAAATTTAAAAAATGAATTTTTTATATAGTTTTTATCATTCTAAAGAAGCGTGCGTAAATAGTAAACGACATGTTTTGCCGAACGGAGGTAGTACTAATTAATTGGTGTGGGTGTTGCTAATTAATTGGATAGTTATAATTAATTACCTCACCGTCAATAGAACAATTTGTTTTGAAGCTCTCATATATCAAATTAATGTTCAAGCATAAAATATAACAGTATTATGGTTTATTAAAATCTATTTAAAACCCACTTAGTTTTATTATAGGAAAATGACCAATAATAATACGAACTATCAACTGCAAATAAAAAATAATGAGAACTTTCAAAACTACCAATTCATATACAAACTATAACACATAAACCAAAATTGATACAAGTTCCAAAAGTCACAAACTATAAATTATTTTAGACTCAAATTATAATTCCTTAGAAAGCTAGTTTGGAAAATTTTTATAAAATTGAAGAATAAATTATATTCATCTAAAAAAACCATTCTTTCCCCATCTTCCTAGTTTAGTAGACTCCTCAACAATGGAGCTTATAGACAGAAAACCCATTTGCCTAATTTTTTTTCCAAAACCTTGATCAGATCGATTGCGCCCGGATAGGGCTCCAACTTCTCCTCTTTCGGTGGGATTTCAGGTTGACTTTGAGTTTCCGTTATCCGTTTTCACGGATACAACCTTTAATTTTGGGTATCTTGACCTTCCTGTTCTTGGTGGTGTTTCTAATCCAGCTCCGACATGGCTTCTCTGTAAAGGCCCGGATTTTTAAATAATAAATTTCAATAAATAATAAAAATGGGTTTAAGTCGAAAAAAAAATAATAATAAGATAAAATAAAATAAAAATTCGGGTATTTCAAGAAAAACTCGTCCTTAATTTCCTAAATCGAAATTGAAATCCTTAAAACGAGTTCCGGCATTATTTAACTGGAAATTTAAATTGCGTTATACTATGCTTTTATATACCGAAAATTTGAAAATAATATTTGGAGTCTTATATTAAATTCGGATTTGGAAAATTTAGAAGTATTTTAAACGTGTCGGGATAAGGTCGAGAGGACGGGTTTCAAGATTGTTTCCGGGTAGAATTTTAATTTGGACTAATGGGGACCATTCTTACTTCTTTTCTTTCCCCCTCCCTATTTCAATTTCGGAGCTGCAGAATCACATGTCAACTGACTTTCTTCTTCCTCTTTGAAGCTAAACCCCACCTCCCCTTTCTTCTTTCCCTCACACCACTGCTAACCCCATTTCAGACAAGGTTGTGCACTCAAAATCAGACTCCCAACACCTCCAATCTCCCTCAAATTAAACATTGATCTTATCCTTACACTACACCCATCCTAAGGCCCCTTTTTCTTCCCTGCTCTGTCACCACCGAAACACCACCGGAAGCACCGCCGCCCCACCAAATCGTCACCCAAAACTCTGGGCCACCACCTCCGTTCAGCAATCGCCAGTGAGCCACACCAGCAGCTGCTCCGCCGTCAACGTCGGCCACCCAGGAGGTCGCCTGAGCCGCCACGAATCCTCCCCTGTTACTCCACCGACGACAAGGCCGAACACCTCGTTGCTCCTCCTTTCCTTCCGTCTCCTGTCGCCATTGCCGAGCCAGCGGCATCTCAGACTCCGTGGAGCCTCCAGGAGCCTCGTCGGAGCCCAGTCGTCGATCGCCGGAGTGGAGACGCGAGCCGCATCCGGCCCCGTTCCGATTCGCAAGGTCGGTTGTCGATTTCTCTTCGTTTTCAATCCTAAACGCCTAAAAATCCACCTTTAACCCTCGTTCAAACGTCCTAGGCCATGATCGGCGATTCCCACCTCCGACGAGGCTCAATCGTGCCCCGACGAAGGTTTTCCGGCGAGGCCCTTCTTCTCGGTGAGCTTCCTCTTCTTCCCCTTTTGTGTCGATTTGGAATTTCTCTGTCTTACCTGGTGTCGGGGAGGGTTTTCGATCAGAGTGGGATAGGTTGAGTCAGAAACGGACCCGCCGGCGGGGGTCTGCTCTCCCTTCCTTTTCCCGTCTTTTCTTCCGTCGTGCGTCTGAGAGCCCTGTCTTGAGCTTGAAGGAGACAGATCCCTATTCTTCCCTTGGGCCTAATATTTCGGGTCTGGGCCGGGTATCCATTTCATTCCGGGTTGGGTTTTGTTCTTTTAAATTTGGTCCGGATCCTTTTCTTTCGGGTTTCAGAGTGAGGGTGTGGGCCTGATTTCCTTCTAAGGATTTGAGAGTTGGGTTTAAATTGTAAGGTTATGTGTGTGTTGGTGTTTTATATGATTTGTCCGTTAAAATCTTACATGGTTATAGGATATGGTTCGTAATTTATTTTGTTAGTCATTATTATTATTATTGTTGTTTTATGAAAATGGATTTTCTGAGATTAGTATATATTATAAAATTGTTTTAAAGAGAATAGTATGTGGAATATGTATTTTGTGATATGAGTTTAGAAATGATAAAGTAATTTGGTAGTATTGTTTTATAAATGGGGATTATAAAGATGGAGTTATTTTAATGTTTATTTTAGATAAATATTGTTGCTAAATTATTTAGAAAATGTTTTAAGTCGTCCGAAAATGATTCTTAAAGGATTTGATGTGTTGAAACCAAAATGCCGGAATTATTTCTATAGTATGATTTTGAGAAAGTGGTTTTAAGGTTTAAATGTTGAATGTCGGAATTTGGCCAAGTATGATTTGAGAAATTATTTTGAATATGAGTTGACTTAATTTGGGATTTAAGAGTTTGGAAAATATGGTTGGTACGATTTTATCAATGGGGTTGATTGGAAGTAAATGATTTTTGGTTAATATTGATCGTAGCGGAAGGGTTTTGGAAAATAGTTTTATCACCGTTTGGTTTTGGGTATATTGAGAACTTGGGAATCGTGTGTATGAATGTTGGTCCGGTAGCTTATGGAAATGGCTTGATGATAGGTGTGTATTGCTATTGGATTATACTCTGGACTTGCATTGGGCCCTGCTTGTGTTATCTTGCTGTTCTGCATCTTCAGGTAAGTTCCCTAGGGGGCTTACTCAGGTTGGACATTCATGCCTGTTGTTGCATTTTATGTTAGGTGTTGCATATGCATAAAAGCATGCCATGTAGTATCATGTTTAGGTTGCACTAATTGATTGAGCATCTGTTTACTTTATGCGTTTGAAACAGAACGGCCGTTATCTGTGATAGTCCTAGAGTCTTTGCTAGGGTCATAGGGTAGCCCAACCTCATCGGGTACCCTGCGTCAATCGAGTCATGACTTCCTTATATTATGATATGCCTGCGGGCTTTATTGTGGAGCGGGTTAGGCATGCGTGCCGCCCTATTATGAATGAATGCATTCACGAGCTGGCCAGTCTCCACCTATCGGAAGGGGTGGAGGTAGGAGAGGGATATGCCGTTGGCATTGTCTTGGGCCCTTTACAGTATTTCTGCACATTATTATGAACTAGGAGCATGCTAGTGTGTTTGAATTTCGTACTGCATTAGAGCATCTTTATTAGGTATAGCACATACTATGTGGCCTCAGCGAGGACTGCCGGTCCCGCATGAGTGGCTCGATCTGACTCCTTTCCCCGTTCTTCTTTTAAAGGTATTCTCTGCAGATTTGAGTGCTCGATGTCTATATGACGGGGTTCCCTGTTGGCGAATCGAAGAATCTGGCTAATATCCTAATTTAGTAAAATGGTAATTAAACACTCATGCTTTGGTTTTGACTGGTTCTTCCGTGACACTTGTATCTTTACTCTGTTTTCGCCTTACTTCCGTTTGAAATGGATTCCGCGACATAGTCTTAGGACAGGTCAAGGGTACCCAACGACCCTTCGATGTTTTTAGGGTTTGAAATCCCTCTTTCTACTGACCTTTGAAATGAGTTGAAACCTCGACCCGTACCTGGATTGCAAGATCCTAACGAGGGGTTTTATCCCTCGAAACGTAACCCGGGAATCATAATCCTGGGCCGTTACATTCTCGCGTGAGGAATCGTTGTTATTTCTGCAACTACTACTACAACACTCGTAGTGGCTTCTCGGGGAGAGACATGGAGAGAAGAAGGTCCTCTTTAATGCCATAATTCAACTAGCAATTCAACCAACCCTCGCAGTGGCTTATTGGGAAGAGACATGGAGAGGAGAAGGTCCTCTTCAATGGAGAAATTCAACCAGCCATTCAACCAACTCATTCGTCTTCTCTCGTGGTGCTCTGCACCTCCACCGTTGTTTTGGTGCAGCATCACCTTTTCGTCTGCCCGACGTCCGTCATCTCCGGCCTCGCTTGCTGCTGTTGGTGGCGGGTGACTCTCATTTCGTTGGCTGGTGGTTGGGTGTTTAATGTTGTGCAGGGTTTTTGCCGCATTGACATCATCAAGGTCGGACCTGATATTTGAATGGCCCGAGGCAAAATATGAAAATGGGCCCCTAGATCGTATATTGATTATTTTTATTTCCCTAAGAAAAAAATTTGTATATAATAATTAATATAATTCTTATAGAATAGGTTTAAGGTTAAAAAACAAAAAAATAATAAAGTCTTATAGATTTTGTAGCATACCACGTACTTCGGTTCTAATTTATTATAATTTTTTTTGAAAATTTGAATAATACTTATAACTAAGTATGTTTAATTAGTAGATAAACAAGTGATTTTATAGGTTTGAGCTATATATGCAACAATTTTTGAATGGTATATACTCAGTAGTTGATAGTTTTTCTTTTTTAAAACTAGTTGGGCTAGATTTTAGTTTGGATTTTTAGTAGATCTAAAATAAAAATAAAAACACAATGAACTTAAATGGGGTATAGTAATTTCCCTCGCAATCACAATGGACTTTTAAAACAAAAATGAAAATGGGCTTAAATCTCAAATTAAAAGTTCCAATAGAGTGATCAATAAGTCATATTCACAAACTCCTTCATTCTTATTTTTATATTATGGGCCCCTACCGCTAATGGGCCTGAGGTGATGGCCTGTTGGGCCTCACCTTAGATCCGTCCCTGGACATCATCAACCTCAAGCGCACCTCTGCCATCGTCGCTCTGCCATCAATGCCTTCAACTGTTCTACAAATTGGGGAAGATGATGAAATTATAAATTTTACAATTTTGACCACAATTTATTACATTAATTATATATTGAGTCCAAATAAATTTACAGTTTATGAATTTTAGACCTTGTATCAATTTTGCTTTAATGCATTATAATTTGTATACAAATTGATAGTTTTGAAGTTCGTATTATTTTTGTTTCACCATTGTTCATATTATTTTTAGTCATTCTTCCTTTATTATATCACAAATTCACAATGGAGCTATAAACAAGGGTATGTTTGGATTCCATTGCATTTTAATTATAATGTAATTATTTTACCTTGTTTTATGTGACCGTTTGATTGTAAAAATAAAAATCTCATAAAAACTGAGGTAAAACCGTAATTTAACCAAATAATAACATAAATCGAGATAAAATAATTGCATTATAGTTAATACAATATGGAATCCAAAAACACCATAATTTAAATTCCTTAAAAATTATGTTAACCAAACACCGCCTTATCATTTTGCATTATAAACATAATGCATTTGGAATCCAAACACACCTCAAATAAAACCTGTATAGGTGATTAGTATAATGAGAGACAAGCTGGCATCAACATGCAATATATGCAAGAAAAAAAAAACGCCAACGATTTCGATCTTAAACGTGCCGGCAAATGTCGATCTAAGTCGACACCCCGAAGTAAACCCATTATCAATCCATATTCAAAATCCCATAATTTGGACGGATTTGCCCTTTCCTGTCTTTAATTAATATCTCCCGAATGAATAGAGGATTGACTTCATATCATATTCCTTCCTTGTTCGTTGATAGAGCATTTACGTGAGTAAGAGATATACAGATACAGATGGAGGGTCTGACCAAGGATTTGGCCGGAGTAGTCGTCGGCGACCCTCACACCTCCCGCGAACAGCGATCCACGTCCACTTGGGCCCAGGTACCCCGGCCCCTATCTATCTTCGATCTCCAACATTCCAACTTCCGTCCACTAATAAACTTATCATCGATCCCACATTGGCTGGGCCGCCTGGGCCTTGAATTTTAAATGCACAGGTGGTGTCGGAGGATCACCATCGATCTCCGATCAGCCATGCCGCCCATCCTAATCAGCCGGTTAGAATGTTTTATCGATCTTTTTGTGTTACTGTTACGTATGGATGTGTGTGGAATTTCGTGATTTGTTTGTATATCTGGACTGTGATTGGGATCGGCTATGGGTTTTGTACGTTGTGTTTGGTTTATGCCGGAATCAGAATCGGAATAAATGAATGGGAATGAAGTAATACCAATTCAAGTGATTTCCGGGTTGGATGACGAATGAATTGTGGTTTTGTCTTGCTTATGCCTATTATTATTTGGTTGAATTTATTTTTTATTTTGTTTTATTTTGAATGTTTGTTGTGTTTTATGGTGATTTTTTTTCCTATCCCAGACAATGAGGCTTTGAGGCTTTTCCCGCAAGTTGTCGAAAAGCATGTGAAAGTTGGATGCTATTCAGTATTCAGCCATTATATAAAACAAACATCCCTTCTGTCATTCGACCGATGATTCGGAATGCATCATTTGATCCTTTTCAGGCCATTTTTTCTATTGGCATTCAGCAAGAAACTTGTTGCCTTTCAAACTATGCATACTTGATTTGCACATACATGTCTGTATTTGACTCCACTTGTCGCTGGATCAATGAGTTTGTGCTTTTTAGCTTGTGCTTAACTTGATCTTCATAGCATTGACCATCTTGCTTACTTGGGCAGGAATGCGACAAGGAGCGCAATGATGGTTGGCAACCTGCTCACAGGAAGAACACAAGAAGACCCAACAAGGTCAGTGACAATGTCAGGATGATAATGTGGATTAATGTAATGATAGCTTTCTTTGGAATTGATCATTAACCACTGCACTCTACAGGTGCATATGGAGCGGTGGAATTCGTACAAATTGCCTCCTGGTGACCAGGAATATTCGAAAGACGTTGAGGAGAGTGCTGAACTAGAACCTTTTGAAGAGGAACTTGCTGATTTATCGCGAGCTTGTAGCAAGCTTTGGGAGCTTGACTTTAACCGACTGGTTCCTGGAAAGGACTATGAGATTCAATGTGGTGACGGAAAGAAGGTCTACAACAAGAAGGACATGGCTGAAGAGAGTCTCTTCACCTGGCTAGGGGATGATGTACTCAGTAGACCTACTATATCTCGTTTCTTCGCACTCCTTGATAACTACAACCCACACGAAGGCTACAAGGAAGTAGTTACACTTGAAGAAAAACAAGAGCAAGTCGCGTTCATGGAAGAGATCAGCAGGACCGCACCTATCAAATATCTGTACAGATATCTTTCTTCCAAGAACATTTTCTCCGGGGATTATCATGAATTCAAGAAATGGATGACTGATATCTGGTTTGGGCTTTATGGCCGAGGTGGAACTGCTGGTTCTTCTTCTGCCTTCGAACACGTTTTTGTTGGGGAAATCAAGAGCCGAGGAGAAGAACAAGTCTCTGGATTTCACAATTGGATTCAGGTTTGGCAATTCAATATCTACTTTGAAAGCAAAACCACAATTGGTGATTGCAGATTCTAATCTAGTTAGAGGCCTTGTTTGCAGTTTTACCTTGAAGAAGCTAAGGGGAGAGTCAACTATCATGGTTACATCTTGCCGCGTAGACGTGGGGAATATGTAAGTAACCTGTTAATGACACCATCAGTATTCAGTATGATTGTTCAGAGCTACTTGCAATGCCTTATGTACTCATCATCTTGCAGCCAGATTCTGAAACACAACTTCTGACGATTCAATTCGAGTGGAATGGTGTTCTGAAATCAGTCTCCAGCAGCTTCATTGGTGTAAGCCCCGAGTTTGAGATGGCCCTTTACACCCTGTGTTTCTTCGTGGGAGGCGAGAATAACAACGTTCAGCTGGGTCCATACCAAGTCAACATCAAGTGCTATCGCCTAGGAAACAAGATCGGATCTGTGTTCCCAATAGCTCAGAACTGACTTATGACACAGGATTTAAATGTTACTTACAGGAATGGTCAGTCTATTATTTTTCCAATTCAAAGTCTGTTCTGACATAGGATTTGTTGTTTGTTTTCACTTTCCTTTGAAATCAGGAATCAAATATGTTAAACTATAGGTTAAAGTTAAACTCTTGGGATAGCAATTCATGACAGCAACATTTTTCTGATTTTTTATAATGTATGAATTCTTTCTTGGAATTTTCCTGTTGAAGTTGTTAGAATTTTTTTTTCCCCTTTGATGTCATTCATTTTATGAGATATTATGTCATACTAATCTTGCATTCATAAGATTGTTTCTATTTTTTTTTCTTTTTCATTAACAAAGCGAAAAGCCTTTCACTTAAATGGAGATGAATATTCCCATCAACAAGCGATGTTGCATACAGTCTCTCGGGTTTGTGCATTGCCAAGAGTAACTGCAACCTTGTTGAGGAATAGCTTCAACCGAGTGGTGTGCATTCTCAACCGCGTTGGCAATTGCCTGCTACTCAAGCTTTGCTGAGCCCATTCGTGACGTTACTAAGTGAAAGCCAGGGAGTAACACATTTAGGGCAGTATTTTGCATTTATTCATATACCTCTTTTAATCTGCTTGATACTTCATCCCTTCACTGAGCCTGTCTTCAAGCTGTCAACGTATCTGCCACGACCCCAGGAGTAGCTATGAATTGTGTGAGGTTCATCTATCGACCCTGAGTTTACAGTGGGGCTACATTGTTAGTTAGTTGGTTGTTCGCGTTGTCCCCCATCTCGTGATTTCTAGCTCTTTGTTCAGCAAGACTTTTGCGAAAAGGTCATTCAATCTTAGGATCAAACGACAAGAGATTTTCCGAGCTTTTGGACCTTCGCATAAAAGTCACAAAACAACCTTGAAACAACAGACACAAAGAAAATGGATCAAACATAAGAAAACAGACTAAGCCAATCTAGTTACTGTATACAACTGATACTAGTAACAATCCCCGACATGTGCAACGTACAATAGCCTTCGAATTTGATCTCTACATTGCAAAAGTTGTAACTCTCGGAAAGAGCTTTCCTACGCACACTTATCTCAATCCTTGAATGGAATACTTTGATGATCTATTTTGACAGGAATAGGGATTTGGTTTATCTATGGCTAAAGAAATGCGTCCTGAACATAACTTTTTTTCAAGAAAACAGACCTTTTTTTTTTACCAAGCATATCCCCTTTCCTATAAATAGAATTGGGCAATACAACCTTGATCTTTTTTACCCATCCGTCTAATTATGGTTCACTCTTCCTTCTTTGTGGAGTTGCTCTTGGGTGTGAATGTGTTTAGTTTCGGATGAGGTAGTAGTCTTGGATGCCCTGTTGATCGAGAGGATATGGTAGTGTTCGTGGTTTCCGAAGATCCCTCGCCTAGGTGGGGAAACGTTGTTGATCCACACTTCCTCACGAGACGTCTATTTTAATTAATTCCTTGATGAGATTCTGCTTACCGTCTCCAGAAGTCGAGATGCCGCGTTTGTTACTCGACTATCATGTGTTCTCGACATTCGCAGTTCATCCCTAAGTCTGCCTCAACTTCCACATCAGTCAGTTTGATGGTTGTCGTGAATAACTGTATTGGGTCGTTTTGGTTTTGTACTTGGAGTTGCCGTGACAGTTGTTTCGTCTACCGTTTTGCCTCTTAGAGCATCTCCAACAGTTTCCCCATTTTAGGGATTTTGGAGTTTTTGGGGAATTTTAAGGGATTTTTTGGTCCAACAGATTCTCCATCCCATTCTCCAAAATGGAGAAGCAGCAGAAAAAATGGAGAGGATTCCCTAAATCTGCAGCATTCTCCAAACTAAACAATTCTCCAAATCTTCGAAATGGGGAAGCTGTTGGATTTAAAGCGAAAATAATTTGGAGAATATGTATTTTGTTTCCCCATTTTGGGAAAATTTTAGGGAAGCTGTTGGAGATGGTCTTAGAGCAACCTCAACAGATTCTCCATATTGGGTTTTTGGGAAACTTTAAGGGTAATTTTGGTCCAACAGCTTCCCCATTATATTCTCCAAAATAGAGAATGGGGAGAAGGAATGGAGATCATTCCCTAAATTTGGAGAAAACTCTATATATTTTGGGGTAAACTCCATAATGGAGAATTTGTTGGAATTCGGCTAAAAAAAATTCAGAATATTTGATTGATAATTCTCTATTTTGGAGAATTTTTTAGATAAACTGTTGGGCATGCTCTTAATCTACCAGACAATGGATTGTCTAGTATTTTAAATTCTTAGCTTCATCCAAAAAATAAATCTAGAATACATGTGATATATATTTTTGAAGTACTTTGTGGACGTGTATCCTAATTGTGTCTATATAAATATAACATACCCCGACTTTTAACTCAAATCTTAAAAAATATATGACACAATAGAGTTTCTCACGTCTTTCACCAATAGAAAAGAAAAAAAATTGAGGTTGAGGAAAATGATAAAGGAAATTTTTTAACCATTGCTTTTAAAATTAGCGGTTGAAATTCTCATAACTCTACGTAATATCGGTACACAACAACGGATTCAAGAATGGGTGTTCCAGAATATCAACAATGGAGACAGGTGGAGCTCTACTTTTGCAACCAGGCTATGGTTGACTTGGAAGACCTGAAATGAGCTTGTCAATGACAGCAATGATAGGATTCTTGGGATAACCCCATAGTGTGTGGAGAACGGTGTCAAATTATTTCCATGCCCGAGCCAAGACCACCAGGACGGCTGGTCACAGCCTGAGCCCGGATGAACCAAGCTCAACACAGATGAGTCGATGACGATTCTAAGGGCAAATCAGGACCAGCAGGAGGGGGGGGGGGGGGAGGAGGATTCTGAGGAATGATCAAGGCATATTCTCAAGGGCTTTCGCCTTTTGGTGTGGCCATTGCCAGGCCCTGGCAACAGAGTTTATGCCCATCAGCAGCTGGCCATCCATCCGTTGTAGGGAGCTGCTGAAAGAAACTCCATGGGACTATAAAATCATACAGTACATGTCAACCCAAGAGCAAACATGACAGCAAACATTTTGGCTAAGATGGCAGTGACCTTAGATGAGTCTTTCACCCAATTCCTTACTGTTCCAAATAGCATCATTGATTCTGTGTACTCCACCCACTCGTAGTGGGGCTATTAACTAAGCTTAATCAATAAAATCATGACCCAAAACAAACAAAAAATTTACAATTATACCTCATTAGACATGGTTAATACTAGTATTATTTCATTCACCATTACATAAATCATACATATGCTTGCTCTGTTCATGAGATGGTCATAGTACATAATTTACCACCATCTACCTTTTAGCTCTCTCCTCAACCAGGTCTTTGAGTCTTTCAGCGTTGTTAATAAGCTGATAAAGGTGCAACTTTGATTGCGTCGTCGATCGAACCAAACCCATCCAAGATCTCTCTTTTCCTTCTCCTGATCCCTTTATTTGCTTTTATACATGGAAATTGATTTAATTTAACACCTATTTTTCTTTGCTCAACCCATAAGAAAGGACCCTTTTTTCCTTTTTCCTTTTTTTTTTTCAATTGAAACTTCCCCAAATTCTCATGCTCGCAACTATGGCGGTGCGTAGGCGCTAGGAAATAGGCACCAGCTAAGCGGCAGCAATCCCAGAATGGAAAGGGTATTTCGGTGATTTTCCAGATTTCTGTTGAGATGAATCCAATTGATGCTTGCTCCTCATAGCTTTCATGGTGGCCGAGAGGGAGCGGCTCTTCTCCTCGGCCTCGTCCATCTCCATCTGCTCCTCCCTGCACTCCTCGCTACAAAACGGCATGTCCCCTCTGAACACCCAAATTCCCCCAAATCAGATTTTGAATCATCAATCAATTGATTAAGGAGGAAATCATCAAATCAACAACAACAACAAACCTGTACATGAAGATATCTCTGTTAGCGCCGAGGGGTTTCTTGCATAGAGAACAGGCTTCCAGGAAATGGGGCGGGGGCTCCTCGTACCGGAGATCGAAGACCCGACCAGGCCCCGATCGAGGCGAAGAAGAGAAGGAGGCGAGGCTTCTAAGGCTTCCCCTCCGGCGAGGCACCACCGTCGACGCCGCCGCGCTGTAACAGCCGATCCTGGAGATGAAGGCGAGGCCGTCGTCCGCCGTGAAACACGGCCTTGTTGATGCCGAAGAAGCCATTTAGGGCTTATACGATTTCAGAGCTTTGGGTTCCGATCTGAGAGAGAGGGTTTGGAAATTGGAATCGAGGGTGGGGGGAGAGGAGTGGGAGGAATGGGGAAGAAGGGGTTTTTAAAGGAGCCATGACAGAGAGAGACAGAAAGAAACCATGGGAAGTGTGGAATCCGCCATTCGGGGAGAGACAATCTATTGGCTGGAAATTTTATATATGAATTTTACTTTTTCTTTTTTATTGAAACTTTATAAATGAATCGGAAATTTCGCGAGATAAACGGCAATTTTCGCGGGGTATACAACTCTTTTACGTATTTCGTGTGGTACCCTGTGTTTTTGTTAAATTTTGCCTCGTGTCCTCAGTGGTTAAACTTAACAGAGCGGCTCACTCCTCCGTTACTTTTGAAACTTCAAAAAAAAAAACGAAAGAGAGCTCGAAGGAATGGCAGAACGAATGAAAGACAGGTCGCGAAAGAGAGGAGACGAAGGTCGAAGAAAGGCAGGGCGAAAAGCAAAGGTCGAAGAGGGAGGTCGCGACTCGCGAGAGAGAGCGAGGAGAGGGGTCCTATTCCGTTACACGACCAGATTATCGCTGGTGGAGCTCAGTTGGTGCCGAAGGTGTTGGTGAGTATCTCTCAGTTTAATTTAGGGTTTGGGGATTTAGGGGTTAGAGGTGATGATTTGAATTGTTGAAATTTGACGGATTTCTGGAGCTTTATCAAATGGGGATTTAGTATCTCTTAGTTTGGGGATTTGGGGATTTAGGGTTTGGAAAGTTAGTATCTCTCAGTTTAACACACGATTTGTGGAGTATCATGCAATTACAACAATTCTCTATGTTTAGCCATTTTTACACTAAATATGCATTTGTTTGGGTTTTGGTTACATCAATTCTTTGTTTGGGTATTGATTGCAGGATGTGAGCTTTATCATTCTTTGTTTGGATTTTCAAACATGACCAAATGCCCAAATAGACCATCAGTAAAGGTCAATGCGGGTGATATTTTGTTTGAATTTTAATTGTCAGTTATTGGTATTGGATGTGTTATATGGTGTGATATATGAGAATTTGTTGATTGACTTGTATTCTCATGGGTAACTGATTCTCTGATTTTTTTTTTAGTTTTGGTATTTTCTTAGTCCTCACACTCAAGCTTTTATAGGAAATCATTTGAAAGGTACTCATCCTCTTGTCACTTTTAGTATGGACTTTGAAAAGGAGCCTCAATGGAAGCTCTTTAAAGAGATTATTGTTCAGGCATCCTTAACAGCAATAGCTTTTAGCTTGCAGCTTTCAATTTCTTTGCTCCTTAGGGAGAAAGGATGAAGTTGAGCAAGTGAAATAAAAGAGCAGCGGAAGAGATGCACTGAAGCCAAAGACGACCTAGTAAGCTTCACTTCCAACTCTTGACATGGTAGTGATCTTGGGGGAGATATCCTCCTTGAAGTTAGCTTCACTTCCAACTCGATGATTCAACTTTCAGTTTCCTTGCTGCTGATTTTTTCTATAGGTATGTTTTTAATTTCTTCTTATCTTCACTTCCAGTTTGCTGCTTTATCTTTAATGAAGACATGCAATGTCAAGTGCTTGCACTATTTGTTCAGTTGCACATAATTTCAATAATTTGGGCTTATCTTTGACTCTTTGAACTTTTACAGTATTGAATGTCCTAGAAAACATATTCCTTCAATGTTTAACAAATACAACCTTAAATATCTTTGGTCATCAAATTATTTTTTTTAGCCTATTAGCTCAAATGGAAGAGCAATGTGCTCATGCGCAAAAATGTGGGTTCGAATCCCACATAGGCTCGTTGAATTTATAAACCATTTAAGTAATCTAAATGCATGTTCAAATTTCCTTTAGTTAGTTAATTGCATTATCTTCAATATATTTAGCACCACTTATAAACGAAAGCAATATTTATAGCCTATGTGGGATTCGAACCCACATCGATGTGTATAACACAACGCTCTACCGTTTGAGCTAATAGGCTAATATAAAACAAAGTTTAGGTGTTACCTAAAGTTGTTTTCTAAAGATAAGAAGCTATATCATTCAGATAAGATCAGACCATCCCAGCTAAAAATAGCATTGACCGATCTCCTTACTTCTGCCCTGCATGAGCCTATACAGCTTTGACGAGCCTTCGACTCATACAACAACTGTGGATGCTTGGTCTTAACACTTTCCTGCGTATAAAAAAAATTGACATGTCAGGATAAAATCTCTGAGAAGACTAAAGACATTCCTCACAAGTCACAAGTCAAACCCACAACTAAGAAAAAACAAGAGAAAATAAGAAAAAAAACTGCTGCTATTACAGGCTACAGCTGCATGGTATAATTTATACACAATGTGCTGAAGCCTGCAACAATCTTGGAGTCATTTATAAAGACCGGGAGAACCTTGAGAAGGTTGTTGAATGTTATCAGGCAAGTGAAACGTCTTTCCCTGATCTTTCAGTTTCCACTATCAGAGTGAACATCCCTATCTTGACTGTTGTCGTCATTTTAAATGTTGCAGACTACATTGTCAATCAAGCAAAACTTCTCGCAGTCGTTGAATAATCTTGGTGTGGTTTACACAGTTCAGGTAGTTTCTTATGGTTGTTGACAGATATGGATTTGGCCTTTCACCACCTCCTAAATATTATGATTTCCCCCCTTGGTATAGGGTAAAATGGATGCCGCTGCTAGCATGATTGAGAGAGCCATACTTGCAAATCCAACATATTCTGAAGGGTACAATTTATACAGAAGCAACAAGCTTGACATAATTTCCGGCACATAAATAACATGGTCTGTTGTATCTAATCAAAGTGAAAGAGCTTAAGCCTATATTAGATCCATCCAAAAGTACCCACTACCCAGTTCCAATACCACCATAATTATTGAATCAAGGGTTGCAGTTATAAAAAGCACGTAGAATTAATGAGTTGACTACATATTGCAGCACAAAAATATAAAAAGACATAGCAACAAACATCACCATCCAATTTCCATGTTAAGAAACAATATAGACACCTTTCAATTGAAAGGTTATGAAAATCGGTATAAGGAGATTGAAGATGAGAATAAAAAATGAGTTTGTTAGTGTTATCTAAGCAACAGGCATTAAAAGCTAAATCAGTAAATTAAGTATCGTGGAAAAACAGCCAGCATTATAATTTTCCCCAATTGAAGACAAACAATACCCCTAATTTGAAAATTCATACATTCTAAATCCCCAAATTCCAACCCTACAAACCCTAAATGGAACCAATACAATCCCTAAAGCAAGAGGTAAATCAGTAAATCCCTAAATATGGGATTTTCGATTTGTAATTTGAAGCAAATTGACGAACAACTAGAATCCATAAATCAAGGTACTATAAAGAATTACCTTTGGGGAATTAGTCGTTGCTTGGGAATTATTGTGCTATCAACCGGGGCAACACAGTTTCCGGTGCTGTCTTTCACTCTCTCGACCTTTGCTTTTCGCCCTGCCTTTCTTCGACCTTCGTCTCCTCTCTTTCGCGACCTGTCTTTCATTCGTTCTGCCATTCCTTCGAGCTCTCTTTCGTTTTTTTTTTTTTTTTTTTGAAGTTTCAAAAGTAACGGAGGAGTGAGCCGCTCTGTTAAGTTTAACCACCGAGGTCACGAGGAAAAATTTAACAAAAATACAGGGGTACCACACGAAATATGTAAAAGAGTTGTACACCCCGCGAAAATTGCAATATCTCAAGGGCACCCCGTGAAATTTCCGTAAATGAATTTTACTTTTTCCTTTGTAATGTGTTGTATAAAATCTCTTGTGATGAGGTTTCTTTCCCTCGGAACATCCCAACCGTTTATGTAAAATAGAGAAAATAGGCAATTTTAGATGAAATATACTACCTCCGTTTAAAAATACATTGCCTTTATTATTCACGCACTTTTTTTTAAGAGTTAAAAACTATATAAAATATTAACTTTTTTATTAATTTTTTTTAACCCAACAGATTTTGTAAAACCATATCTAAAATAGAGAAATGGGAGAAAAAGAGAAAAAAAATCTCTAAATTTAGAGGAAGGGTTAAAATCTATAAAATTAAATGCATTCACTCCTTTCCATGTCTATCCATTTATTCATTGGTTGTTACATATTGATTTAATTAATTTATTGAAATTTTATTTATTAATTTATGCATTTATTATAGTGTATAATAAATGTATAAATATGTAAAATAGAGAAGCTGTTGGGGTTAGAGTATAAAAATTATAGAGATTTTGATATTTTTCTCTCCATAATAGAGAATTTTTAGAGAAAGTTGTTGGGCTTGCTCTTAGTACTACTACTACGTATTTTGTAATATACTCCCTTGGTTTATATAGTTGATTATGTATGCTTTTTTAGAATCATAGAAACGATATAAAATATATTTTTTTTTATAAATTCATACATTATAATAAGGCTAACTCCAATGATATAGTGCAAATGCAAGTATGCACATTTTGATACAAATTGTGCTTCAATAGTTACTTTTGAGTGTTCTAAATGTGCACATTTGCACAAAAAATGTTCAAATATAAGCATACACCTCTCCCATATGTAAAAACTTGTATCACTTTTCAATAAAGTATAGGTCGTTTCTATTTTTTTATTTTTTTTATTAGGTAAAAATTCGATGGTCAGACAGGCCTGACACATCGATAGGCCGACAAAGTCGGCAGACGGCGAACCGTCAAACGTACAACATAAAAAATATAGAAATACAGACGATAGGCGAAATGAAACAAACAGATAAACTCTACAACCAAACGACCCAAGAAGACCAACTCTTAAGAAGCTGAAGAAGCGGCCAAAGAACGAAGCCAAGCACCACCGAACAGTGGCACCGCGGGCCAGCGGTAGAGCAGGACTTTATCTCCTGTGCATAGTGCAGACGGACTCCGAGGAAACTCTATCCCGGATACGGAGTCGCCCTGAGCGCACCACCTCGACCCCAGCCAGTTCCGACTCCAAACTCCACGTCCCCCAACCAAGCAGAAGACCTCCAAGAAACATCGGAAGCAGAGCCGCAAGCTGCTCGAACAAAACACCAATAAGATTTCTCCTACAAGAATATAGTCAAGCCCTTGCGGGATTTATTTAGCCCTTTCGGGAATTTTGTCAAACCCTTTCGGGTGGTTGATTATATATATAAAATATATATTTGTGGAACTTTTAAATACATGTATAAATATTCAGAATAAGACTGAAAATATTTATAGATGTAAATAAAAGTTTTTTTTTAATTGTACTTTTTGCATTGGTGTGCAAGCCAATAAGGCAACCTTGCACGCCAAGGAGATAGCACAAACACGCCACCGCCTCCGGAAGATGCCAACGAAGACGGAGCACCCACATCGGCGATGCAACACCCACCCGGCGGCACAGAAGAAGGAGAGATCAACAAGCACCAGCAACCAGATTGGAAGGGAGGGTACATCGGAGGTTCCCGAAGGGAACATCAGAGAACCAATGAAACCAGCCGTGGAACTCAGACCACGAAACTAGGAACGGCCCGTGGAGGGAGGAGCGACGGCGACGGCGCTGGCGAAGCCCGGAGAGCGCCGCAACGGCGGAAAACCACCATAGATCAACGAAGGAGACGATGGGGCAAAAAATGTCCCAAACGCCCAAATGGAAGGTCCACAACTCGGAATCGGAAGAAAGGGACCCCAAATCAGGAACGAGATGGACCGATTGAAGCCAAGGGAGATCAATTAAGAGGATATTTGCCGGAAAGAGGTTGAAGAGGATGATTGTCAAGGGCTGTATTTGGGGGCGCGTGGGCGCAATGCCTAGCGCGTTCTTCTCTCCCCCATAGGTCGTTTCTATTGATTGTTTTAAAGTATTTCTTTTCATTTTTAATTTAATCATATTTATTTCCCCGCCAAGGCAAAAATCAAAATAGTGTGGGTCTGTCAAGCGTCTTGGGGTCGTGAAGACCCTTTTTTAGAACATTGCTTACATGTTTGTTATACTAGTTTAGTTCGTTAGGGACTACTGTATTTTTTATAAGCACAATGACTTTAGCCTCATCGCATGTAGTGCGACCGGTAGACCTGTCAAAACATGACCCGACCCGAAAAATCCAAACCATACGCATGGTAATTTTACGGGTTTGAACAGGTTGTTTTTTACCCGGGACCCGAAATCGACCCGAACTCGAATTACCCGTGATTTTTAGGGTCAAGATCCGGTAAACCGTTCAGTCAAAATCGAGTCGGTGACTCAGCACTATGTAGACGCCACAAAGGCACCAGATTGACCCCATAGAGATTCGCCACGCAATTGTATTCGTTAAGGTCACTCATAAGTTAAATAACTTATATATTTTATATTTATAGTAGGTTTAGAACACTTATTTGTATAAATATGATTTTTTATGCTTAAAATATTAATATAATATTATTATTATGATATTTATAAATTTAATTATAATATTATTATTTAGTTTAATATGACATATTTATATTTCAATTTAATTTTGATTTTATTTTAAAAATTCTTTAAAAAGTTCAAGTTTTTTGACCCGGTGGGTCAACCCGAACCCGGGACAAACCCGGTTTGGCTCGACCCAAAATGACCGGTAACCCGATTTATCCGGAACCCAATTTACCCGGGACCCGAACCCGACCCGAATGACCCGATTGACAGGTCTAAGTGCGGGTAAAAAACACTAACTCTTTGCCTTAGAAATGATTTTGAATGGGTCTACTTCTCTTATTGAATGGAATACCTAAGCCTAGAGGCTAGAGCTGGCAAAATCTGACCCGACCCAAAAACCTGACCTGACCCGACTCACCCGAACCCGACCGAAACCCGAAAATCTGGAGTCATCCGTAACACGAACCCGAGACCGAACCTGACCCGACTCGAAACAGACCCGAACACAGATAAACCCGACCCGACCCAAACCCGACCCGACTCTAAACCCGATCCGACTCTGAACCCGACTCGACTCTCAACCCGACCCGACTTGAAATGGTTATTTAACATCAACATTTTAATGCTTGAATTAATGTTAATTTTTTTTTTATTTTAACACAAGTTTATGATTATACTTTTAACATATAAAACACCAATGAGTGTATTCAACCGAGTCAAAATTACATATTCAAGTATTCAACCGAGTCAAAATAATTTATTTTAAGTAAATTATATATTTAAGTATTCAACCGAGTCAAAATCAACATAATTATCCAAACGGATCGAATATGATTCGACCGAAAACTCAAACAAATTATACCCACTTTGATTCGAAACTCAAATGAGACCGACTCGCCTCTTGACCCGAAATCCAAACGAGCCCGACCCGCTTTGACCCGAACCCGAATGGGCATGACCCGATTTAACCTGAAATCCGAGCAATTTAAAATTCATTATGACCGAACCCGACCCGACCAGTACCCGACCATAAATTTTATCCGAACTGACCCAACCCTTCAGTGACCCAACCTGAGCAAGCCTGACCAGAACCCGACCCGAACGACCGAATTGCCACCTCTGGGCCAGTGATCTAAAAGGCGCTAGGCGGTGGGTGGCCGCCTTGGCCTAGGCGGCTAGACGGGTATCTAGGCGGTGCCTAGGCGGACTTAGACTTAACTTGATTATTTCCCTATATTTCAATGGATAGAACATTAGAACATGTCAATAATTTATATAATGTAATAATATCTATAATATAATTCATAAACCCAAATTTGGTGTGCTTAACTAACACTAAAGTCAATAAATGTAAAAGCACTCGTCTGGCTGATAACTTTAAACCTCCTAAAATCCGAAACCATAGGCTTGAATAAAAAATAAATGTATCCGGACTTGGGGGATAAAAAAAACTATAAGTTGACTAATCACTCTCCTAGAAAAATAAATATAAATAATCACCCACCTAGGCGGGGCTAGGCGGGATTTAGCGGGGATAGAGCTGGCAAAACCCGACCCGAACCCGAAAACCTGACCCGGTCGACTCGAACCCGTCCATTTTGGACCCGAAATCCGAATGAACCGAACCCGACTAACCCGAACCCATTAAGAACCGAACCCGTTATAACCGAAACCCGAAATAACCCGAACTTTAAGCTACAATCTAGTAATTTTTTTAAAATGAATATTGAAATAATGAAAACCCGAGACAACTTAAACCCGAATAACCGAAACCCGAACCCGACCCAACCGATTGACCAAATTATTAGACATTACTCGAAACCCGAATGACCCGAAACCCGACTAACCGAACCCAAACCCGACCCGACCCGCCCGATTGCCACCTCTAGCGGGGACGAGGGCTGTTACTTAAGCCGAGTAGCTCGAGCTCGGTTCGGGCTTAGCTCGGAAAAAGCTTGACTCGGGCTCGCTCGAATTAAATATGAGCCAAGCTTGAGCAGAACTTTGAGCTCGAGCTCGGCTCAAGTAGCTCGTATAGCTCATTTTATGGGTGAAATTACTGTTCTCCCCCTATGTTTTATTTAACCCCATGTAAATAGGTTTTATTTAACCCCTTGTAAATAGGGCGTATATCTTGTTTCGTAGGTGAAATTACAGTTCTGTCCCTAGGTTTTATTTAACCTCTTATTCTAAAGAGTCTGTCAGCCGCTTTGCCTTTTGGACTCCATTCACTTTGAATCACAGATCTACATTTTGTGAGTAGCTCGAGCTCGACTCGGTTCGGCTCGAGAAAATGAGGCTCGAGCTCGGCTCGTTTGTAAACGAGCCGAGTTTGAACACCCATTACTCGAGCTCGTTAGCTCGTATATCAACCCTAGCGGGGACTATACGACACCTAGGCGGAACTAGGCGGCGCTTTAGCAAAAATCCGCCTAGAGACTACCTAGACGTAAAAATTTCTAGGTACCTTACCGTCTAGAGAGTGTAGACGGTGCCCATACGACACCTAGACACGATTTTTAGAACAATGCTCTACCTAAGACTAAGTAGTACAAACTAACCTACTAACGTACTGATCGTTATCCTTCAACAAGAACCAATGTAAACCTACTAATTAAAAGATCCGAGTCATCTTTCCTTTCCACGATGGGCATGGTCTTGTGTCCTTCAATCATTACTTCTTGTACGTAGATAATGTTATCTACCCAAAGCATATATCATGTATAATGGATTGTGCTATATACACCCGCAGCAGGTGTTATATGTGCTTTATAGGACGGATCTAGAATCCGTTTCATTTTCAAGACGATACGCACGAACGGATCTAGTTGTAAAATAATAATAATAATTAAAAAAAAAGATACATCAAGGGGCAACGTCGGTGATCCGCACTTCCCTAGGATTGCCCTTTCCGTTGGTGGGTTACTGTTCTCCGCCTTCTCGACGTCTCGACGCCGTGTGAGTCTTTGCACTCTCCCGTGTTTTCGGCATTCGTGGCTCGCCTTGGATCTCCATCGACTCCTCTGTCGGCGGACGACTTCTTCTGGTTGTTTGGATTTTTCTTGCATCTGTGTTTATTTGTGTTTTTTAGTATGTTGTATGTTGATAGATTTTCCGTCTGCCGATTCATCGGCCTCTCGAGTTTCAGGTTTGTCTGAGTTCGAATTCTTACCTAATCAAAAAAAAAAAAAATGATCCGCCCTTGTAAACATTTTGAACAAAAAAACTGCACAAAAGGAGCTTTATCTCCCCTCTCCTTTTTTTTCTGTAATTTATCTCCCCTCTTTTCCTGTAATTTTTTTTTTTATAACGGATGGATCTATGATCCATCTTAAAGAGTGCATATAGGATCTGTCATTGGTGCATATAACCACCCGGCCTGTGTATAAAATGAGTTTGTCCTTGACAACTGAATTAAGGAAATGAAGATTGCAAAATCCGCCAACAAAGTATATATTATGTGAGTGTCGTACATTTTTATATATCATTTTACCCATTATCTCCTATATATTTAGTACTGTCTTGTCTTTATCTGAAAAAATATGTGATTTACTATTCACGCATGCATGTATTTTTAGGATGTTAAAAAAAATTATATAAAATATTCATTTTTTATATATAAATTTTTCAACAATTTTGTATTTATTAATAGTAGCAACGAAATTGTTAAAAAAAATTATATAAAAAGTTGGATAATATATATATAGTTTTTATTATTGATCCTAAAAAGAAGTACGCAACTAGTAAACGACATATTTTACCGAAAAGATAGAATATTAACGAACTCATAATCATATACTCCGTATTAAATACTCGTCAAAGTTTTACATTAGGTTTTTTTTAAAATAAAATTTGAACAAGCCAAACCATGCACTTTTAATTATGGCAATGCAAATTCTGATTGCACTCCAAAATTTTGCCCCCTTATGCAAGTTGCTACCCCAAATTAATGGGGCTCTCCAAAAATCCCAAATTTTGGATTTGCGTTGTCTTCCTTTCTTAGCAATGTCTTCCCTTGCAATCCAAAGTTGCCAATGAAAATGATCTTGAGTTTCAAACTTAATTTAGATCATCCTATTTAGCGGGAAATTGACGGAATGTGGTTAATAAGGGTGTTTGGTTAAACGACATACATTTTCAGTGGTTTCACAGAGTCTACTCTACCGAATATTGTAGTATTTTTTAAGCTATGAAATTTAATTAAGAGGTGGTTTAATTTCTATAAGTTGTATTGAGAGAACGATGCCTATCTCTATTTGTGCCCAAAAATTCCATAAATATATTTGTTGAATGTTCTACCTTCCTCATATAATATAATGTGAGCATGTATCAAAATATCACAAAGAATCTATAGCTTTCTTTTGTGGTGTATAATTGCACATATAAAATGAATCATATTCCCGTGAATCAGCCTACAATACGTGAGTGCGCGTGTACGTGCGTGTGGTTTTACATTTTATTTTTTCACTTACATACTCATTAGAGGGGAAAAAAATACTTATAAGAAAATGATTAATGAGCCTTAAAAATAAAAAATAAATATCTAAACCATTCAATCTAATAAAAGGTCTACTTAATCTATATAATTATGTATATGTTAGGTAATCCATTGGTTTAAATCATATTTGTATTTTATTTCATTTTATTTGACATGTTAAAATATAAAGTTTGTTGCGTGTTGCATTTGTAAACAATTGAGTTGATTACATTTGGTCCATGGGAATTTTTTTGGAATAAATTAGTGCATAATGGTACTTCATTTAGGGGAATCATTACAACTTTTATTGATTATGAGCTATAATAAGGTTCTAAACAGGGAACCATGGAAGAAGGTAAAGTGTGACTATTATTGATTCCAATTAATAATATAAAGTATAAAGTATGAGGTATAAATTATAAATTAGTGTTCCTTATTAAGAGGGCAATCTGAATATTTTATCAGCCTTTGTCAAGTGGAAGTCGTTTTAATGACAAAAAGCTACCAAACTTTTCTTCTTTTATAAAGTTAAGTGTATATGCTGTTTGCTGATGCATAGATGGCCACACTCTTAACTCTATAGTCTATATAGTCTTTACCATATACTCATCATATGTGTGTAATATACTTTGCTATGAAGTTCATAACCATCAGTGCTGGATTTAATTTAGGACTAGTCTTATTAGCCTATAAACAGGTGTGGTTTCTTAATATATGATATTTTATTATATCAATTATGCATGTTTAAATATTTTTTATTCAATTTTGATGGTTAAATTAAATAGGTTCTTTCAAATCTTTCTAGAGATATTGCAAATAGCCACAAACTAAATCAAGATTAAATTCAATTAAAAACAATATATAACAGGTAGTACATATTTAGTAGGTAAATCGATCAAGATGATAAATGATGTGTTGAAATTTCACCCGTTAAATTTTTCTGTAAATAAATAAATCAAAACATTAATAAATTTAAACATAAAAATAAAAAATAAATGAAATCATAGGAAGTGCATAAGAAAGCCTAAATTAGTCTATCTCATAAGTTACTTAATTTAAAGATAAATTATTTTTATTTTTTATTAAATTTGGGAATCTTTTGAATTATTATGGAATTTTTATTAAGAGAAAGTTGGCTCTATATGCCGTCTAAAAAGTAATATTTAATCAGAAGTCCACATATTCCTACAAATTAAGTAAAAGTCCACTTTATATTTTTAGGATGAAAATGCCCCTCATTTATATATAACGCTTCTCCCGCTCTTTTTTTCATTCACTTTTACTCTTCGCGTTTGTTTGGCATCAGTCAGCACTCTACTCAAGTTTCTCCCTTTCATCACACACTCAAAAATCCGCTTCAGTTTTCAAACGATATTGCATCTTGTTACTCTTTCATGGCTGAATAAGAATTGAACACTCCCACTGGATGAAGATGCTGAGAAGGATGATGATTGATGAGGGAGATGGATCTGGAGATGAGAATTATATTGATGCTGACAAGAATTTTGAGGAAGAGAGTGAGAAGGACGTTGAAAAAAGGGTACTTGTGGTTAGTGGCGAATCCTGAAACTGTTGATTTAGAAGCGAAAAATTACCATAATTTTTTTTTTTTATGTAAAATGGAACCCTAACTTTTATTTTCCAAAAAAGCATCAATATTATGGATATGTAACTAGAATGAAAACATAAATCGTGCATGTTTTATTTCATTGTTTTCAAATATTTCAATATAACCTCCTAATTTGAAGTTTTCGGGTATAATTATATTATTGAGGCATGAAGTTTAACAAATGGTGGTAATTATGATAAAGTATATCAGTTTGGTAAATGATGTACGAAATAATTTACATATGTTCTATCCTGAAAATTGAAATGCTTATAACTTTTTGTTCAGATATCGGATTCAAGCTTATAATATATCAAATCGAAGCTATCGACAAGAGAAATATGTATGTTAAATTTTATTTTTGATTTGGGGGGGGGGGGGGGAGGCAACCGCCACCTTTGGCCCTAAAGAGGATCCGCCTCTGCTGGTGGCCAGCATTGAAGAAGTTGGACTGGATTGATGTTGTAGCCGAACAAACAGATGGATAAGAGAGCAGTTGTGTGCTGATAAAGATCATCTCCCATCAGGTGATGATGATGTTGTTGTAAAGTTTGAGGAAGTTCAAATCAAACCAAATGTCCTAGAAGAGATGCGTGAAGGGGTAATCAAATTATCTGAAATGGTGGATAAGTTTGAAGGGATGCCTGAATGGGCAAAATAACTTTCAAATGGAGTTGACAGTATTGAAGATTTACTTTAGCAAATATGCTAATGCTGAAGTGAATACAGTTGTTAATGATGTTTTATTGAATTTAAAGAATGAGGATCCATGTAGTTCTGCTCTCCAACTTGATACGTTAGGATCTTTCTAGGCTTCAATCCTGTCACTCTTGGCTCTCGGATTTCTTCCTTGAATGATCTAATGAGACCACTTGATACGTTTGGAATCCAATGTCGCGTAAAGTGGTTGTTTTGGTCACAATCTTCGGATTGGTGCGAGTTCTTTTGTTTCAATCGAATAGATCAAACAACCGGATTTCATGAACGGTTAATCTTTATTCAATCTCATCGGGTTTTAGATGCCTTGATCGAGCCCACGAACAAGGTGCAACCTTGAGCCCACGAACAAGGTGCAACCTTGAGTCCACGAGCTCACTGCGACCCTGTGAGCCAATAGTTCAATAAAAGACAATGTCCTTCATTAAACTCAAACTTGATTGATTTTAATTTTACTATTTGTAAGCAGTTTATTCTTGTGTGTATTTGCCTGTTTAATTTTACTATTTGTAAGCAGCTTCCAATTCCCTCTAACAATAACAACAACAATAGGGTTGAAGATAAGACACAAAAAGAGTCAAACTGCAGTTCCACTGCCATATAGCAAGCATTGGTATAAGACTCCCGGTTGCTGAAATACTATACAATTCACAAGAATTAGTTGCAACTTACACATTCGGGCGAAATCAGACAGGCTTTGAAGCAGAAAACCCAAATGAATACAATCTGACTTTTGTGCAAGATAACAATACACAAGAAACAGATGTTTTGAGTTGTTTGAGGGGATTCGAATGCAAAAGAAGCATCTCATTCCCCCATCAAGGCTCTGGTTTTGTTTATACTGATGCAAGTATGTAGTGTACAAACAACTATATTGCAGTCTCAGTGCAGCCTTTTGGTACCTAGAAAGTCGACGTGAGAGAAGTCACAACTTTGAGCTTTGTCTCCAAGGACACCCACCTTCAAAGGCTTGTTCCAAGACATCTTCCATCCGCTTTGCATATATTATCTATCAGAACAAGAAAACACAGGTTCTTCATAGTTATTTGGGGATCAAGGGTATTACATTTATTTTATCAAGGGCTTCAATGAACACTTGTAGAAGCACGCACCTCAAGACTAGCTAGAACAGGGGATGGCACTTCAGCCAAGTCCTTCAAATTTCTTTCAGGAAGTATGACTCTCTTTATACCGTATCGGTGTGCTGCAAGTACCTGTGACGGTGTAATCCGAGATTAACATTAAGAGACAGTTGGAGAACACAGGATCACTCCATAGACCATGTGGCCTGAATCAGATACTATCATTTCTAAAATGTAGAAAGCAAATGAAAATGGCTCAAAAGAGAAATAAAAGAGTTCATATAGAGGGAGTTGGAAGCATACCTTATCCTTAATACCACCAACAGGCAACACTAAACCTCTTAGAGTCATTTCTCCGGTCATTGCTGTATCTGCTCTTACTCTTTTCTGACTCAAGAGCGAGACGAGTGATGTTACCAGGGTCACACCGGCGGATGGCCCGTCCTTTGGAACAGCTCCCGCTGGAAAATGTATGTGGATATCGCGACCGTCCATCAAATTAGTTTTTCCATCAGCACAGAAGTTAAGATCAGCAGCTCTTCCTCGCACCTAGTATACATAAGCAAAAGGAGTCACATAAATGTCATTCTCTAAAAAGACATTTATTCAAGTAGGTAATATAATCAATTTTTAATGTGCAGTTTACACTAGAAATGGCACCATCACACTTCAACAAATTACAACAAAAGTAATGTGAATTTCAGAATTGTGAACAAAATGCTTACCCAAGTAAGTGCTATCTGTGCTGACTCTTTAATAACATCACCCAGTTGGCCTGTCAAGCGCAAATCACCATTCCCAGCCATAACAGTGGCCTCAACAAACTGAACCTCCCCTCCGTAATTTGTCCAGACAAGTCCAATAGAGACCCCAGGGTTTGCAACACGTTCTGCAGTTTCGTTGTCGTCAAATCTTGGAGGCTACGCACACATAGTCAAGACAAGAGGAAATATTGTTTCAGACGTACAAAGCTTCTGAAATGTTCCACTACATTATTTTTTTTCATTTTTCTTTGAGATAACTACATTCTAGAATACATCTTTCATTATTATTAAAAAAAAAACGTGTTCCCAGCTCAAGGAAACCAAAAGAATATGTCAATCTCCAAACCACAGATCTCTGTTCTTTTCTTTTTATAAAAATGGACGGAATGAGGAAAGAGAGTTTGACTTACGCCTAATACATCTTCTAGCATGGACTCGTCAACAATCAGAGGTGAAGAAATACGGAATGTAGTTGCAATCTCCCGATTGTCAACGCCCATAGGGATGACTTCCATTTCAACTTCACCTCCATCTGCAAGCCTGCTTTCTAGAACTGGTGCAGTAAGCTGATGCATATCCTTGCGAAGTGGGTCAGTGTATTCTTGTTCTTGTTCTGCAACCTTTACCGCAGCAGCACGAGCCAAGGCAGCCAAGTTTCTTTCCAAATTCCGAACACCTGCTTCTCTAGTGTATCTCTGTATAACAAGTTTAACCATATCCTGCCAGTACGCAAATATGTCATCAAATACTTGCAGTTTAATATGAATTATGAAGTCTTCAATTACTAGAAGAATTTGATCCGATTCGTAGAGAACTGCAAGCAACAGTTCATCCTAATGAAGTGGTAAAAGACACAAAAATCTTTTTCTTGTTTGCAGAGACACAAGAATCCTTCACAATGAATTAGGTTCATGTTTCTGATTCATACACGTAAAATATTCATAACCATGTTTCCTTCAACCCATACTGATTCACACACTGATTTTTTTCCTTTTGCATTGTCAGAATCCAAAGCTTGTCTTTGAAGAGTGGTATCTCGCTATGCAGAAAACAATTAAACTGTTGCCCAAGAGTAATAGCAAGTATTGCTTTTTATTGTCATCCAGAATTAAAATGCATAAATTACCTCTGGAATTTGAAGGAAATCTGAGCTTAATCCGTGCTGGTCCAAAACCCTGGGTATAAGGTGCTTTATAGCTATATGAAGCTTCTCTTCAGGAGTATAACCAGGGAGTTCCACAACTTCCATCCTATCCAGAAGAGGTGGAGGAATAGGTTTCATCCGATTTGCAGTTGCCACAAAAATTACATTTGAAAGGTCAAATGGAACGTTCAAATAACTGTGAACACGGTTAAGGAAATGCATTTTGATAAGCATCAAGTTTGAAGAGCTTAATATGCAATTTATTAGGAAAAAGTATATTATGTAACTTGATAGTCAATATAGTACAAATCTACACAACATCAAATATTTAGGAGATGCGCTTTAATAAAACATAAATTGTGATAAACAACAAGTTTGAAGGGAACTTGATATGCAAATGCGACTCTTTTGGGAAAAAAGTGTAACATGTAACTCGATGTATTACAAATCTAAGCATCAGTAATATTGATCCTATCCTCAAAGACTGTAGAAAGAATGTGTTTTTTCATGAGCAACTGAGCAAGTATATACAGCAGTCAGATGATTCATTTAGCTGTGTAAGGAGTATTCAAGAAAATTTGGAGATAAGTAGATACTGCAGTCAGATCAGCGCAGCTAATGCTAAAAGCCAACAAGCAATGCACAAATATAGGAGTACCCCAGATGATAATTTGTACCTAACTACGCAATGAAATGAGTTCATATTTTAGAGAGAAAAAAAGATAGCCAGGTTCATACAATGTCATATACATTGCCATGTTTAAATATGGAGGAACAATTATTTCAACCGACAATTTTTCAAGGATACTGATCATTGAATGCGTTGTTCTGCTCAGGATCAAGAACCTCCAGCAATGCTGCTGCCGGATCCCCACGAACATCAGAACCAGTCTTGTCAATCTCATCCAGCAGCATGACAGGATTGCTGACACCTACTCTCTACAGCCCATGAGTGCAACATGAGGTGACCCATAGCACAAGCCAAACAATAAACCGAAAAACAAGAAGAAACAAGCAACAATGCAAGCTCACATCAGCAATATGAAAATAATTTTTAGTTCCTCATAAGTTAAAATAGTTCCGACCTAATTCCAGATGATTTACTCAAATGGTCAAGAAGATGGAATCAAAGAATGCCGAAGAAGTTGGCTATGTCATGATAGTAATTTCCAGTATCGTGGTTCTTGGATTTAGTATTTCAAATCTGAAACATGATGCAAGCTTTTTCAAGGAAGTTGTTAATAAATGAACTATGAATTAACATATAACTTGGTTCTTTGACATGGCAACTTATAGCTCCAGCACAAGACATTTTTTCACACATGTGGAACATAAAAAGCAATATTACTAGGAAAGACTTCTTCACTGAAGATGAAAGAACTTGCTCGGAACCAAGCTTGCAATAAACTACACAAATAACCCTCTCTATCAATTCAAACTGACCCTAGTCCTTTTCCGAGTAGACCTGAGAACATAAAGATAACAAGAGTCAGTTACAAACCTTTAATCCATCAATAAGTCGGCCAGGCATGCTTCCAATATATGTCCTTCGATGGCCTCTAATATCAGCCTCATCCTTCACACCTCCAAGTGATATTCTGATGAACTTTCTTCCTAAAGCAGAAGCAATAGATGCGGCCAATGATGTCTTTCCTACACCCGGAGGACCCACAAAACATAGCACTGGCCCTCTAGCGTCAGGCTTAAGCTGCAATGCAGTCAGATTGCATCAATATCATATGTAAAACTATATCAAATTCTGAAAAAGGAGTGAGTGAAGGTAAAAGAGATATTTAACCTTGCGGACAGCCAAATATTCAATGATTCGCTGCTTGACCTTGAGTAGTCCATAATGGTCTTTGTCAAGGCGCTCTTTTGCGGCTCTCAGATCCAACTCAAGCTCTTCACTGACCTTTTGCCAAGGCAGATCAGCTAGCAGCTCAAGATAAACACGTGAACTATTATAACCAGGCTGTTGAGGCTGCATTTTTTTAAGTGTCCTGTAATTTGATGGTTTGAAGTTTTGATATGTAAGATGTTCCACATAAGTTGCATAAATAGGCAACCAGATGAATGAAAATATGCTCTGAAGGCACCACACATGCTAAATACATGGCACTGAGTCAAGGATTCAAATAAAAACCATTATAAACCTTGTAATATAATAATAAAAAAATATCAACACATGTTACTTCCTCCAATCTATATTATTTGATACTACGCATCTTAAAGATAAACACAAAGATGAAGAAATGCCATTTCTATCTTTAAATACTCCCCTCCCCCCGCCAAAAAAAAAACAATTTACTCTCTCGTCACATTTATTATTCACAAATGTGAATGGTTAAAACAAAACAAAAAAAAAGTACAAATTACACTCATACTAGTGCAAAAAGTAGCAAAAGTGTAATTATTACTCCTAAAACATAAAATATTATTGATCAAATTTTATCCCCTAAAACATCAAATAATATAATTGGAGGGGGTATGTAGGCAATACTGACCTTATGAGTAAAACATCATTTCAGGCTGGGAATAGGGTATAAGTATGAGGATTGAAAAAAATGGGTATGCAGATGTAGGCACAGGTATATCCATCCACAAGGTATAGGGTTGGCATCATTCCAAACAGAGTATTGGGTTGGAATTCCTACACACATTCCCTATTCCTGATCCCTCATACGACCCCTAATTAATTTCCATCTTGTGCTGTGTACTTTTGACAGACAAGAAGCCTTCTATAATAAACAGAACACAGAAACAAAATGATAGCAAAATCAAAGTACCAACACTACATAATCTTTCATCAGTTTTCTCATTCAAGGTAAATATCAAAGTACAAACACTAAACAGGAGATCTATGATGAAAAGGGAAAAGCGATCATCGGTAAAACCTTAGTCAAAGTACACGCAGACATTTTTTTTTTTTACTATTACATTCAAACATTCTCAAATCAGTGTACAAACATATGTATTGAGTGGCACTATGGTATATTTAAAAAAATCCTGTGACTCATTTTTGGAAAAAATAAATACTCAATTCCATACACAGTCCTACTTGAAAAATATAAAGGTTAATTGATGAGCAAATAGCTATCAGAATTTCAATGATTAAACAAGTATTGTAAGATTGTTGATTAGACTATTATAAATTGTATTCGATGCAAGTTTAATCTTTACAAATCATCGAATGTTAAGGACCAAGCATGAGCATTTTAAGAACCTTTGGAATGCCAATTAACCTCCTCAATACACCAACCATTAAACTGACCATCATATTGTACCTTAACTCCCTTTGTGCATGTTTCCATATAGTTGCAGGCATCCCTGCACTCTGCATCTTTCTTTCAAGGGCAGCCACGTCATCTTCATCATCATCATTATCTCCAAGCTCCTCCTTTATAGCTCTCATCTAGGTTTTCGTAAAACAGAACATGTGAATAAAATGTGTCAAGGCTTTCAGAGTTCATCTCTTTCTTTGTTATAATAAGCAACTGAGGCTTCATGAGGACAAACACACACAAGCACCAGACTTTGCGTATACACAAACCCATATTCATATAGCAGTGTACAACTCTTGCCTATCAAGGCTGCGATCCCCATAATTACAAGATGATAAAAAGTATAATGTCCAAAATATCAGTTTCATCAGAGACAAACCTGCTGACGTAGTAGAAATTCTCGTTGTGATTTTGAAAGTTGCCCCTCAACTTTCTGTGTGATTTTCTCCGTTACACGAATTGACTATCAATGAGGAAACCAGGAAAATTTACATCAATCGAAAAGAACAGCTGAAATTCTCAATCGTTAAACATGTTAATTTATATGATGCAATATAATTTACCTGTAAATGCCTGTCAACTAATTCAGTAGCCTTTGAAAGCCTTTCTTTAAGATCAACGGAATCTAACATACACAGCTGCTCTTCAAAGCTTATCTCAAAGCTAGCAACAAATATATCTGCCAACTTGTGAACAGGAACAGTCTCTAAAAGAACTTTTGTCCTTCCTCCGGTTTTTTGTTTCTTAAAAAAAATTAAAAGAAAAAGAACAAGTAGACATCAAATAAGGTAACCAGCCATCTTCAACTCTATGTCTATGATTCCTGTTGCAAAATTAAAACAGGGAGAATGACACAATTCAGAGTATCAAAGTAGATTTGCCCTTTTAGGTGACTAAATTCACAGAATCAATACACATATGCTCCTTACAACTTGATTCATAGAGGGATGTAAAGATGTAAAGAAGGTGACTAATGCTCTCTCACTCATCCACCTAACATATGCAACGCTTCCACAAGCCAAATACCATTGCTGCAAGTTAGTTCCCATTTGAATAGATATTGATATGAAACTAGAAAGAAGCACATGTTTGCAAGGATGATGAGTATTATTGGCAAAAGAACAGAGTGGAAGCATATTGACTATCCTGAGATTTAATGGAAATTCATGTTAAACAGCAAACAGGAAATCTCAGAGCAGGATATGAGAACGTCTGACTAACTCTTTGGATCAAAGAAAAAATAAATAACCAAATTCAGCAGAGAAGATGAAGTTTGTACCTGCTCAAGAACAGAGATAAGCTCCATGGCTGTGGCTTTGAACTGGCGAGCTAGTGCGATGTAATCAGGGTCCTGCTCCGCTTGCTCCATCTCTGAATGAAGAACATAGTCGTATCAGCGTTGGGAACACAGAAATGGATTTTTTTTTTAAATCATTGGAGAGAGTCCATATTGTGAGCTTCCAGTCATTGCATATAGTCGATATCTGAGTGTCAAATTTGATGATCAAATCCCAGGAATTGAAAACAAGAATGAAGGGTAATATCAAACTAGCAATACAAATAAAACTACCCTGGAACATTGTCTTGTGTAAAAAAAGAAGCTCATAGCTTTACACATCTTCATGTAAATTCGAGTAACATTCCTTTTTAAAAGAAGAAAACAATGAAATTGAATTCTAATTTTAGTTGTAAATGTTATTGGATTGGTCTATTGTATGACTTAAATATATAGACATTACAGAACCAAAATACCAGAGTTCAACTGATTAATAACATCCCTGAAAAAATTGACACGGAGAGATGAAAAATCTGACAATGTCATAATTGATTGTTCAGCATCAAATGCCAAGTGTGCATGAGAATTTTAAGCCTTGTAATCAGGTGACAACCTAAGACAGTAGGCCTTCCAAAAATTACTGGCAAACATTAAACTTTACTTGCCAAGGTCAAAAGGAAAGTCTGACTCATTCAAAGAAGAAAAAACAAGAAAATTTCATAATTCTAAGATGCATCGGAAATAACCACAACAGTTAGCCTAATAGGCACACTGTTTGAACTTTGAAGAGCTAGAAAGAAAAAAGTTTTGCTTCAGTGCTAAAACAATGGGGTTTATCAAAGCATCTCCAGTAATGTGAAAGGAAATTAATAAGACCTGTTTCATAATGCATATGTTTTGCATCCAAGCAGACCCCTATTCTTTACACTGTTCACAACAGAGACATCTTGAATGAATTTTATCAATTATCTTGGCAAAATGAGGGGGGTTGAAAAGAATCATAAATATTTTTTAGCAGATTGCATAGGCATAAGACATTAATGTTTGGATAGCTTCTTTGTAGAGAAGGATTTTTAAGCTATGTCTTTCTTCAATAGGTGTTGATAAGATCATCTACGATAATGAGCCTAGATCTGCCTGCAAAGAACTTAGGAGTAAAATGATCTTCTCGGGATTTTTAGACTTCGCAAGAACACAATGCATTATGTGAAGGATCGGATAGCCAATGGCCTACCAGATTTTGTCATGTCAAGGGGTGAAATTCGTGCAGTATAATAAGTTCCTCTGGTACTAAGTTCCTGGACATTAAACCTACACAAGCCTTCAAGGACAACAGTGTAGGTAACCCTTCCACTGGGTTTCTCCACTCCTCTTGAAAGATGTAAAGCTCGAGCAGCAACTCCCCTGTAATTCAACAGGTTAAGGTCGCTAAAATGTATTGGGTCCTGCATATATTTGCAATTTTGGAGTTCTAATACATATGAATTATCATCACTTCCCTAAAACAAATTGCACATACATAGTAATGAATAATAAAAGACCCAAAGGGGAGACACAAGTCCATTGGCAGTTCACAAATGGAAAATAAAGACTAGGAAACAATAGAAATAAATGTAGTGCTCTATTGAACTTATGAAGCAAACCATAGAGAGTGGTGAGCTCATACCAAAATAATATCCTGAAAAATAAAAATACCTGTTATGCCAGTGAATAACTTCCTGCTGATTTTTCCCATCAATCTTTTGAGAATCTGATGCCACCATTTGACTTTTCATATTACTTGAACCAGAATCTGCCGCTGCAAACAAAATATAAATGAATATTGTGTCTATGTTGATAGGGAGAATCAACGATTACTAATATTACAGAGAAAGAACCAAGACCATCATTACTTGGGTATACCACAGGTCCAACCGTTTTTGACTCCGCTGCATCATGAACTGGCAGAATCCCTATTAGGCCCTTCTCTTCTCTCTGCCATAATTCTTGCTCCACCAATTTCACACTGATTGTATTAAACAACAACTGAGTATAGAGAAGTGATGGGCAAATGGCAATAAGGGGGAAAAAAGAACTCAATATGGCAAACAAATTGAAAAACTTTCAATTCAAAGTTGTACTGGTTGTCAAGAAGCTAGTAGTCAAAACTTAAATTTGAGCAAAGAGAAGCATACAAGGTCTTAACAAAGACAATAAAGATGGATGCCAAGAAGTGAAGGTAAGGATAGATAACATTCTGGAATGAAGGCCAACTAGGAGGAAAATTTCCCACTGCAGAAGGCTTCTTTTGATGCTGCCTTTATAATTACCCCTAGATTGTAGTAACTAGAGAAAATCTATTGATAAGAAAGTTTGGCCTATCTGTATCTGACCTTCGCACGCATCTAGATGCCAATACTTGGCTTAAATCTGATTTAGGAGCAGGGAACATGTTCAGCTCTCAGTTGATGTGTCTCAAGTCTCAACATGTGGAATTGGTAGTGTATGCTTCCACTAAGTTAACTTGGCATACGGCGTATAATGGTGCCGCTTATGAGTTTAGAAGGTAAAGTGTCAAGAAGAGAAGGAACAAAGTTCAGCTAGAACAAAAATCTGAGACACGACTTCTTTTAAACCAAGCAAATAAGTGGCATAGATCCATGACTGAATCAAAGGAAGTACCGTTTTGCTCTTGTTCAAGGTTTATATGCCTTTGTTTGCTAGGGAGATAATATGTCCGCAAATGGATTGCTTGGGACTTACATTTTTTGAACTTGTTCTTATACTCAGTAGTTGATTTTTAACCCCACCTATGTGAAGATAATCGTGTTTGAAATGTTGAATTCAAATATATCATACTTTTGCAACAAGTGTAAGTTCACAACATCAAACAAAGGACGTGTCATACTTCCTAGACTTTAAATGATCTTAAACAAAAAGATAGATGACAAACAACAAAGAAACATTAATTATTCCAAACCTACATACACCACCAACTTCAAAAATTGCTAAATACCATAAATCAATCTGCAGAAGAAGATGGAGAATTTCGAATTCTCCAACAATTGACGAGTTGCCAGCCAAAATCCCCAAATAAGGAAGCACTAAAAATCTCAAATTCATCTACTATGATCAAGGACCAAAAAGAAGACCTAAAGATGAATTCCAGCTTCCAGAAACGCAAAGCAGACATACAATCATTGAAGAAACTCCAAAGGAATTAAAAGCAAAAATGAACATCCAATCCTCGGCAACAGATAGGGAGAGGGGGGTGGGGAACCTGCTAGGCGAAGTGCAGCGAATTCGAATGATAGCACCAGGCAACAAGACTTTGTTCCTGAAGGGAAGAATCCCAAGACGACCGGGTAGCTCAACGGAATCCGCCATAGATAGAGAGAGAAGGGGAGGGAGAGAGGGGGGGAGGGAGAGATTGAAGGAGATAATCCGGTGGATGGAGTAAGAGGCGAATAAGGATTTGGTGTCTGGGTTTCATGTCAACCTCCTCCGTCTCCATTAATCAATAATCATGTTGTTCTTTCAAAAAAAAAGGAATTTAAAAAAAAAAAAAAATCGTTTAATTCATTTCCACAATTTTAATCGTCGTTATCTGAAAACTATGGTTGTAGACGAGTTAGTAGAAAAATCGGAAATTTGGATATGTCGGTATTCAATTTCTAAATTCTTTTAAAATATATTATCCAAAGATAAGTACTGTAATAATTATGGATAGATATTTTTTTAATACACGCCATCTTCCAAATTTCTATTTTTTTCTTATTTTCTTACGTTTATTTTTTATTCGTGTACATCTTATTTCCCATCTTATCTTATTTTAATTTGAAATAAAAATATATAAATTGACTATATGTACATATATGATAGAAGGTCAAATAAAATCTAGAATTGGTTCTTTGACAAATATTATTTTTCTCTCTATTTACTTTTAAATTTTTTAACTATTTTTTATTAGTTTTATAACTTCATACGTATTATTAATAAATAAATATTATATTATATTATAATAAATAAATAAATATTATATTATATTATAATAAATATTATATTATATTATAATAAATATTATACTATATTATATTATATCTTTTATTAATGTTAAAAAGTGTGTATGAATAATAAAGGGAAAATTGCAAAAAATAGCCTAACCTTTAGGGGTAGTTGCGCTTAATAGCCTGAACTATAAAAAATGCAGAAAATAGCCTCAAGTATTTAACTGGTTGCGGAAAATAGCCTCAAGCTACATTAAAATTCAAATAATTACCTTTAAATTCAAATTAATGATAAAAAAAAGTCTTAAGTTGTCATTAAATTCAAATTAATTACAAACCTTCTCCAAAACAATTTTTATTTAAAAAAATCATCACTTCTTATATAAAAAAAAGGCCTAAATAATTTTTATTCCTAAAATCTACCACTTCTCATAAATTTTTGTTCTCACTAATTCATTATTAGCTAAATTCATCATTAAATTAATTACAAAAACTACCTTATACCATATAAATTGTGTAAGTAAATAAATTTTTAAAAAAATCTAAGTAATTGTGAATAGAAGTTATTAGATCAATTGTAAATAGAAGCTTAAGTATTTATTTACTTTTAATAATATGTAAATAATCTAATTAATTTTTTAGATTAATAAATTTAAATTATATTTATATGGTTTGAGATAGTTTTTATAATTAATTCAGCTATGAGTTTAGATAACAACAATTAAGTGTACCCTTTTTTTTATATAAGAAGTGATGATTTTTTTAAATAAAAATTGTTTTGGAGAAGGTTTGTAATTAATTTGAATTTAATTACAACTTAAGACTTTTTTTATCATTAATTTGAATTTAAAGGTAATTATTTAAATTTTAATGTAGCTTGAGGCTATTTTCCGCAACCAGTTAAATACTTGAGGCTATTTTCTGCATTTTTTATAGTTCAGGCTATTGAGCACAACTACCCCTAAAGGTTAGGCTATTTTTTGCAATTTTCCCAATAATAAATGACATTTTTAAATAAATAAAATTGAAGAGAGTATTGTTATAAAAGTCATAGTATTTAGGAAATAAATTATATGTGAGCAATCGGGTCCAAATATTTTGTCATTGTTCTAGACTTCTAGTCCCCTTTCTTTCTCCCTACCTACAAAACTCTTTATTTTCTTTTCTCTTTTACTCTTTAAGTTTAATTTTATTTTCAAATAGGGGCTTGTGAAAATGGGACGGTGTAGGGGACAAGGAGAGAAACAGAGGATTTGGGTCCGTGTGTGACCTTCCAAGTCCCAAATGTTTTTCATTATGATATTGGTCCACGTATTTTTTTAAATAAAAGAATAAATTTTTTTTAACAAAAATCACAAATTTGATGATTTTTTTAGAAAAATCACTAGTGTCGTGCCCACACTATTGTACGATTTTTTTTATATTAATGTGGTTAAGTTGTCATTCTATATCTTAGAGACTTAGAGCACCCACAACCCCACATTCGGTAGGTGTCTTAAAATTAACAAAAAAAAATGTCAGAGTATTTAATAAGAGTCGGATTTTTTTGTAGAACCAATGTGAGAGAGTATGTAGAAGAAGAAACTCCCTTTCTTGGTTCAAGTGTAATTTCTGACATTTTTTTAATAAAAAAATGGTTAAGACACTCAACATGAGTATCACAATTGTAGATGCTCTTAGAGTATCCACATTGCACATACTCAAGGAGAGTGTCTTAAATTTTTTTTAAAAAAGGAAAGAAAATTAAAAACCTAAAATGTCAGATATTTGTAGAGGGTGGGTGTCTTTAAAATGGGATTTGTTTCTAGCAGTAGAAACTCTTGGGGTGAATTAAGACGCTCACCTCTTAAGAGTATGTGGGTTGTGGATGGCCTTAGGAGCTCTAAATCGATAAGAATAAATCACATCAATCAATAATATATTTTGTTTTTAATTCTCAAATTGAGGCATATTAACAACAACGTAAGTCCTTACTGTCCCTCGATCAAGTTAATCCATCTCAAACTAATTAATTCTAAAATATTGCCTTGCGTCGACAAAAAAAAAACAGTATTCTCCTTATCGAATAAAAATATACTCCGTATTTAAATATAGTGTATAGCATTGTACAAAAACTCTCGATTGGGCTGGAGTACGTGCCTGCACGCGCCCCCTTTTTCCATTGTCAAACAAGTTCTCATAACCCCAATTTCGGATTCGAGTTCATCAAGGCTCCCACTAATATACTTCCTCTGCTCTAATTCGACAAGATCCAAGACGGTTGAAACCAAACTCCGTTCATATCCCTTGAATAAAGCTCTTTTGGAAAAAAAAATTTGAGTTATGTGAGGCCAATCAAGTGAAGATTCTACCTCTCCATGGATTTGGAGGCCGACTGGCCGAAAAATGAAGGAGATAAAGGTTAGAGGGAGGAAAATAGTACCAGGAAGGAGAAAGTATAAGAAAAGAATGAGGAAATCTCGTAATAAGGGACGGTGGAGTCGTTTAGTGCTTGCCTGGAAGGGGATTCCTTTTTATTCCAGCTAATGTCACTCGTGTCTGGTGATTAACAAATGGTAAACGGGATTCACGTCCCTTCACCTCTTACCTTTCGAAAGGGTTCTCAAATTTGGAAAATACATCAAACGTCTGAAGGGATTGGCAATCCTTTATGATGGCCAAAAAGCTTTCATATGCTATATAGGTTTAGCCATTCGGGAAAAATCTGATCTAATCTGTATAATTTGGATTTCCTCCTGGTATGAAAGCCAACGGTTTGATGAAGTTTTTTTTTATTACAACTGTTTGATGAAGTTGAATTGTAACTCATAGCAAGGTCATAATTTGGAGTAAAAATTAAGGAACTATAAATTAAAATCCTACAAATGCATAAGTATAAATGGTGACATATGGGTGAATAATTTATCATTCATGTCTATACAAATAGCATACATAATTTTTTGGTCTACTAATATAAAATATACAATTAATAATTTAAATTAATATAATTACAACAGTAATAAATTAAATAAAATTTGATGTAAACCTGAAATCGACTATTCTTTGTTTCGTTTTCCACTTCATCTATGTCACTCTTACCATTTCCAATAATTAAAAAAAAATCAATTTGGGCACCCAAAAAAATTGCATGTCAGACTCTTTTTAAAAAAATCAAAGGAAAAGTGGTAGGACCCAACAGGCAAATTTTGCATTAATAAAAATAGTGAGGCTTTAGACAAGATCCCAAAACGACTATTGTCAAGACAGTTTTAACAAAATTGCACACAGGTCCTTCTCATTTTTTACAAACAAATTAAAAATAGGTCAAAAACTCTCTCATCTACATTGCGACAAGAAATTGTTGGTAGAACGAACGGATCGCTTTCAGAGCGTACATTGAAACTCCCCTTTTCTTCCTCACATCAACCCAATCTATCTCTTGTTGTTGGTTTGCTATTGAATTCAATCGAATCCTTCAATCGAAGGTTCTCGCTAGAATTGATTGATGGTTGAAATTCATCGTCGCTTGAAGAATTCCGTCAAAACCCTAATCTATTTCCGTCCCTAACTCGGACACCATTTGGAGGGTAACTGAGGAGTAAGATTCCCAAATTAATTGGCATTTTCCACTGCGCTAATTCAAAATCATCATACGGTAGTGGCAATAATAGTCATGCGGAATTGAATTAACGACAGTAATGTGGATGGTACCGGAATTGAAGGGAGTAAAATCTTCATACACTCGGAGGGTGAAACTTCATATGGTATTTTAAAATCTTACTCCTCTAGCTCCTCCACCCAACCCAATGCGCTAATTCAATTCCCAAATTAAGTAATGAAGGAATTAGGGGCTGACCGGCTGATCGATGGAATTAATTGATGAGTTCCACTTGATCTCCTCGGACGGCAGTGACAATATCCAACTGTGAAGGCAATAACCAACACCCGGTGACAGGCTACCGCGGTGGCGGCAAGATCCCCGGTGGTAGGTGACGCAACAGCAGGACGATGCGCGGTGGACTTCGGCCCTGGCAGAATGATTAGGGTTTTTTGGACCTATTTGCAATTTGTTTGGAAAAATAAAAATAAAAAGTACATGTGTGCAATTTAAGTGAAATTGTCTTGACAATAGCCGTTTCGACATCTTGCCTAAAGCCGCTATGTAATAAAGATTATGGAAGGGATCTGTACGTAAGGCCTTTGGTCCGACAATATTAACAAAACTTTACACTGTCGGGCCATACGTACACCCATCAATATTAACAAAACAGTGGTCGAATTTTCGGTCATTGCAAGTTTCTCCTATATAGAGGTGGTCGAAGGATTTATTTTCCACACACAATTCATAATTCGATCACTTAAAAAATATCGAGTTTATTTCTTAAGATGTCATCAAATGAAGGCTTTTATACGATGGATTCGATAGTGATGATCAGATGAGTGATGTTGAATGATCCTCTGATGAATATAACACCACCGAGGCATCGCACAATCAAACCCAGGTTAGTTATAATTTTTTATAAACAAGATTAATAAGTGTAGCTACTGGAAAAGCCACCCCCCTAGGTCGTGCCCCGTGATCATGTCGCGGTTTTATCGTGTTTGTAACGCAAATTTCTAAAACTTTATATATCATTACGAATTTATTTATTTATTTTTGGTCGACTCTTGTGGCCTAGTTAAGCATGTTTTAGGGTTAGACTTGAGAGAGATCCGAGGCTTGAGTTTTAATAAGAGAGAGAATCCTAGAGGGGAGCCTCAATGACCATGGAATGCTAAACTCTTTTGTTTCGCCTACGATTTGAGACTTTATTAAGTTGAATCATGAGTTTCGGATTCTAGTTCTTATTCCCATTGTTTACTTTGACGTCTTGGTGCTTGAATGCTTAAAGATGTTTGAGTATTTCTTGCTTGATCAACTTGTTAGAATCTCATCATTGTTCGGGTTTCGTAATTGCTCTTTGCGATTCTATCTTGATGTACGGTTGAGCCAATCAGTAGCGAGGTGTCTTCGAATGCAACAAAAGATCTAGATGAATCCATGTAGAGGGGCAATACTTCTCGAGGGAAATGGACACATCCAAAGCAAATCCACCACCACAAACACCAAACTTCTCCAACCATCTGCCTTCAAATCCATCCAACATCGCCTGAAAAGCACCACCTTCCACCAATAATCCATCTTTTCCTGTATTTCCACCATCTTCTCATTATTTTGTCTGTCTTATATCTCGACCATTGACTTTCTTTTGGCTTATCCGGTTCTTGATATTCCTCTCGTTTATGGTCGGGAAGCTGTACCAATCGAGCTTTTTGTGAATTTTTGTACGTTGTTCTTTTAAATTTGGAGATATTTTATCATTTAATTTAGGGTAGTCCTTGTGATTCGTTGTCAGTGATGAATTGGATTCTGACTCGATTCAAGCTCGTTTATTTACTAAACGAGTCAAATGTGTATATTTTTAAAACTCGGTTCAAAGCTCAGTTCGGCTCAACTTAAACTACCTCGAGTAGCTCGAGTAAAAATAAGCTTATTTGGCTCAAATAACATGACGATAGTTTCTATCATTAATTTATCATGATCACTTTCATTATTTTTTTAAATAAAAAACATTATTTAGAAGTCAACTTTGGAGAAAATACTTGTAGCCAACTCTCAAATATTGAACAATAGGCCATCGTGTGAAGACAGAAGACGTGAAGTATAACAAATTGCATCATTAAAGAAATGCGGAAATAACAGACCTTCCATCGGAAAAAAATCCTGTCCGGTAGCGAAACCATATCCCGTTTATGCCGACAATCCAAGAAATAACAATCCCAGCCACAGGCACCAAGCTTCACATCCACGAGTTCGCCGACGTGTGCGACGCGGCCACCGGACGAGTCCTCTCCGGGTCATGGATCTGGGACTCGGCCTTCGTCCTATCCCAGTACCTCGCCATTCAGCACGCCGATTCCGCGGACTTCACCCTCCACGGTAAGACCGTCCTTGAACTCGGCGCCGGAACGGGGCTCCCAGGGCTCACCGCGGCTCGCCTCGGAGCAAGCCGAGTCTTACTCACCGACGTCGCGCCGCTTCTCCCGGTTCTGCGCAGGAACGCCGAGGTCAACGGCTTGGCAGACCGGGTGGAGGTGAGCGAGCTGGTTTGGGGATCGGACGAGCTACCGAGTCAACTCGGTGAGTCGGGGTCGGCAGTTGATTTGGTCCTGATGTCGGACGTGTTTTACGACCCGGTTGAGATGACGGATTTGGCGCGGACGCTGAAGGGGGTTTGCTCGGGGCAGACGAGGGTGTGGGCGGCGAGCGAGGTGAGGGCATCCACGGGCGAGTGCTTGAACGAGCTGGCGAGTCACGGGTTCGAGGTGAGTGAGCTGCTGAGTCAGCCTCGGCCGGGTGGACGGAGTGGATCGGAAGTGTTTGCTGTTTACCAGTTGGTTAATATTCCTCTGCCACCAAAGTGAAGGAACATCACATTACTAATGTATTAATCCCTCCGTACAAGAATAGATGGACTTTTAGGCCTCGAAATTTTGTCGGAAATACATGGACTTTTAGATGTATAGCCGTATAGGTAGTAATTATTACCTCTAAAGTACATTTTTTTTACTTTATTACCTCTAAAGTACATTTTAAGTTTTTAGATGTGTAGGTAGTAATTAAGAGGTAAAATAGGTTTCTTAATTCGCGTGCATGAGCCTAAAATGCAATGTATTTTTGGACGGAGGGAGTATTAAAAAAAATCAAGTTACTAATGTACAATGACAATTGAGAGGGACAAATTAAATGAAGTGGGTGTGTTGTGTTTTTAAATTAGTGCTCTTTTTATTCGCCATACTAGATTAGATTCCAAGATGTGTTTAATTAAATTTCTCAAATCAAATATTTTACTCCTTCCAACTTTACTCGCATTATGTGCGATTTTTAATTTAAATAAATTTGATACTAAAATTTGTTTATTCAATTAATTAGTTAATTTTTTTCATACTTCTAATTTCTCAAATTTGAATAAATTTATACTTTATTAGTATAAAATATAATTTTTCCTTGCTCTTTACTCTTTGCAGTAAATATTAGTGAAAACAATACATGAAAAACTAATTTCTCAAATCTGAATCAATTTATACTTTTTTTAAAGTGATAAATCTATAGAAATGTAAGCGCAATTACAAAAGAGATAAGAGCAAACGTCTTGTCGCAAAATAGCTAAAGCCTAAGTCACACCCATATCAAAAGGGGTGGATATAGGCCCAAAAGTGTTGCTCCATCTACCCACTAACTCTACTATACTACCAATTTTCTCCCAATGTCTCTCATCAACCCTTCATCGGATTAGTTTGTCTACCCATCTAATCTTCTTGAGTGACTTGCCTTTGCACCTCAAGGAGATTCTTGATTTACAACTATTAATCACCTAGTGTGTCCATTGTTTCGAATCGCATTTTTCCCCTAAAAAAACAATTCGGTTTCTACCCAACCAAGTTACATAAATAAATGCAATGAATACATGTAACTTAGTTTGGAAAACAACCCCCTCCTCGTACTTTCTGGCTCCTGGGCAAACCAATCCAGCCACGAAACAATACCTCCATCTCTGTTAGGAAGACCGACCCATTTCGAAACTTTTTCTCGTGCTTCTTTGACCTTGGTACACTCAAACCACAAATGAGTTTCGGACTTACATAACGGGCACCAGGCTGCATCCCCGCTCTTCCAATGCTTTACTATCCTTCCAGTTTTTTAACCGGTTATGTGGACTGCCATCCAAACAACAAAAGACCACGGATACCTGTTGGAGGAAAGTGTGAAGTGTGTGTCGTAGTTCATGTTGTATTCAAAGATAGGTTGGGCCTTTGGCCCACGTCGTTGTGACAAGCCCAACAGGGTTGAGTCACTTGAGTCAATATAAATACATGTATACGAACTTTCTGGCACAATTCATTCAATAGAAAACCATTCCCTCCATCTTCTTCCTCTTCTTCCAGTCTCATACGCAGACAAGCTCATCAGATTCTCATGGTATCAGAGCACGCGTTATTGTTCTGAGGAGATCGACGAGCCGCGTTTGACGAGGAGAGTCTGGATCTGCGTTTTCGTGACCATCAGAAGCTGTTGTGAAATTCATCAATTGCCATGGCGACAGAAGTTGTAGCGAAGCTCGCAATTGACTCCACCGACCCACTGTATTTGCACTCCAGTGACCATCCCGGACTCGTCCTGGTCACAGGAACATTCGATGGCCGGAGTTTCAGTGAATGGAAGAGATCGGCGAAAATCGCACTCAGTGCGAAGAATAAGTTCCAGTTTGTGAACGGAAGCTTTCCCAAACCTCCCGATGATGATCCGCGAGCTCAAGTCTGGGAGCGTTGCAACGATATGGTGATATCGTGGCTCCTGAATGGCGTTAGCTCGGAGATCAGAAGCAGCGTCATCTATGCTGAAACGGCGAAGGAAATTTGGGACGAACTGGAGCAGAGGTTCGGAAGGACGAGCGGCGCTCAGATGTTCGCTCTGCAGCAAGAACTTAGCTCGATTTCGCAAGGTTCGTTGACTGTCTCAGCCTATTTTACAAAACTTAAGTCTATATGGGATGAGCTAGATAGTGTTAGACGTTTTCCTGTGTGTACCTGTGGATCTGCTAAAGATATACTGAAAATTAGCGAGGAACAAAAACTCATGCAATTTCTCATGGGCTTGAATGAGAATTTTACTACTGCGAGAGGTTCGGTATTGATGATACAGCCGTTACCTACTGTGAGTGTGGCTTACTCCATGATCTCACAAGAGGAAGCTCAGCAAGAGCTGAAGAAGCAGTCCAATGTCAATTCAGATCTGGCTTCATCTTTCAATGTTGAAACAAAGAAAGGTGAAGCACAGGGACAGAACAAGAAGGCTGATGGACAAGGACAAGGCAAGAGATCAAACCTGTTTTGCACTCACTGCAAGAAGACCAATCATGTGGTGGAGAAATGCTACTTTCTCCATGGTTTTCCCAACAAAAACAACAAGAGCAAGAAGTTTGCAGCACAAGTTGATGAGACTGAATCCCGATCGAGCATCCCTGAGTTGACAGCCGCACAATATGCTCAGCTTTTGGATCTGTTGAACGTGAGAGACCAGAAGAGTAGAGACATTATGAGTGGTGCTTCCCAGGACTTTGCTGGTTTTGCAGGTATGTCTCACACCTATAACGATCAGAGGCACACTTGGATTTTGGACACAGGGGCCAATAACCATATGTGCACAAACAAATCCATTCTGATTGATCAAGCTCCCTTGCAGAGGCCTTTCTCTGTGGTGTTACCCACTGGATACTCGATGGTAGTGGACACCATGGGAAATGTCAAGCTATCGGAAGGATTGATGCTGAAAGGGGTACTTTATGTGCCTTATTTCAAGTGCAACCTCCTTTCGGTGGGAAAGCTGATCAAGGACATGAGCTGCTCAGTTTTGTTTACATCACATTTGTGCTTGATGCAGGGTGCGCATATGAAGAAGCCGCTTCTTCTTGGAAGATGCAGTAGAGGCTTGTATTTTCTGGATAAGAAGATCGATGTGTTTGAAGGAGGTGGCTCACAAGAGAAAGGAGGATCTGTTGCAGCAGCAGCTACTGTAATAAACGCCAGAACATGGCATGTGAGACTCGGGCATTTGCCGAGCTACAAACTCAGTAATATTTTCCCTTCTGTTCATGACATTTCCAATTTGACACCCTGTGAGGTGTGTGCAAGAGCTAGGCAGCGGAGGCTGTCGTTTCCTAGGAGTTCTATTACTTCTAGCAGACCTTTTCAGCTTATTCATATCGACGTTTGGGGGCCTTTTCAGGTTCAGACATACAACGGTTACAAGTATTTTCTTACAATTGTAGATGATTTTAGCAGGACTACCTGGGTGCACCTTCTTGGGTGCAAAGGAAATGCTTTCTCTGTGCTCCAAGCTTTTGTAGCTATGGTGGAGACACAATTTGGTTGTTGTGTTGAGAAAGTAAGGTCCGACAACGCTCAAGAGCTAGGCCTGAGTCGTGTGTCTTCGGAATACTTCAGGAGCAAGGGGATTGTTCACCAAACCTCTTGCGTGGCTACGCCTCAACAAAATGGTGTCGTCGAGCGCAAGCATCGACACATTTTGGAGGTAGCTAGAGCAATGCTTTTTCAATCAAAATTGCCTCTGAAATATTGGGGAGAGTCAGTGCTAACTGCTGTCCATGTTATCAATCGATTGCCGAGTTCTTTGTTGAAAGGCAAAAGCCCTTTTGAAACGCTGTATCACAAGGCACCAAGCTATGATGAGCTGCGAAGTTTTGGTTGCCTGTGTTACACATCAACACTCAAAGGAGGTCGACACAAGTTCATGCCAAGAGCAAGTCCTTGTGTCTTCTTAGGATACCCACCAGGAACTAAGGGGTATCGAGTGTTGAATCTGGATACACATAAGGTTGAGGTTTCCAGAGACGCTGTGTTCCATGAAACTCTGTTTCCTTACAGAGACAAGGACCCGGTGCGTCATTTTCCTGCTCAGCCTCATTCTTGGGATGATGATGAGCGAGTTCCTTCGGTTGTGGCACCTCTTCCTGATCAGCAAACAACTACTGATCAGCTAACAACTACTGATCAGCAGACATCAGTTGTTGAGCCACGCCGTTCAGCAAGAGTCTCAGCACCACCTAGCTACTTGCGAGATTATGTCTGCAGTCATGTAGAGGACAGCTCAGTGTGTGTGTGCTGCCACACACTCACCTCTACACTTGATTTGAGCAAGGAGCACTTGTCTGAGGTCCGTCCTTCTACTGAGCCGAGCAATTATGAAGAAGCCTGTCAATATAAAGTATGGGATGCTGCTATGCGAGACGAATTTCAGGCTCTTGAGCTGAACAACACTTGGGAAGTTGTTCCTTTACCAAAAGGTGCTCGTCCGATCGGATGCCGATGGGTTTATAAAGTAAAACATAAGGCTGACGGGTCAATCGAAAGGTACAAGGCTCGTTTGGTTGTTAAGGGATACACTCAACGTGAAGGGGTAGACTACACAGAGACTTTTTCACCGGTCGTGAAGATGACGACCGTCCGGGCATTAGTAACTGTTGCGGTTAAGAACAGTTGGCCTTTGTTGCAATTAGATGTAAATAACGCGTTTTTACACGGAGATCTTCATGAAACCGTGTATATGCGAGTCCCTCCGGGCATGGATGCTCCATCAGGATATGCTTGTCGGCTCCGCAAATCTCTTTACGGCCTCAAACAGGCATCCCGCCAATGGTACGCGAAGCTTTCTCATGCTCTGCAGTTCAAAGGTTTCACTCAATCAATGAATGATTATTCATTGTTTATCAAGGGATGTGGTGAGAATGTCACATATCTAGCGGTTTACGTGGATGACATTCTCCTTACGGGGAATGATTCGACTGAGATTGAGTCTGTCAAGGCTTTCTTAGATGCCGAATTTCGAATTAAGGACTTGGGACGTCTCAGTTTATTTTTGGGCATGGAATTTATGCACACAGAGGATGGTGTTCTCATGAGTCAAAAACGTTTTATCCTTGACACTCTCAAGGAATTTGACTGTTTGGATGCCACCCCTGCAGGAGGTCCTTTGGTTATGGATACCAAGCTGATTGTTGACGGAGGGGATTTTATTTCTCATCCTTCTCTGTATCGCAAGCTCATTGGGAAATTAAATTTCCTCACACATACTCGACCGGATATATGCTTTGCGGTTCAGTTTTTGAGCCAATTCCTCAAGGCGCCTCGGACTCGACATCTTGATGCTGCTCTTCGGACTTTGAGGTATCTCAAAGGGACTCAGCATCGGTCATTGTTGCTGTCTCGATCACCTGGATTTGAGCTCCAAGCTTACTGCGATGCAGATTGGGCTTCCTGCCCCTTGACTCGACGCTCAGTTAGCGGTTATGTCATCTTCCTAGGCGGCAGTCTTATATCCTGGAAATCGAAGAAGCAAGCGACTATTTCGTTGTCGTCCGCTGAGGCAGAGTATCGTTCGATTCGTCGGGTATGCACTGAACTGGCCTGGCTGACTCGGTTACTTTCCGAATTGGGAGTTCCGAATATCACGCCCATACCAGTTAAATGTGACAATCAGGCCGCGATTCACATAGCTCGCAACCCCGTGTTTCATGAGCGAACGAAGCACATCGAACTCGACTGTCACTTCGTCCGTGAAAAGGTACTGGAAGGGCTAATCTCCCTCACCCATGTTGCTGCTAAAGATCAGCTTGCGGATGCCCTCACTAAGCCTCTACCTGGTCTGCACTTTCCCTCCATTCTGGACAAGCTGGGAGTGTGTGAACCCGCTCCAGCTTGACGGGGGGTGTTGGAGGAAAGTGTGAAGTGTGTGTCGTAGTTTATGTTGTATTCAAAGATAGGTTGGGCCTTTGGCCCACGTCGTTGTGACAAGCCCAACAGGGTTGAGTCACTTGAGTCAATATAAATACATGTATACGAACTTTCTGGCACAATTCATTCAATAGAAAACCATTCCCTCCATCTTCTTCCTCTTCTTCCAGTCTCATACGCAGACAAGCTCATCAGATTCTCAATACCAGACCATATCATAACACACCCAATCAACCAATGGTCCCCGCACTCTAATGGCTTCGTAGATGATCCCGCTGTGCAACCTTCCATTCGACCTACATATATGTGCGGTATCAATCCCCGACCCCACAATCTGCACTCTTCAGAACTCATCTCTGATTGCCAGCACACACTTCCATATAGCCCAGAGTCGTATATATGTTCTTGGGACCACCGACCAGATGTCCCCCTCCCTTAGGTGATTATCACTCACCCATCTTCTCCATACACTATCTCGTTGGAGCACAATATCTCCGACAAGGCAGACGAACCTGCTGTGATTGTATGCTAGCAGCTGCTTCACTCCCAAACCTCCCTCGGCATAAAGTCTGGAAATTGCTTCCCACACCACTGGACATGCACCAGCTTGAGCATCTCCGTGCCACAAGAACCTCTTACATAATGTATCCAGCCGATGAATAACGGCCTTAGGGCTGTCTGGCCCCAAAATGAGTGAATTCCTCCTAAGACCGACTTGATGAGTTGTAGGCGACCCGCGTATGACAGCTTCTAATTAGTTGCCCATGTATATATTAATTAATTATCCCTTCAATCTTCTCAAACAAACTTCTGTATTCGCCCACTTTAATTTTTTCTTGAATGTAAGGGTGAGCCTAGATACATGACTGGAAGCTTCCCTAAGCATATTCCAGCTGCTGGGAAATATCCTTAGTAGTTTCATCTGTCACACCACCAAGGAACACAATGCTCTTTATCCACAACGTATAAAACGACATGTGAAAAGCTAATATATATTAGTGGAAACAATAGAATATCATACCTTGTAAACAAAGTCATAAATAACCTGCAATAACAACACAAAAAAGAAGGGAGAAGATCAACCTCAACGTTTGTGAAATAACATTAACAATCTACCCTATATATAGTTCAAATCTAAAAATCTATCCATAAGTATATATGTATAAAATCAAAAAATATATCTCATAAATATATCAATATCTTCAAGATAGGAAGATTTTATTTGTTTATCCGCAAAAGCGATAGATCTTTTATCAAAAAATTATGATTAAACTCTTCGAAAATTATATATATATATATATATATATATATATATATATATATATATATATATATATATATATATATATATATATATATAATAAGTGGGGAATATATATTAACAAAAATTGAATTCCATGAGTTGATAACCTTTACACGGCTAAGTATTGTTTCAATTTACCCAAAACCTTTTATCTTCTTCATATTGGTAAAGTTATTTAATTAGTATGACAATGCTAAGTATTATTTCAATTTCGACAAAAAAATTTATCTTCTAAAAATATGTTCACATTGATGAAGTTATTGATAAAGTTATTTAATTAGTATGACCATGTAATATATTGATAAAGTTATCTTATAAAAATATGTTCATATATAGGGAAAATAGGTAAATCTTATCTTATATAATAGTCTTGCAAATTAGTTAATATCTTCTAAAAATATATCCATATCTAATCAAATTGGGTCAAAATTTATCTTATGCATATATATATATATTGATTAAATATAGTTAGAATAAAAATTTATGTTATGCATATATTTTAAAATTAGTTAATATCTTCTAAAAATATATTCATATCCGGATAAAATTTTATCTTATGCACATATAAAGATATATTGATTAAATAGAGTTAGAATACAATTTTATCTTATGCATATATTGATTATTTTAAAAATTTGTGATTGGTTCATACAACTACGATTAAGGAGAAGTCATCATGTGTCTCAAGCGACTTCTCCTTTATTATATGTAATAGAAGATTATAAATATAAGGCATTTGCCTTTGGTATACGTAGTTTAAAGAGCTAAAACCTATATAAAGTATTGATTTTTTAATTAATTTTTTACATTATACTACCTCCAATTATAAATATAAGGCATTTGTCTTTGTTTACATTACTCTTACATATATTACTAATAAAGTAATAAGTATATAATTATGTAAAAAAATTAATGAAAAATATATTATTTTATATAGTTTTTAACTTCTTAAAAACGTGTCAAAAAGTCAACAGACTTATATTTCCAAACGGAGGGGGTAATACTTAAATAAGTATTATAATGTAAATATATATATATATATATATATATATATATATATATATATATATATATATATTAGTTCCTTAAACTACGTGCATCAAAGTCAAATGTCGCATATTACAATAAAAGGGAGTATTTATTATGTACTATTCAAATAGTAGCTTTTTTTAACCAATCAATATGTAAAAGAGTAAGGAAAAACAACGAATTAACGTTTAATTCGTCCTTCTTATTTATAGTATATGTTTCTCGTTTATGACCTGATATATCATGTCTAATGGAGTCGTTGTCTGAGTTGTGTTTGGTCTTAGTTTCGGTAGAAGTCGCAGTCTCGTGCGCCCTGAATATCAATTAAGTTGATCGTGGTCGTGTTTGTAACTTTCGAAGATCCTCATCTAGGTGGGGAAAACATCGCCTGTCCACACTACCCTAGGAGATGCCACTTTTCCGATTGTGGGTTTCTGCCCCCATCCCTTCGGCGGCGAGACTCCACGGTGGCTTGCTGACCCCTCGTGTTCTCGCTATTCGCAGTTCATCCCTAAGTCTTCCTCGACTTCTTATTGGACCGGTTTAATTGTGGTTATATTCAGCTGTGTTCGGATCTTTTTACCCTTCTATTTATACGACTGTTTTTATTTTCGTTTCATCATGGTTAGTCCATCTGCCGGTTTTTTTTTCAGCCTCTCGATTTAGCAGACACCGATGTTCTCTGCTATTTTATCCTTGCCTTTACCCCCCCCCCCCAAAAAAAAAATAGATACCTTAATTCTTGACTTATTTCATACTTAGATTACTAATAAATACATTTGTCTATCATCAAGACAATGTTCTAAAAGGCGCTAGGCGGCCGCTAGGCGGTGGGTGGCCGCCTAGTGCCTAGGCGGTTAGGCGGGTGCCTAGGCGGCGCCTAGGCGAACTTAGAACAAACTTCATTATTTCCTTATATTTTGACGAATAACACTTGTCAATAATTCATATAATGTAATAATAATCCATAATATCACTCATAAACCCAAATTTTTAGTAGTTAACTAACACTAAAGTAAATAAACGCAAAAGTACATGTCTGACTAACAACTCTAAACCTCCTAAAATCCAAAACTATAAGTTCGACTGAAAAGCAAATGCATCCCGACATGAGGGATAAAAAAACCCTAAATCAACTAATCATATGCTTAGAAGCTCAAATTGAATAATCGTTGGACTAGGCGGTGCCCAGGCGGGCCCAGGCGGGACCAGTCGGGCCCAGGCGGTGCCTAGGCGGGACTAGGCGGTTCCTGGACGAATTTCCGCCTAGAGGTCCGCCTAGGCTTAAAAATTCTTAGGTCCCGTCCCGCCTAGCGCCTAGGCGCGATTTTTAGAACACTGCATCAAGATGAATAGGAACATATTATCATATAGTCATTCTCATTTAAAAAAAATAAATACACTTTTAACTCAAGAGAAGCAGCGAGAAACAATATTTGGGGTTAGTTTTCATTTTTTTTTCCTTTCAGTTTGGTGGGTTTTAACAAATTTCATGGGTTTTCAATGTCATGAATAACTTAGAATGGATTCATTAAACATAACTGAGGCTATAACATAAGCTCAGCAATGTTTTACGAGATTATAACATAAGGTTAACAATCTTTTACGAGGTAACTGAAGAATCTTGGCGAACTTCATTGAGTTGTTGTGTTTGGTAACATACAACATATTTCCCAACTTCAGCCACATGTAACTCTACCCAAATCTCGCATTTACAAGCCTCATTCACAAGAACAATAACAAAACACAAAAAAAAATCCATTCAAAACAACCAAAAATTGATTTGAGATTTAGATTTTTGGCATTTTCACGAAACATTAAAAAAATTTCCAATTTAGAGGTCAATTATACTCGAAATCAATGAGATTGAATGTCATATCATACCTTTGTAGTGATAAATCATTGTAGATTCCACCGGAAAAACTCACAAAAAAATAATTAGATCTGAAGAGAGGAGGGATGAGGTTGATGACAATGGGGGTTTGAAATATTATGGCAATGAACTTGTGAGCAAATGCAAGCAACGACGGTTGAAAATGAAAATGATTTGAGTGCAATTGTTAAAATTTATCTTACTATAATACATAAAAGAGTAGGATGGCATTAGACTATAGGAGATGGAATTATTTTTAGATTTTTTATTTCATATGGTGAAAATTAGTGTGATATTAAAGGTATTAAAGATTAGGAGTGTAGAGTCGGGTAAAAAAAACAAAATGGATAATTGTGTCGAATACCCAAAACTATTAAGGCTCAAAATTTCTAATCTGGACACTGTCTGATATGTGACGGGTGTCCAATACGGATACAAGAAAGGGATCTGTATATTCGATATGGATGCCCACCATGACATTTAATCTTTTCCATCCATAATCCATTCTCAGAGCCTAGAACCTAGACCTTTCTATTTCTTACGTTCGCACGTTGAGACCTCGCCTTTCATCGGTAGCTACACCTCTGTTCTTCCTCTTGTCGGTGACCATTACCTCTTCGCCTTCTTGCTTCCTCTACTAGTGCCACCAAATTGAAATATCTAATCAGCAAAGGTCAAATAAAATCAAAGGTTAAGAAAAGCAAACAACAATCTTGCTAGATGGAGAAAGTCAATTGGAAGTTCCAAAGGCTATTGTTTTTTTTTTTACTGTAGGCAAACAATAGGAGTTGTTACATAAGCTGTAATCTCGCTCATGGGATCATCTCGATGAATGATGGTACAAAGGTCCCTATGAAAAGGGATCGTGGATCTATCGCTAATGATTCCTTTCCTAGCTATATAATCCACAACTTTGTTTGATTCTTTGAAAATATGTCTAAACTCCACTTGCTCAAATTCTGATCTCATATTGTTGATGTTCTCGACTTGACGTATAATGTCCCATCTAGTTTCAAAGGCTATTGTTGATATTAATAATTCATCCTGAATTGTTGGGTTATTATTCAACAAATTATGTCAACTATAATAAAAAAAATAATAATTGCCACTCTATAACAAAAGAAGTTATTTGGCTAAATGTCCACTTTTGTATACCACTTTTGCTAATTGTCCACCTAAACTACTGTTTTGTTAAATGTCCATAAAGTTTATGAAAATCTCGTTTTACCCCTGCCCTTATGTATTTTAATTTTTTTCATCCCCTACTTTGCAGACGGTTTCACAGAGAGATGGAGGGATAGCTTTATAAAAACACATAGTGCATTGTAATCTACAAACGGCACTGTAGCAAAAACTCTCAAAAAATCCTCTGTTCATGGCGAACACTTCGTGCCCACCGGCCGCCGTCGTTGTCCACGACAATTTGCCCCAAACCAGGACCCTGAACTCTGCCTCTTCCCAGCACAACCCTTTCGCCCATCATAGGATTGAAAAATCCAATAAGCAATTTCATCAATTGCATATGAAATTCCCCCAAATCAAAGACCTAAAAAATTCCATTTTTCTGACGGGCTACTTGCAAGGCAAGAGTAGATCCCAATTCGAGATTTGTTTTTCGCAAATCAAAAGCTATCCTAGAAGGAGATGGTGTTGGAGGCACTTTCGGGGCAATCTTGGTTGGTTTCGGCGGTGGTGTCTCCGTCGTCGAGCTAGGGCTTGGCGTTGGTGGCATAGGCGGCGGCTCAGTTTTAGGAAGAAGCTTGTTGGCGCTTCTGTGAGGTCAGGCGTTTCCCGTCTCATCGATCTATACACAATGAACCCCTCAATCCAGGTATTATCCAACCTATCAGACTATACGGTCACGATTTCTGACAACAATTGCCTCTATTTGGGTACAACCGAATTGGGTTACTATGTTGGCTACACAAGCCCTTCTATTGATCTATTCACAATACTTAATTTACTTCCTTTAAGTACTGTCATCCAAGGATCCTTGCGTTATAGCGTTGTTCTTGCCTTCACAAGGAGAAATATCTTGGCATCAAAGTTCTATACAACCATAGAAAGTCCTAGCCATGGCGACTTTGGCAAGCTGCTGCGTGCTCAGTGGTGTTGTATGGCCTCTTTCATTTGCGTGGAAGTTTGCTGTCGACGCCCTGTTGCTGCGGGTTTGTGTCTCCAGTTGGCTGAGCAGCAGCTGTGTGCTCCGAGGTTGCCCTTTAGGTACTCCAAGAGGGCGGGTCTTCGGAGCATCCTCTTGTTTGCTACCCGGCTTTTACAGGGCCTCATATGCTGCTCACATTGCCTTGGCGATGTTGGCAAGGTAAGCTTTCTAAATTCCAGCAGAATTTCTAATTTAGGTGTCCCTTTTATATCGTTTGGTTTGGAATTTCTGCCCTCTCATCGCTTCCTTCATGCTTACATCAATCCTCTTCTTACCTCGTCTCTTTACTTTGTTTTTGAGACCTGTTACTTGCCTTTGGTTGCTCCCTGTTGTTGCTTGTGTGGTTGTGCGTGTCCTTTGATTTCAGGTGCCAAGTGCTGCTCGTCACCTATTGGCTGCTCGTGGGATCTGGGTTCCAAGACAAGCGTCGTTGGATGCTGTTTCGACCTTGCAGCTATGGCAGGTCTCCTCCAACCGGTCGTGCCCCTGTTTGCGGCCTTGGATTTACCTTCCAAGTGCTGCCCTTCACATGCCTTAGGCATATTGTTTCAGCATCAGGTCCAGTGTTGTTTCTTGGACCTTAATGTAATCTCTTTATATCTTGAATGTTGTTTTCCTATGACCTTTACCATACTGTGGAAGGTCCATGAGAATGTGTACTACTTAATACACGATTATCCGATCTTATGCGTTGTTCGTATGATCAGTGAACCGTCCACACCGGACTTGTTTCTTTCGTTGTCCTTACCGGACGTATGCACAACAAAAAGTTTACTTAACAGTCATAAAATTGGGTGTTTTAAGACACCAAATTTTTGTAAGGCTTACAATCGGACAGATGACCTCAATTTAGTTTATAGCACAGTGAATTACAATGGGCGGGTTTTTCTTAAACCCTGTTTATACCTTTTCCGGATTTTGGTCTCTACAGAACAACCTTCTCTTATTAGAAGTCGCAGCACAATCTTAAAGAGATATACGCTATCAGCCGGCATTTATGTACTCAAGACGAACTCGGTAAGGTCGTCGCCTACGGGGAATCACACCCAGGTTTTACACAACACATCATTTTGGCTCACTAGGGACCATCTTGCTCCCTTCAAGAGCTATGTGCAAACCAGGATCGGTAAACTAATAATAAAAGAGAAGTATAAAATATTTATTGTTACTGACAAACAAATCATCTCTGGACGAGATATCCCTCACACAGATTACTCACACTCAACCTGTCGAACCTCACCCGGACTTGATTACCATGTCTACTGTGATCGAAATTTATCACATATGGATTCTGGTTTAACGACTGAGCAAGTCGCCCATAGATTAGTACAAACTGTTCGCCCAACAAGGTTTTTATGAATATATGTACATGGAATTCACGCGGCATCCGGAGCCGTAATTTCTGGACAAATGTGGATATTTTCTGTCATAACAATAATATAAACGTTATAGCTCTTTTAGAAACTAAGACGGACAAGGTTCCTTCGGAAAGTACATTGCGTAAATGTGGTTTCTCGAATATGGCTTTTGATCCAGCGATTGGATTTTCCGGAGGAATCTGTCTTCTATGGAAAAATCTTTCTCCTACCCAAGGTTCCATCGACCTTATTTCGGTTCACCACCGATTCATTCATTTTAACTACTCGGACTACGCTACGAAGCGCTCGTTTGCGTTTCTGGTGGTTTATGCCCCTCCGGATGAGCGCCGCAAAGTAGCCTTTTGGGATTCGATCGCCCGTTATATACAGTCACTTGTGATTCCATTCTGTATTATGGGGGATCTTAATGAAATAGCAACACCAGCTGATAAACTGGGAGGAGCATACCCGTCAAATGCCCGTTTCACACGATTACTGGACTTAAAGAATAGACATTCTCTCCTAGAAGTACCTTCCAGCGGGGGCCAGTTTACCTGGCAACGAAAATCAAATGATGTGATTCTTTGTTTGGAAAAACTTGATCGCTTACTTATCCACACAGACATGCTTACTGTTTTTGACTCACTGCGTACTCAGATCCATCCTTTTACACGATCTGATCATGCGCCGATCTCCACAGACTTTCGATGCAACATTCAACCTAAAAATAGACCGTTTAAATTCGAATTGGCTTGGGCTTCAAGGGCTGATTACATAAACTTAGTCTCACGGGCTTGGAGGGCGAACCCACAAGGTTCTTTGATGTTTAAATTGCTTCAAAAGGCAAAAGTGCTTAAAAGACTGTCCAAAACATGGCACAAGAATACGGTACGCAATATTCATAACCAAATCCTTGTAACGGATCAGAAGCTACTTCGTTTACAGACAACTCTTATCTCAAATTACAACCATCGGGATGTCCAAATCCTTAAACAACTGCTCAACAAAAGAGAACGTATGTTGGACTTTCACCGTCGTTACTGGAGCCAGCGGGCTAAAGTGAAACATACAAGGTTAAATGACTCCAACTCATGCTATTTTCATAAGATTGCTACTGCTAAAAGAGGAAGAAAATTCATTAAGTCAATCTTACTGCCAGGTGGGCAACCTACAACTGATTTCCATACAATCCAACAAGAATTTGTCCGTGATTTCAAGGCTCGTTTCAGAGCCTCTTCGAATTCTGCTCGGGACTTATCTCCAGATTTAGCAGTTATCCCAGCGTTGGTTACTCAGGCTGACAATGATATGCTATCGGCTCCTGTTACAAACAATGAGATAAAAGCGGCTGTTTTTTCGATGAGCCCGGACAAGGCTCCGGGACCTGATGGCTTCCCAACCGGTTTTTACCAGAAGTTCTGGCCTACTGTGGGCCCTTCTGTGACGAAAGATGTAAAGGCTTTTTTCACCGGTGGTAGGTTACTACGCCAAATAAACCATACTTTCATCACGCTTTTACCAAAATGTGATGCACCGACTGCAGTAAACCATTACAGACCTATCAGCTTATGCTCTACAATCTACAAAATCATTGCTAAAGTAATTTCAGCACGGCTAACAAAAATCTTTGATAAACTCATACATCCCTTACAGGGAGCCTTTACAAAAGGGAGAGCCATCCAGGACAACATTCTGATTGCTCATGAAGCTTTGCATTCGTTTCGAATGAAGAAAGGCAAAACGGGCATGGTTGCCCTTAAGCTTGATATGGAAAAGGCATACGACCGCATTGAATGGCCTTTCCTTTTCCAAGTTTTATCCAAGTATGGGTTCAATGATCTATTTATTAACAGAATAAAAGAATGTGTTTCAACAGTATCATACTCGGTCCTCGTTAATGATGAACCAACCACCGTTTTTCAACCCACTAGAGGTTTAAGACAAGGAGACCCCCTCTCCCCCTTTCTCTTTATCCTAGCCGCTGAGGTACTAGCACGTACGCTGCACAACCAAGGGCTTGCTAGTAAGGATCTCAGCATTTCTTTTGATCGGCCGGGTATCAAGATTCCTTTTCTAGCGTTTGTTGATGATATCCTCATTTTCTGCAAAGCCTCCAATGCGGCATGTACTTCTGTGCTGTCTATCTTAGACATGTACTGTTTAATTTCAGGACAGAAGGTGAATCTGCATAAATCCAGTTTTCAAGCATCCCCAAATACAATTGCTTCCGCAATAGCTTCAACTATTGCCGTACTTGGTATTCCCCAGGCTAACAATTTTGACAAGTATTTGGGTTGTCCTGTTGTCAATGGCAGGACCAATAAGGATACTTTCGCTGATGTGGTACTCAATACCAAAAACCAGCTCACAAAATGGAAAGCCTCCAACCTGTCTGCCGAAGGACGGCGGGTGCTAATCAAAGCAAATCTGAGTGCCAAACCTATTTTTCTTATGCAAGCCTTCCTACTACCTTCTCACGTTCTCCACGAACTTGACAAAGTTTATAGACAATTCTTTTGGAACAAATCAGCTAATGCCACACCGCTCATTAGTTGGGACAAAATCCGTTCGGACACGATGAAAGGTGGCTTAGGGATTCATAAGGCTGAATCTATGAATATAGCGCTACAAATGAAACTACTGTGGAAAATTATTGCGGAACCAGACAATATCTGGGTTCGAGTCATCTCACAGAAATACCTAAAAGGGCACGATCTTTATAGTTATAACAAAAAGGGCAACACCTCTTGGCAATGGTCACGCCTTATGTACATCAAGCCTAAGTTCCTCCCGGGTCTACAATGGCGGGTTGGAAATGGGGAAACGATTGATTTCTGGTCCCATAATTGGGCTTCTGAGAAGCCGTTGAGTGCCAAAGCGCTAAGCCCCATTCCGGTGGAGCTAGACGGCGTGCCAGTGGCTCATTTTATCACAAATTGGCAATGGAATAAACCTTTTATAAAGGAGGCATTACAAAACATTCTGAAACAAGATGATATTGAGCAAATTTTGGGTATAAACTTACCAACTAACCCAATCACGGATCGTCTGTACTGGGGGCCTAGCAAAAATGGCTAGTTCTCAACCGCCTCCGCTAACGCCTTCATATCGGAGCACACCGGGTCGCCACACTTCGACTGTGCTTGGATCTGGTCTCTCGATGTCCCACCAAAGGTGCGACACTTTCTATGGAAAATCTCCAGGGATGGTCTACCGACTAAGATAAGACTACAACGGTCACATGTCGCTGTACCTGCTGGTTGTGCTTTCTGTGACAATACAAATGAATCGAATGAGCATATTCTCCTTCGCTGTCCTATGGCAACTACATTACTTAACGCTTTACATATCCATATCCCAAGGCATATCTACACAGGTCGCATGGGTAATGCTTTTCCTCTTACTGCAATCAAATGCGCGATTGGGTCTAGCTCATTTGCTACTCTAGCCTCAGCTTGGTGGGCCTTGTGGTTCTTTAGAAACCAACTTGTTTTCGATCATACGACTAAGGTAACAGTTAATGACATTCTTCTGTTACACAGCACTACTTCTCATTGTTGGAAACAGTCAAAGCTTTTAGATGATGATCCGTCTGGTCCATTGGTTCCCCTACTTAAATGTCGAAGAGGCAATCTCCAACAGCCATATAGGGATACATCGTCGAAATCAAGACCTCAGGATCGGTCCGGGAAGTGGGATAAACCGCCCCAGAATAGTTACAAGCTCAATTTCGACGGTTCGGTGATCACGAATGGTAACTCGTCCTACGGTTTCGTCATCCGCGACTTTGATGGTTTAGTTGTCTCGGCTGGCAGATCTGTATGCACAAATATTTCGGTCATTTATGCCGAAAGTCTAGGACTCAGGATGGGACTGTTACGGGCAAAGGAACTGAACATTTCTACACTTCTGATCGAAGGAGACAATCTTTTGGTGATAAAAGTACTATTAGGGGATTGGAGGTGTCCCTGGCAGATCGAGATGCTACAAGCAGATATACTGTCAGATATTTCGTCCTTTACTCATGTTGATGTACGTCATATTTTCAGGGAATCAAATGCTGTGGCTGACTACCTTGCGCGTAGTGCCCATGTCTGCCCTGCCGACGCCAGCTGTGAGGATGATCCAGAACTGCGAGTTCTCGTCCAGAAGGATGCGCTAGGAAGAGTCTCTGCTGCGGCCGACCCAACCTAATCATTATCTTGCTTCCAAAAAAAAAAAAAAAGAGAGAGATGGAGGGATTTTTATCCCTTCTCCCCGTTCCTTCCGTTCTTTCTTATGGAGATTTCAGAGAGAGGGAGGGATTTCTGATGGAGATTTCACAGAGAGAGAGGGAGGGATGGTGACAGTCGCGATTTTAGGTTGAAGATGAACAGACGTTGCTCAAAGACGGGAGGAGGGAAGGAGCGCCGGTGCTAGGAGCCTCGGCGTCAGCGCGGCGAGGAGTTCTCCAGAGATCTTCTCTCCCACACCCGCTGTTCTCCAGAGATCTTCTCCTCTGTCGTCCTCGCCGCCGGCTTCCTAAAATCCATTTCGATTTAAGGTTTGTGAGTTTGTCCTTGCCGCCGTCCTCCACCGATGTATCCGTCGATTGCCACGCCGTGCCTATCGTAGGCCGCAATCAGATTATGGCGCGATCTAAGCTCCTCGTCTGTCAACAGATTCTTGCTCTGGTGGTACGGTCCTGTTCAATTCGGATCTAATCTCGAATTGAATCTGTACCGGTACGGTCGTCCTCTTCGAAGCATGTCAAGGTCGCCGAGGAGGTTTCCAATTCGATTGATTCTAAAATGGAGAGATCGAGCTTCGTCGATGAGAAATCAGGACCACCAGAGGTCACCAAGTAGGTTGTCGAACTCTTCAGATTTGCGAGTTTCATTGCCATAATTGAAATTCCAGATGATTCGCCGCTCTTGAGTTGATTTCTAGGGTTTTACACATTGAATTAATGCTCTAAAGTTAGAGAACTGGACGGATTGTTGGATTTCCAGTATTGTGAGTTTGATTACTTTCATCTGTTGTTGTAGTTGAGCGAGATGGTTATTTGTGAGAAATGACGTTTTGATGATCAAGATAATTAGAATTGTAGAAATAAATAAGCATTTGCTAAGTTGCTATTGCATTTGCATATGGCTTGCAAAGGGAATCACTCCATAAGCTGTTGCAAAGGTTCCACTCTTTCACATGATGACAGGTTCCACCAGTGAATTCCTATCCTATTTCTTGCAAAGGGAATGACTTCGTAACCTGTAGAATTAGTCTTTTATTATTCCATTTGAAAGTTGCAATCAATTTTTCCATGTGATTTTATCTTCGATCTCTTAATTTCAGGTTAATTCTTTTTCGGTTACGTATGATTACACTATTTTCCGATGATATTGGGTGTGATTACACTATATATATTTTTTTTTTGTAAAATTCTATATTCTTTTTTTATTTTGTTCCGATTAATATATTTTCGGTGATATTATAGGTTCTTTTTTAATTTTACTTACAAGTGAATGTTTAAAATTTGTTGGTGACACTATTTTCGGTAATATTTAATGTGGTGACAATTTAATTTGAAGTTGTCACCAAAAAAAAGATTATCACAATGTGTCACCAACAATGTCATTCTTTCAATTGGTGCACTAGTGGTGACAACAACGATCTCATAAAAAAAAACTAAAAACATAGGTGTCACCACAGTGATAAGGGTGGTGATAGTGGTGACAGTATTGACAGTGATAAGCTTGGTGATAGTGGTGACAGTGATAAGGGTGGTGACAATGATAAGCTTGGTGACAGTGTTAAGGGCGGTGATAGTGATAAAGGTGATGACAATGATAGAGTGGTGACAGTGATAAAGGTGGTGACAGCGATAAGGGTGATGACAGCGATAGGGTGGTGACAGCGATATGGGTGGTGACAACGATAATAAGAGTGATGACAGCGATAAGGGTGGTGACAACGATAATAAGAGTGATGACAACGATAGAGACGGTGACATCGATACGGTTGGTGACAACGATAGGGTGGTGACAACGATAGGGGTGGTGACAACGATAATAAGAGTGGTGACATCGATAATAAGGGTGGTGACATCGATAATAAGGGTGGTGACAGCGATAATAAGAGTGGTGACATCGATAATAAGGGTGGTGACATCGATAAGAAGGGTGGTGACAGCGATAGGGATGATGACAGCGATATGGGTGGTTACAGCGATAATAAGAGTGGTGACAGCGATAGGGGTGGTGACAATGATATGGGTGGTGCCAGCGATAGGAGTAGTGGTGACAACGATATGAGTGGTGGTGACAGCGATAGGAGTGGTGACAACGATAGGCCCTAGGGTGGTGACAGCGATAGATGTAGTGACAGCAATAGGGGTGGTGACAACAATATATGTGGTGGTGACAGCGATAGGAGTGGTGGTGACATCGATAGGAGTGGTGACAGCGATAGGGCGGTGACAGCGATAGAGGTGGTGACCGTAATAAGGGTGGTGACAACGATATGGGTGGTGGTGACAGCGATATGGGCGGTGGTGACAGCGATACGAGTGGTGACAACGATAAGCCCTAGGGTGGTGACAACGATAGATGTGGTGACAGCAATAGGGGTGGTGACAACAATATATGTGGTGGTGACAACGATAGGAGTGGTGGTGACATCGATAGGAGTGGTGACAGCGATAGGGCGGTGACAGCGATAGAGGTGGTGACCACAATAAGGGTGGTGACAACGATATGGGTGGTGGTGACAGCGATATGGGCGGTGGTGACAACGATACGAGTGGTGACAATGATAGGGCGGTGACAACGATAGAAATGGTGACAACAATAAGGGTGTGGCAACAATATGGGTGGTGGTGACAGTGATAGAGGTGGTGGTGGTGACAGTGACAAAGGTGGTGGTGACAACGATAGGAGTGGTGGTGACAGCGATAGGAGTGGTGACAGCGATAGGGCGGTGACAGCGATAGAGGTGATGATCGCAATAAGGGTGGTGACAGCGATATGGGTGGTGGTGACAGCGATATGGGTTGTGGTGACAGCGATAGGGCGGTGAGACTAATCTCGTAAAAAAAAATGTCACCCAAAAATTTGTTTATCATCATACATGTGTCACCAAAGTTGTGTCACCAAAGCCATTGACCGGTGTCACCACTTATAAAGGTGATGACACTAATTTCGTAAAAAAAAAAATTCGTAAAAAAAATAAAATTGTGTCATCAAATTTTTTTGTGTGTCACCAAAGTTGTGTCACCAATTTATTGACTTTGACCGGTCAATGGTCAAAATAAAAATGGGAAGGAAGGAAGGAAATGTGAAGGAGGGGCAAAACCATTCCGGAATGGCTCACTGGAAAGGACTTGCGGATAGTACCCAAAGGTCCCCAGTTCGAACCCCGGATATGACCGCTCTTTATTTACAAATTCAGGGGGAGGATGGACAAAAATATAATATTAGGACATTTTGTAAAAGGGAAAATAAAAGTGGACATTTTGCAAAAGACCTTGTAGAAAATGGACGCGTAGCTAAAAACCCATAACAAAATTATGCCAACAAAAAAAAAATTCCATGATTAAAAAAATCAATACATCTTAAAATGGTGGCATTTTACTATGGATAACAAATAATTCATCATATATTGTTAACATTATACTATTACTAAAATCTTAATATCGTGGAAATTTTACGATTGTAGACATTTTTGGAAAGAAAACAAAAAAAATAATCTTAATTCATCCTAAATTGTTGACAATTTACTATTGTCGAAGTCTTACTATTACCGAAATCTTACCATCTGGACAAATGGACAATTTACTATTGTTGATACAGTAACAACTAATTATACTAAAGCAATGTTGTATACATTAGCAAAAATAGTTCAAAGGCTTTAACACATACTCCCTCTGTTAATTAAAACTTGTCGTTTACTATTCATGCACGCTTTTTTAGAACGATAAAAACTATATAAAATATTAACTTTTTTTTAAATTTGTTTTTATAAATTCATACTTAACAGTAATAAGTATGATATTATTTAAAAAAATTATTAAAAAGTTAATATTTTATATAGTTTTTAACACCTAAAAATGCGTGCGTGAATAGTAAAACGTCAAGTTTTAATTAACGGAGGGAGTATATAACAACAGTTAAAATATTTCAAATTCACAAAAAGGCTACGTGTTTCAAATTCATTGACGGTAATTATTGAAACCACTAAAATAGTTTTCAAGAAATCATTTAAATTGTCACCAATATATTAAGGATTCAACACAACATCACCCCTAGCATCCTTCTAGAGAGAGAGTCATCCCTTTACCGGATTCCCTGTCGACGGGCCTGAAAACTCATCTTCGGAGGTTATTAACCTTCTTTAGAGGCAATCAAACCCTCTTCGGAGGTTCTTAACTCCTCTTCGGAGGCAATCAAACCCTCATCGAAGGTTCCTAACCCCTCTTCGGAGGCAATCAAACCCTCTACGGAGGTTCTCGGCTGCGGTGCTTCTTGTTGGTGGAGGAGACGTGGTTGATTGAGGCGCTTGTTCCGCCGGGGCTCTAATCTGTTCTCTCTCCGATGCGGGGTCAAAAAAAGCAAAATCCAGGGTGTTATACGTGTTTACATTTGGTCTCCTTCTCTGATTGAGTGTTTGTCTCAATCGTTTTCTCATTAAATCTCAAATCTTCCTTTGTTATTTCCTCTATTTGAGTATTGAAATTGAATCCTGGGAATGAAAGAGTAATGCCTTTTTCTAGATTTTGTAAAGCTCTTTGCTGCTCTTCAGTTTCGAAACCCTCATTTCTCATGAGGTTGTCTCATTCCGGTCTCCTCTCGCCATTTCTGATCGCCCTCACTTGTTTCCTTCCCCGCCGGTGGGCTGTTCGATGCCGTTGTCTGCTCGACTTTCGACCTCTCTAGTGGTCCTCGGCGGCGTCGCTTCCCCTCTTGCCCTCCTCGGCCTTCTGGCTCTGGGTTCCCTATTTGGCGGCTTTCGACCTCCGGGAATGTTTTTTTCTCCTCCGCCTTGTGGCTCCTCCGTCACACCCTCTCACAGTCACTCCTTCTCGGCGCCTCCGTCCCTCCGCCAGTGCCAGGGCTCTGGCTCGGGTTGGCGTGGCTATGACTCCCCCCCTCCCTGGTGTTCCGCCATCCCTTTCCCGATTTGGTGGTCGCCGGTGAGGCGGCGTTTTCCATCAGCCTGGTGTGGCCAACGTTGTTTCTTTGGCTTAGGGTTTCCATGGTCTCTTTGGCCCGATTCTAAAGCCCATGATAAATGGGCCCAAACCTGACTCGTAGTAAAATTGGAATAAATTAAATAAAACTTATTTTTAGTATATTATAATAAATAACTCCCGGTCGGGTCAGCTATTTTCCGCTAGGGTTTCTGTTGCGTTTCGATTCAGGCGACGTGTAACTCTATGTTTTGGCGTGACTTGACTTTCTTTCCGCGTGATGAGGTTCTGGCAGTCGGAGTCGGGACAGGTTGGGGCCGTGGCAGTGTGTATCGAGGCGTCTCCTTTTTCCGGAAGACTGTTCCTTAGAGGTTTGTCTTCACTGCCCACAGGTCTCTCCTGATGTGTCGCTGGCCTACGGTGCTGCCACCGGGGAGTGCTTGGCTTTCGTCTTTAGCCTACGTCCTCACCCCTTTCGGTCTGGTTGTTTTAGTTTCTCTTGTGTAGAGTGTGCTTGCTTGTACCTGACACCATCTTTGTATTTTGTGTTTTTTTTACGGTTTTCCGTCTGCCGACTTGTCGACCATCGAGGTTCAGGCTTGTCTGACCTCGAATTTTTACCTTATCAAAAAAAAAACATCACCCCTAGCACCAATTGAGCTATCAGTATCCTATGAACTACTTTATATCAGCAAATAATATTATGTAAACTACTTTCTAAAGTACTCAGATGGGGGCTAGCGCGTCGACGTACTGCTGTTTGGTGGGATTGGTTGTCTTCGAGGCGACGTTTATCCTTTGCTCCGGAGTTCATGGATTCCCTTGTTTTCCTGCTCGTTTAATCTCTCCATGGATGGCTCGATGGTTGACCATGGTTGATGCACATCCATTGAAGGTCTATTGAAAACATGGAAAACAAAAGAAAAGACGACCCTAGAATAACTACAAGGAAGATCAATTTCCGAGGATTCTCATCCAAAATTTCTCTTCCCCTTTATCCCTGCTGATCTTCTCTTCGTTCCACACTCATAACACCTCTCTCAAGACGGTGTTGATTCGAAAATCATCTACAAATGAAGAGCCATGACCAGGTGGGAACCTATCCCTGATTTTTGATCTGTCCTCAAAGCACCTCTATCAGGAGGGAATCGATCTACCTACAACCCAAAACCATCCATTGATACCCGTGTGGTTGAATTAGAACAGAAAAGGATTGGAATTGGAAACATGACCCACTGAACAGGGTGTCTAGCCCCGCAATGGAAAACCTGAAGGACAATGTTCTGGATGATTTTTTGATTTTTTTTTAATTTGAAGAGTTTCTATCTCTTTCTTGATCACATCTCATAGGGTGATTGGACAACTTTTGATCCTCTATCGAGGAATTTTTTACGGTGGTGTTGCGGTTGTCGGATTTTTCCGACTTCTGTTTCCATCCTACCTTCCCTTCATTGTGTAAGAGCATCTGCAACCAATGGTTTTCTTTACCTTAATTCTTTACCTTAAGGTAACTATAAGGTAAACCCTTGGTTGTAGGCTATATCTTAAGGTAATGAGATGGAAGAGGTTACCTTGGTAGAGAGAGGTAACATTTAACCTCTCCCCTTTTTTGTAATTTTATTTTTTATTAATGAAATAGCAACTCTACTTTTTTCATGATGGTACATGTATAAAGGGAAAGAGGCATTTAGGTTGAAACTCCGAAGGCCACAAACGCTCTCTTCTCTCTCTAACATTCTAGAGAGAGGGAGCCGGCACCAACGACAAACACCCCGACATACGCCCAGAAACCTCTTCGGAGACTATAAACCGCCTTCTCGGATGCTACAACCACCTCTTCGGGAGGCTTCTAAATCCTCCCCAGAGGCCCCTAACCCCTCCTCGGAGGCCCCTATACCCTCCTTGGAGGCCTTGAAACTAGCTTTGCCGGTCCGCGGTGGCGTTGGACCCAATCTGTCCACGGAATCGTCGTTCGGGTGGTGCGGGGTCCCTCCCCGTCGGTTCCTTGGGGTCTCAATCCCCCACCCACATTCTCCTCTCCCCCTCCTCGGCGGTTTCCCGTCGTGGGTTTAGGCCTGATCCTTCCAGCGCCGCCTGGGGTGTCGTTTGGCCTCTCCCCGTCGGCTCTCGGGGTCTCTCTCCCCCTGCACTCAATTTCTCCTCTCCTCCCTCCTCGGTATCCCTTCGATTCCCGGCATGGGGGTGGGGTTTTTCCCGGCACCATCCAACACCCTGTTCTCCTCACCCACCTCAGAGTCCTTTCTCTCGTCCTAGGTGAGGTGGTTCTAACAACTCCAGCACCGCCTTGGTGTTTTCCGGCCTCCCCTCTCGCGGATCTGGCCGTCGTACTGGCCCCTCTCGTGGTCCCGGATCTAGTCCCCCTCGGGGATTCTGCCTCCTCCCTTTGTCGGTTTCGATTAATTTCGTTTCCGTCTCTGGGTTTGGCTCTTGCCGCCGCCTTTTGTTGAACCTCTTGGGGTTGGAGGGTGCGCTACCATTCGCCATGGATTTCATCTTCGCAGGTTCTCGGTTAATCCTGCTAAATCAATCCCGTCCGACCCGCCTTTCGCCGCCTGTCGTCGGCGTTCTGGCCTGATCTTGGCACACCTGTCTCTCCCACTCGGCGCTCGCTTGCCTTCCCTCACCTCTTGGTGTGTGGTCGGCGACGTCTTGGCCCTTGGGTTACAGATCCCTTTTGATAGGTTCAAGATTGCTTCTCTTTAGCTCGGGCCCCAACTTGTTCTTTGGATCCAAGGCATATCCTTGGGCCCAAAGCAACCCGAACTAATATATTTAAAAAAAAACAAAAAAAACAAAATAAACAAAATAAAATAAAATATAACACACAAATCGTGGTGTTTATTTTTATATATAAATGATAAAATTGTTGGTTTTTTATTTATATATATAAATAAAACAATAAAAACGACCGAAATGCCGTATTTAAAATCCCATAAGAGCTTAAAACACCGCTCGAAAGAGCTTGGATTAAATCCTGTTTGGGCTTGACCGGTCCGTTGCGATCGGTCTTTCGCGGTTCGCTTTGCTCGGGTGGCGTGCGTCTCTGCTTTGGTGCGGCTCGGGGTTCTTCTTCTATGGTGGGGTTCTGGCAGTCGGAGTCGAGTCTGGCTGGGATCGAGGTAGTGTGTACGGGGCGACTCCGTGTTCGGGAAGGAGCTTCCTGGAGGTTCGTCGATCTTCACTACCCATAGGGATTCCTGATATATTGTCGGCTAGCGGTGCTGTTTTAGGACAGTGCTTGGCTTTTGTCCATAGTCTACGTCCCCTCCGTGTTAGATTTAGTTTTCCTTGACTCGTTTTCTTGTAGGGTGCGTTTCCACTTGTTGTATTGCACCGCTTTTTGTTTTCGTTTTCGTTTGTATGTATTGACAGGTTTTCGTCTGCCGACTTGTCGGCCATCGAGATTCAGGTACATCTGATCTCGAATTATTTCCTAATAAAAAAAAAGGGAAAGAGGTTGTCCATGGTTGTGGCGGAAACCTTTTAAGAAGAGGTAGATAAAGTGAAAATAAATTTAAACAAAAAAATAAATGAGGTGTAAAATTACGATAAGAGGAAAGAAAAAAATGGAAGAGGTTGGGTGTGTTTGAATTCCAAATGCATTATGTTTATAATGCAAAATGATAAGGTGGTGTTTGGTTAATACATTTTTAAGGTGTTTAAATTAGGGTGTTTTTGGATTCCACGGTGTATTAATTATAATGTAATTATTTTATCTCAATTTATGTGATTATTTGGTTAAATTACAGTTTTACCTCTGGTTTTATGAGATTTTTATTTTTACAACCAAATGCTCACATATAACGAGGTAAAATAATTGCATTATAATTAAAATGAAATGGAATCCAAACACATCCATTTTCTCATGGTTGAAGATGGTCTAAGCCAAGGAAATCCAAAGAAAGTAAAAAGAAAAGAAAAGAATAGAAAAACGAAAGCTTCTTGCTCTGCAATTCCATAATACAATAAGGTTTTATCTCTCCGCTACTTCTCTGATTTTGAGATCCGTCATGTCTTCCGGGAAGGAAACTGTGCAGTAGACCGTCTTTCTCATCTTGAATCTATCCACTCGGGTCTTCTCCTTCCTTCTGACGCTGCTCTCCGCAGCAACATCCTTAGGGATGCTCTTGGCTAGACATCTCTGTTGTCTGCCAAATTCTTTTTGGTTCAAAAAAAAGTAAGGAACATTTTTTTACAGCAATAAAGTAAATAAAAGCCATCATAAAGCTGTCAAAAGTAATTAAATCTGAAATGACTATGCTGAATGCAGTCCTATGGCTTTCCCCGACACTAGTACGTGATTATGATAAGGACGATATTGAAAAACAAATCTTGTGCTTGTTCTGCAAGCATTGTGAGTTAAAAACGTTACGTACGTGTCGATTGCACCTTTTTTTTTTTTTTTACTTTCTTGTATTTTTGACTTTATTGTATGTTCGACGGTTCACAGCTGACTTATCAGCCTCTCGAGTTTTAGGTATGTCTGAGCTCGAATCATTACCTAATAAAAAAAAAGAAATTTGTTGAATTGAATTAAAATAAAATGAACCTACACTAGAAAATTTAAAAAAAAGGAAAGAAGACATAAAACTTATTAGTAAAAACAAAAACAGAGCGCAATTGTAAAATAAGAAATTAAAGAAGGAAAAAGAAAAGAAAAGAAAAGAATGGGTATCAAAGTATTTGGAGTGATAAAATGGAAAAATTTTGCTCTCGTCTCGTTGTTCTTTCTTAAGTGAAGATGTGTGGATGTATTTTGTGTTTGCCAATGCTTGAAAAAACCGTGGATGTGCGATCAACACCTGAAGTCTCGTGAGGGAGTCCAAATCTGAGGCATCTGCAGTTGTTTATGAGGAGTTATTTTTGTGTTGTTTCTCCTGTTAGTGACCACTACTGATATCCGGTGTCTCTTCTCAAGCTTCGTGTTGGTGCTTCACGACGATAGCTTGCTTTTTCTTCGTTGTTTGGCTGCCTTTCATGATAGTTTGTCCATACTGGATTTTTCGGTCTCTCAGTACATCAGATACACTGAATCCTTACTTGTATATAAAAAAGTTATTTGCTCCTCTTTTTTGTTTTTTTGATGATTGTGGTTTGCTCCTCATTTTGTCAATTGGGTTTTTGCGTTGTTAGTTATTTATGCAAATATATCCTTATTCACTCTATCATCGGACAAACTAGATATTTGACCTAAAATGCTTGAATTCTTTCTAATTGTAAACTTTCAACTTTAGAAAATGACAAAATAAAAAAAAACAGAGAAATTTGAAATAGTAAGGATATTGTAGTTAGTTTGTCAACCATTAGGGTCTAACGTGTGGTTTTGGAAAAAAAAGTGACACATGTAATGGGTGGTTGTCGAGTGTCGACCCTGTATCCTTTATTCCTTTTTTTTTATTATCCTTTATTCCTTTTTTTTTATTATCCTTTATTCCTTTATGCCACAGGATCGGAAAATATATAATAGTATAATACTATAAATAAATTACAGTATTATTTTAAAGAAAAAAAAACACACTGGTGGGATGAAATGAAAATCTCCAATACTGAATTGAACACTCCGTAATAAATACGGAAGAACAACAAGGCCTCCTGTTCATCGGTTTCTCCGAAGAGACGCCTAAAGATTCCAGTAGTGGTTATCTGAGATTGGAATTTTGGAGATTTTGTATCTGTATGAGCTAGGAGTTTAGATCAGTTTAGTTCGATTGAATGCGTCTTGTTCCATTTCCATCTACTTCACATTTGAATTGCTAAATGCAGAGTTAGTAATTCGCAGCTGAGCTTTATGTTTCAATTTAGGGGTTTTAGGGCTACAACCACCGTATACACCGACTGACCACCTTCATCGTCAGTCACTGGACCATCACCAGCATCCGTTGGCCTGCCTCCTCGCCACAGCCTTCGTGGCCTGATCTCCACCGTCGAGAATTTGAGCCTCATCTGGTTAGGTTTGGCTCATTCCTTTGCTCCATATTTTACACTGTAATGCACATGCATTGTGGTGAATCAATTCCGTAATGGATAACTACCTGCAGATTTCACTGTTCAAGGTTTCCTTCCTCTTTTATTTTTTTTTTCTAGCTCCAAAAAAATGACGATTTCGGTGCTTCTTTGATTCATTGTACATGTACTGCATTGTTTTTTATTGCTGTGATTTGCTATTTTAATTTTGTGATTTTGTTTGTTCAATGCAAAATTGGAATTCCTGATACGGTTACTTCTGCAATTTCAAATTTCTATTTTTCTGGGGGGGTGGGGTCTTCCTGGAACATTTTGCAGTATTTGGATGTTTGTGGACATTTGTTGTTGCAATTGGTGCTTATAGGCAGATATAGTTTGTATTTTTACCCTTTTTGTTTGATTTATCAAATCATACTAATAATCGGATATTTTTTGTGTGTCTAGATACTGCGATCTCAAGTTAGACAGTATCTTACAAGGTGTATCTGCATTAAGAATTAGGTGAAGTGCATTGAAAAATGAATCCTTACTATGTTGGAATTCTTGTTCCGGTGGTATTTACTCTTCTGGTTCGTAGCAACAAGCCTCGAAAAAGAAGGGGTGTGCCTGTTGATGTTGGAGGGGAACATGGGTATGCAATTAGGAATCATCGATGTCCCTCTCTTGTGGAATCTGCATGGGAGGAAATCTCAACTCTTGCTGAACTCATTGAGTGGTCATGCAAGCAGTACCAAGACAAGCCATTCCTTGGGACTAGGAAGCTGATAGCTATGGAGACTGAATTGACGCAAGATGGGAGAAGTTTGGAGAAACTGCATTTGGGGGAATATGAGTGGCTAACTTACGGAAAAGTATTTCAAGATATATGTGATTTTTCTTCTGGATTAGTACAACTTGGGCATTCGAGAAATGAACGTGCTGCAATCTTTGCTGATACTAGAGAAGAATGGTTTGTTGCACTGCATGTAAGTCGGCTATGTGTTCTATTCCCATTTTTCCTTGGTACTCTTAATTGTAGAGAAATCCTGATGTGTCGTTGTTTCTACTTTCTTCACGTACGGTTCCCTTCAATGCTCCATCAAATCATTTACTCATAATTCTTGTTCTTTTAATTTGTTATGCGGCTGTTTACATATCTGAAGCGCCAAACGTCTATCAGGACTAGGACCTTTGCACAATTTCTGCTGTTATACTAATTTTCTTCTGTATATTTGCACAGGGTTGCTTCAGGCGCAATATCACTGTAGTAACCATCTATGCATCTCTTGGTGAGGAGGCTCTATGCCATTCCTTGAATGAGGTAAATCATTTCAAGGCATCCTCTTATGCTTTGATCCTTACAGATGGTATACTTATTTGTTTATTGTGCTCCATAATCCTGAACTTTTCTACTCACTTCTAAATATCATAACTAAATTTTATTTTTTAAGGCGTGATTATTTATATCTTACAGACAGAGGTCACAACTGTTATCTGTGGGCACAAGGAAATGAAAAAGCTGGTGGACATAAGTGGACAGCTTGATACTGTCAAGCGCATTATATGTATGGATGATGAGTTATCACCGAATGTCTCTTTGATTGAGGAAAAATGGACGGTCTCTTCATTTTCTTCTGTTAAACGGCTAGGGAGACAGAATTTTGTTGATGCTGACATGCCACTTTCAGCTGATACTGCAGTTATAATGTATACAAGTGGCAGTACAGGCCTGCCTAAGGTGAGGTCCAACTAGGTGCATTTGGTATTCTGCATCAGTTAATTCTTCTTAATGATTTATTCAGTATTATACTTAAGTCTTCATTTTGTTGGCTTACCATTTTTGTTCTGTTTAATAAGTATAATTTGAATGTGAGTTGTTATGAATCAGTTTATTGTATATGACTGGTTAACTGATATGGACTAGATAGTATCTTCAATTTTATGAGTTTTGATGGGCACAAACTTTCATCAAGTGTTTCTCTAGAGTGAGTTTACACTTCTATGTGGCCCATGAATTCATTCTCTTTAGAAACTTGAAAGATTCATTTCTTAATAGAAGAGACATTTTTTTTCATGAGATTTTCTTAAAATTGTACTGGTAATTTTGACTATCGCAGTAGTTGGATGGTGTGTTCTTAATTGAACTTTCTGCTAGCAACTTGTGATCATTCAGATCCTTTTGTTTGGCAACATATTCTGTAAATTTTTATTCTATTTTATTTTTCTGTTCACTCTTATGATGTGCTAATGATTCAGAAAATTGCTTATTTGTGTCATGTAATGGACTAAACCTGTATGCTCATGCAGCAAGCTTATCTCTTGCTTTTGCAACCCATTTCAATCTTATCATTATTTTCATTTCTTCTTTTTTGAATTTTTTGTTAATTATGACTTCTTACAACTTGCTTAGGGTGTGATGATGACACATGGCAATGTTTTGGCTACCATTTCTGCTGTTATGACCATTGTTCCTGGACTCAATAGTAGAGATGTTTATTTGGCATACTTACCATTGGCTCATATTCTCGAATTGGCTGCAGAGGTACATATTTCATTGTGCTTGAGATATTAAGTGAGCATACTTGATAACTTGAGGCATCTCTATATCCATAAATAATGACAGTTTTTGCACTGCAGAATGTAATGGCTGCTATTGGGTGTCGAATAGGATATGGTTCCCCGTTAACCTTAACAGACACATCAAACAAGATAAAATGGGGCACAAAGGGAGATGCCACCTCATTGCAGCCAACATTGTTAACAGCAGTGCCGGCAATTCTGGACCGTGTTCGAGATGGTGTGCGGAAAAAGGTTTGTTAACAGCCTTGTCTCTGTGTGGAAAGATGATCCAGGTTTAGCTATTCCCTCCTTCTCTCCTTCTCAGGGGAGCAAGGAAGGAGATGTGTAGCTCTAAATGACAAGATAATCCAGGTTAAGCTATTGTATAAATCTCGAGGACTTTTGTGAAGATACACTAACTTTATTGTTTTTAAATACCTTATTTATTGCAACTTTTCTCAATCAACCTCTTGTTCTGAGGCCCATTCTAAGAAAACACTATGTTTTCGGCAAAGACTACTCTAGATCAAGCAAACTATATATTGTCATGGTATGGTATATCAGTAAATATGGGTTGCCACAGTTTAGATAGTGACTATTGATTACCATTCTGCTTTTGACATATATAAAGCTCCTAACTACTCGGTATCATATCTTTGGTTATTCTTGGTAATCCAGTGACCATGGGCTGTAAACTTTCACTTGTTTTAACTTTTTGCATGGGAATTGAGGAAGCATTGTAGTACTATGGACATTACTGACTTCACTATGGTGTATCATACAGTTAAAGAGAGATTCAGTTCTTGCCACAGCTTTCTTATATAAATAGAACGAGAAAAGAATTATGGGCATTATGTTGTGATGTAAGGGAGAGTCTTGGGCATACATGTTACTCAATTGTATGCATACTATTCTTATAGGTGATTGGGGCCTACATGGACACACAATTACATGTGTTAGATTTATTGTATAGACTTTGTGTTATGATGACCGTGTGCCAATTTAACAAATGTATTAGAGTTCTATGATAATTAGAATCCGCTGACTCTTGAGTATATCTTTTCTCTGAGAACTCCCAATTAATTTCAGAACTGATGAATTTCATGATCACTTTCATATGTATATGTCTTTACTTTGTCCTTCTACTGCTCCAACTCAGGTTGATGCAAAAGGTGGCTTGTCCAAGAAGTTATTTGAACTAGCATATTCTCGCCGTTTGTCTGCAATGAATGGAAGTTGGCTTGGTGCATGGGGTCTAGAGAAGCATTTGTGGAATCTTCTGGTCTTTAGAAAGATTCGAGCTGTTCTGGGTGGTCATATTCGTTTTATATTATCTGGAGGCGCTCCTCTTTCTGGGGATACCCAAAGATTCATCAATATCTGTATGGGGTTAGTATACTTTAACCATCTTTCACAATCTTTTCCAGTGTTACCTGCACTTTCTTTTTTCCTTAAGAAATAACTTCTTCTAGAAGCTTCCTGGTGTGACACTGCTCCTGGTAAATTTGGTATCTGTATCAGCAGAAGAAAAAACTCTTCACCTGCACTCTTTTCTGATGTTTTGATTTATAATTCCAGTGCTCCAATTGGTCAAGGTTATGGGCTTACCGAGACCTGTGCTGGTGGTACGTTTACCGAATTTGGTGATACATCTGTTGGTCGTGTTGGTGCTTCACTCCCTTGCTCATTTATTAAGGTCAGAGTGAGACACTATACATCATTAATTTTCTCATTCTCGGCAAGATTGTTTTAGCATCTCCACACCCTCCTCCCCTCCCTCTCTCAAATCTTTTCTTCCTAATCTGCATGCATGCGCAGACATTGCTGCATGCTTCTTACAATAGGTGAAGCATCACCATTTAAATTTATTCTTTTACTTGTCAACAAGTTTGTGCCAAAGATGCATTCTTATTGGTCAACATTCTTGGGTTGGAATTTGTTTAATCAGCCATTCCTAGCTATGTACTGGTGTTTCACTCATGGTCTGTATAATAATTCAAATTTGTTTATCCTTGTATATGCATGATGACCGCTTGTGATTTCCCATAAATTTCAGTTGATAGACTGGCCTGAAGGAGGGTATCTAATAAGTGACAAACCAATGCCCAGAGGAGAAATAGTCATTGGTGGTCCAAATGTCACACTTGGATATTTCAAGAACGAAGCTAAAACTAATGAAGTATACAAGGTAGGTTCTTCTCTTCGTCTCCTATCAGCTTTGAACCATAAAGATGCATGCTATAAACAACTAATTCAACATTATTTCTTGAATGGAAAAAGGTCGATGAAAATGCTATGAGATGGTTCTACACTGGTGATATAGGACAATTTCACTCTGATGGTTGCCTTGAGATAATTGATCGGAAGAAAGATATTGTCAAACTCCAGCATGGAGAATATGTCTCTCTTGGAAAGGTATTCTCAATCAACCAATTTCTTTTTAATAGGAAAAGTATAGGATAATTCAACAGTGTAATGTTAAATTCCAGTAACTTCTTGGGGATCTCATTTAGTTGATCTCTAGCTGATGGAGTTTCCACAAATAACATCTATCCCACGCCCAGGTTGAGGCGGTCCTGGCTGCAAGCCCCTATGTTGACAACATCATGGTGCATGCTGATCCTTTCAACGCCTACTGTGTGGCTCTTGTGGTTGTTGTGCAACATTCCTTGGAAGGTTGGGCTGTTGAACGAGGAATTAGCTTCAATGACTTTTCAGACCTCTGCAGTAAAGCCGAAGCAGCCAAGGAAGTGCTTCAGTCACTTATAAATGTAAGCATTTCCAAGTTTGAAGTTTCATTTGATTTCATCTAGATTTATGAAATGAATAGAAGTTCGTTATTGCTTTTCCAAACTTTCCTCAAGGCATGCATCTAGAAAATTTGATCCAACTCATCATATGAAATACTAAAGAGGGCAAAGCTTCCTTCAAACAGAATAGTAGCCTGTGGAAAACTATGCTAAACTAATGCTCCTTGAGGTTGTGCAACATTCCTCGAGATCTTAGTGTAAGCTTCAATATATGATGCAAAGCAAAAACGGAAAAAAGAAAAAAAGAGAAGGCTTATGTTTATTAATCTTTCAGATTGCAAAAAAAGCCCGTTTGCAAAGGTTCGAGATCCCTGCACATATCAAATTGCTTTCGGAGTCATGGACTCCCGAGTCTGGCCTGGTAACAGCAGCCCTCAAGCTGAAGAGAGAAGTCATCAGAAAGGCTTTCTCCGAAGAACTGAAGCAGCTATACGCCTCATAATAAATGTTTTCTGGGGGCAGATAAGTTTCTTACTGTCAGGTGCTCTTCCTCCTTTAATTATACTCTTGTCGCCTGTATCTTTCTTCTTATATTACCAAGAGATGATAGTGTAAGAGCATGCTAGAGCTGCCCACTTGGTCGGATATGTATTTATTTTGTCATGGCTTTTTTGAGAATTGGAAATCGAATTTTTCGCATCCTCTTTTTAGTAAAAAGAGGATTTTCCACATATTAAGAGCAGCACTACACAAAGAGACTCCGTAAACTTTTTTTTGGGGGGGGGGGGTGATTGAGCAATCAAAAGTTAAAACGCAAAGCAAGCTTACCAAATAATCAGGATTAGGATAGTTGATCATTTGAGATGATAAACCACTGGCATTGAGATGTGAGCTTGGAGAAAGATTGCAACAATAACCCATTTCATATATATGCTTCTTCTAAATTGTAATTCCTGTGCACATGACAAAATTTGCTCAATTTCAGGCCATTGAAGTTGGGAAAAAAAAACAGCTAAAAACTCAACAAAGTACTAAAAGTAGTCTTCAATTGACCTGGAGTGTTATTTGAGTCGAACGAGCCGAGTAGGGGGCTGCTCATATTCGGCTCGTTTTTGTTCGAGCTCGGCTCGAATTGTTGTCGAGCTTAGAAGTGAGCTCGAACTCGGCTCGCGATGATTTCAACAAGCTCGAGCTCGTTTTGCTCGTTTTTTGTCGAGCCGAACTCGAGCTCGTGAGCTCGTGTTATTGTTTTAGCTTGTTTTTACTAGAAGTTCGTTTCTGAGCTCGTGAGCTCGTTCGAATGCCTGAAGTGAACGGGATTGATTTGAGAGAAACCATAAAACTAAAGGGAAAAAAAAGCACTAGGGTACATTTGTTCGAGCTATACGAGCTACTCGAGCTCGAGATCGTACTCGGCTCGAGCTCGATTTGAGCTCGGGAACCCGCTCGAACTCGGCTCGTTTTTCAAATGTGAAGAAGCTCGAGCCGAGTTTTTCGAGTCGAATCCGAGTAGCTCGTGTTCACATAACACCCCTACCCGGAGGTTGAGGATGTAAGGGAGCACGAAGCGAGAGAGTGAAAGAGTTCAAACAAAACCCCCGCGGTGACAAGATAAGGTTTTTTCCCCCTAAGGTAAATTACTTAAAATCACCCTTTAAATAACCTATTTTCCACTAAACCACCCACTATGATTGAAATTACACAAAACTACCCATTAAAGGCCTACCGTTGAGGCATGGTTAAAGTGCGTGGAAAACACCAATCTAACACTAATTTGTAACTAGATATGGGAAATGAGGACTGTCCCGTTCAGCCCACCCACTATTGCAGACATGCATTGCTAATGGGTGAAGCTCAAGTGGGCCGCAAAGTCTGACCCGCACCGACAGCGGGTATGAGATTGGGAACTCACATATATCTCATATGATCTGTAGTTGTTCGTAATATAATCGTGGGGGCTTTGTAAAGGGTGGCAAGCCTTTGCTTAGGCTGGTAATTAGGAGTGTGCATGATTCGGTAGAAACCAAATTTTTGGACTGAACCAACACAAACCGAACCTAGTCGAAATTTTTCGGTTCGAGAATTTTCATTTTTCGGTTCGGTTTGTGTTCGGTTTAGGTTCGGTTTGTGTTAAACCGAATATTTTTATACACTACATAAATACAAAAGATATTTGTATCCTTTATATATACACATATTTACTGTACGTATATACATATATATATAGTGTATATATACACATATATACATTATATTTGCAATTGTATATATATTTTATGCTTGTATACTTTATAAAGCATACAACTAGAATGTATATGTGTACACTGTATTTGTAGTGTGTGTGTGTGTATATATATATATATATATATATATATATATATATATATATATATATATATATTTGTAACTATATTTGTACACTTTCTATTTGTATACGTGGAATATGTGTATATATACTGTATTATACAAATATATATATATATATATATATATATATATATTTGTATACTTATTTTTTTAAATGGAAATTCGGTTCATTTATGTTAAAACGAACCGAACACAAATCGAACCGGCAAATAACCGAACCGAACCTAATACTTTTGGTTCAGCTTTCGGTTTGAAATTTTGAGATTTTCGATTTCGGTTCGGTTCGCCCCGGTTCGATTAGGTTTTAGACCGATGCATAGCCCTACTGGTAATGATAACATCACCGTACTCTACCGTGGATAAGTGTGATAACTTTTGTTGTACAATTTGTCTCATCTACTACTCTTGGAGTCTTGGGCGCTTAGAGCTCCCACAAGGCCACAATGGTGATAGTGCAAGTGTCTAAAATTTTAAAAATAAAGAAAAATTTCATAATTTTGTACAATTATTGCATTATACTATTGTGCAAGTTAATGGAAAAATACATTCTGAATTCTTGGTTTAATTACACAACCAACAAACACACTTTTTTATTTGGGTCAATTTGCCGACTATACAAATACAAATTAGCCAAATATACAAGATTTTGGGAATTTTGCAAAACTATACACAACACTACCACAGAGCTTTGTGCCCCTCCTATGTGCCCCCTCCCCCTCCAGCTTGCCCCCCGTGCCCCCTTCCACGTCAGCAGTTTTTTTTTTTTTTTTTGCGCGCGTCAGTGCTGACGTCATCGTCGGGAATGCTGACACCAGCAATGCTGACACCGTTTACAAGGAAGTTTTGTTTTTTTGCGCGCGTCAGTGCTGACGTCATCGTCGGAAATACTGACGTCAGCAATGCTGACACCGTTTACAAGGAAGTTTTTTTTTTGCGCGCGTCAGTGCTGACGTCATCGTCGGAAATACTGACGTCAGCAATGCTGACACCGTTTACAAGGATGCTGACACCGTTTACAAGGATGCTGACGCCAACTTTTTTTTTCTTTTTTCCCACGCGTCAGTGCTGACGCGAACGTCGAGAATGTTGACGTCCGCATTCTGACACCGCAGACTCCGACAACGCCGACGCGGAGGACGTCGACGATACTAACACCGGGGATGTCGACGATGCTGACACCATTTGAGGGATGTTGACACCGACGTCGGGAATGCTGACGCCATCTACGAGTATGCTACGCAGGCGACGATGACGTCGGGAATGCTAACGTCAGCATTACGGACGCCCTCTACGAGAATGCTGACGCCGACGGTGATGACATCAAAGATCAATATATTTTTATATAAAATATAAAAGGGGGAGAACAAAGAGACAAAGGAATGTTTAAAAAAAAACGAATATTTTTTTTTTGTAGTGAGAAACAAAGAATTTTTCGATGCCGATGATGCTGACCTCTTTCCTCATCCATCTCTTATATTGCAAAAACGATGTCAGCAAATATATACCTACACAAAAATATGCATAAAGACGATGTCAGCACTAAAAAATACGTATAAAACGATGTCAGCGCTATGAAATAAACCAATTTTTAAGGACTCAAGCATACATATATACTTACATATATAATATCAAATTAAAAACAATGTCAGCACTAAAAAATAAACCAATTTTTAAGGACTCAAGCATACATATATACCTACATATATAATATCCAACTAAAAACGATGTCAGCACTAAAAAATATGCATAAAAACGATGTCAACACTAAACAATACGCATAAAAACGATGTCAACACTAAAAAAAGTATGCATAAAAACGATGCCAACACTAAAAAAGCAGGCATTAAACGATGTCAGCACTATAAACCAAACCAATTTTTAAGGACTCAATCAAACATATATACCTACATATATAATATCCAACTAAAAACGATGTCAACACTAAAAAAATATGCATAAAAACGATGTGAGCACTAAAAAATATGCATAAAAATGATGTAAGCACTAAAAAATAAATCAATATTTAAGGACTCAGTCAAACATATATACCTACATATATAATATCTAACTAAAAACGATGTCAGCACTTAAAAATACGCATAAAAACGATGTCAACACTAAAAAAATAAACCAATATTTAAGGACTCAAGCATACATATATACCTACCTATATAATATCCAACTAAAAACGACGTCAGCACATATAAAATATGTGACAGTAGATTAGATCGAATTGCCTGCAATTTCACTTATATATTCAAATAAGAAGCTCTTTTTTCACTTATATATTCAAATAACCACTTATATATTCAAATAAGCTAACCATGGCAAAAAAAAAATGACAGAAGCTCTTTTGATTAGCTTTAGTTCTGCTAATGCAATACTCGATCTCCTCATATTCAAATAAGAAGCAACAGTAGATTGATCAGAAGATTGATCGAAAACACTTAACCTTCCACCAAAACATAAACAGGAAGGAGAATCAACAAAACCAGGAGAGATGCATTCACACACAGATTAACAAACAAAAATGCAGGAGAATAAAATCCAAATTGAGGATGTGAAGTACAAAAATGCAGGAGAGATGCATTCATATGAGTTTCCTAGTTCAACTCATAATTTGAAGTACAAAAAAATAGATCAGAGAAATCAACAAATTGAGCATGTGAAGCATCCAAATGCAATTTAAGTTGGGGGAAATCCACATGATACGCAGAAATGATGCAAGGGCGAACACGACTTGGAGTAAACGAAATCAGAATCAGCAGTTATCAAAACAAGAATCAATCAACAAATCCGAACCTGTTTCCACCATTGTCGAACTCCTCGCTTTTCAAAATGCAGGCGAAGGCGCAAGAGCCGGAGCAAGTGAAGGTGCCATCGAAACCGATCCTGAAGATTTGCACAGAAAATTGCGGACATCAACATATCGGAACCTGTTGTTCGCTCTGTCCTCGATCTTCCTCGGCGTCGTACTGGCGCAATCGGACCATGAAATGGTGCCGACGTGCCACTGGAAGACGTGGATATAGTGTGCAGGCGTGGTGTATGGCGGCAATGGCGGCGTTCTTCGAAGGTGGCGGATCTTGTAGCTACTAGATTGTCGGAATCCATAAGGAGATGGAGAGCTCCGGCGAGGCTAGATCCAGAAGAACGAGGCGATGCAATCTCCGGCGATGCGAGGCAATCTCCGGAAGAACGAGGCCTCCAGAACGGGGAGGGAAGAACGAGGCGAGGCGAGAGAGAAGAAGAACGGAGAGGAGAGAACGCTGAGCGGCTAGGGTAAAATTAGGGTTGTATAGTTTGCTAATATTTATAAAAACGTGTATAGTTTGCTAATTGGGTCGAAAATTTGCGCCCTCGGCGCAAATTTTCTCTTTTTATTTTTTGCTCAGTTGAAAACACAACTACTAATATTCACCAATTAAACCCACTCCATTTTTTTAAACGCGAGCCAATTAAACTAATACGGAGTTTGCGGTGAGTTATAGGTTGTGTAGGATGATGTAAGCATGAGAATTAAAAAAAATTGAGTGAATATGTAGGATGTGTGAAAAAAATACTCCATCCGTTCGACAAAATATGTCATTTTGACTTCTTTCACAAGTTTTAAGACAATTAGTAAATGTACTAATTTACCATCAATTATTATCCTCTTTTTTACTTTATCAAAAACTATAACTAATAAACCATCAATAATCTCAATGACATTTTTGTAAAGTGAAGTGCAAAATACATATAATGACAAGTTTTTTTGAACAAAAATAACACCATAAAACGACATGTTTTGCTGAACAGAGGGAGTAAGTATATAAAGATTTTTTTTATCAAGGTATCCCAAGCTTACACTTAGACTAGTCCTGGACCCCAAGTCTCCGGCCCCTCATCGACTTGGGGAGGTAAACCGTGGGATGTGCCTCAGCAATGATCCAACCACCCCCATTTATACCATTTAGCTCCAGGAGACCCACTCCACAGGAGAAACAAATAATGCTCCTCCTGAGAATCGAACCTCCCACCCGAAGCTTCCAGGCACAACGTAGGGTGGTCTTTCTACCACTGAGCTATGCTCCGGGGGGGGGGGGCAGTAAGTATATAAAGTTGATGTGATAGAGAGAGAGGATAAAAAAAATGGTTTAAGAAACTTTAGAAGAGGATATGGATTGTGGATGTTCTTAGACTCTTGGTAAATTATTGTTGTATGTACTATTTGACGCGATTATGAAATTTCACCTATACTTATTATCTCAAGGTGACGACATATGTCCTTATTTACCTGCAAGTTTGATTAGGATGGGTGATAATTAATGAGAGTGTTACTGGTTCGAGTAATCCTTATCAGATAATTACTATTCAATCGTCGTCTTTAGAGGAAATGTTTCAGATGAAGTTCTTACTCCAGACGCCTTCTTCTCCGATCAAAGACCTTAAGAACTCGACTCCAAGGGTTATAAGTCAGGGAGAACTGCAGAACTCTTCTTCTTCTTTCTTGAATCGGGTTTCTCCCTTGAAGGCTTATGGGGGGTATTTAAAGGGAGGCTAAGCGAACAACTCACTGACGACCTCGTGGACTAACAGGGGACACATGTAACGCATGCCCTGATGCTAGAAGGTCTGGTATTTACGCGTGGCAGCGTTAGCGGAGAGATGCTTGGCCAGCGTGCTGCTCATCTTTGCCCTAAGGGGCGAGAGGCTAGAGGGCCCTACTTGTTATGAGGGTACGCTTACAAATATCAAGATACTGGTCATGATGTTCATATGTCGCCCTAATCAGGGAGGTGGTCTGGCTAGGCGTATGGCTCGCGATGCTCTCTGTAGTGCGCAAGATGTCTTTTGCGTTGGGTGGTCCATTTATGACGTCATATCCTTGTTAATTAATAGGGTTATTTTTCAGGGAATCGTCATATCTCCTCGTAATCGGATCGCGAGCGATATATCGTCCGCGATCATGGTTCAATAAAAGCAATGTCTCTTATCAAAAAGCTTATTTTTAGATAGGCCTGAAGTATGCCCAATATGCTCTGGCCCATTTGGGGGATGACCCCACGGAGGCTAAGTGTAGATTCTTCCTTTGCTTCTTATACTTCGCACTCTTAAGATTGATAAAAAGAAGTGAGAGGGAGGGAGAAAACTCAGAGTTTTGCTTTCAAGGGACGTCATTGGAGCATGTTGGAGGCCTTATTTTCGGTTATTTTGCATGTCGGTGCTCTTCTTTCTCCTTTTCCGAGTAAGTATTTCCCCGATTGCCTTTATATTTTGTTTATTTTTCCTGATTTTCACTTTGTACTTAGACTCTAGGTAAAAGAAGGGGGAAATTCCTTGATAGTGGAACCGCCTTCCTCCGGGGAGGGGTACGATAGTTGTGGGGCTGAGAAATGGGCTTTTCTTAGCGTCTAGCTCCCCTCTTTCTTCTTTCTTCTTGGGCTACGGCTGACTTGGATGGTGTTGCTAGGTTTTAGGTGGCGGTGTAGTTGTGTTGGGGGTGGTGTTTTTTTGGGAGTTTGGGGACTTTCCGATGGTTATGGATGAAAAAACTTTTCACCTCCCCTCTTTTTACTTTATGAAGAGGGCTTTCCATCTTCTTTCTCGAAAATAGAGAAACTTTATGGAGGAGACGAAAAGACGTCTTTTAACCGTCATCCCTCGGGGGGGAATGTCTTTTCAACGCCCCTTTGTGGGGCGCGTGGGGCACCAACATAACCCTTGGAGGGTTTTTTGGCGCCAAAACTAGTTTGATCGCGATACTGAAAATGTCATTTCTTCTTGTTGATTTTCTTCCCTTGCGTCTTTTCAGGGGCTTTTCTTCTTAAGAGTTTATATTCTTAGCAATGTTGGACAAAAGTGATAGCCAAAAAAAAGTGTGGGCTATGAGGATGAGGAGGTTAGCTCCTCACGGACCAGAGATTTCATGGTACAAAATGACTAGGAGGTGACGATGTTTTTGACTCATCCCTGGCGACCTGAAGTGAAACCACTCGGGGGAAAAGGAACAAAGGCAAGACTCGTGACTCCGAAGAAGGTGAAAAGAAAGGACATGATTGAGACCATAAAACGTCCCCTTTTGAAAGATAATCCAGAGTATTGCCATACCTCTGAATCCATCAATGATCTAGGCAAGGAGGGAGGATCGTCTCGTGCTTTGAACAAAAAGAAAAAACCTACTCGCGTGATACTTGGTGACTTTGTCGTGCCTGCTTATAGGATGGAGGAGGCAGATAACTGTAGTTTCTACGAAGGTTTCACCCCTTCCTCTCATCATCCCATCCCCACTATTTTTGAGGAGCGAGTCGCTCCTACCTTATCTGAAACTAGGGGGAGAGATTGATTGTGTAGCCCTTTCATCTCAAAATGGTGGCTCAAATTTGTCCTTGGTCCGGTGGAGTAAAAATAGGCTTGGCTTATGAGCGTGGGGGTTGTTTGAATGTGTACCCGAATCATGTTGTTGTTCATTTAGAGAGTTTGCTTCAGGGATTCCGCCTTCCCTTGCCCAAGTTTTACGTTGATCTTCTTGCGAGGATAAACTCTTGCCCTGCCCAGCTTGCCTTTAACGTTTGGATGTATGAGGCAGGGGACTTCGTTGGATCATCTTTTTTCGGTTTTGACCTTGCGACATGGTCAGAAGAATGGGTTGGTGTCTGCTTCTTTGGCCGGGAACATAGCTGAGAGGTTGTCCAACAACCCTGGATGGAGAAAAAAGTGTTTTTTGGTCTGTGATCCATCCAGGACCTCTTTAAATTTTGTGATCAACCTTGGCCTTTACATGCCTCCCCCAGAAAACAAGAATATCGCGGTCGATAGATGGAGGTCCGCTTTCAGCCATAGGGGTTCTTCGGGAAAAAGGAGTTACAAGGAGGTTGTGAATCCTATCCGCTTGGAGATGGTCGGTCTTAGTTTTCCACATTACTAGGGTGGGTGTACGAAACTTTTTCATAACTTGATCGCGGTTTTTCGAGTCCCTTGTCAAACCTTATCTTGGAATGGAGTTTTAAACTGACCTTTCCCTCATTCATTTTTCTGCAGATATGTTGAAAGACCTTGGGAAACTCTCCGTGAAGGCCGTGAAAGGGAGGAGTGTTGTCAAAACTCCCCGAGTTCTGGGTCCGTGTGTAGAAGATAATCGACAGCAGACAACCCCTCGAGTCTCCCCACTCGTAGTGGAGGTCGGAAATGAGAAAGAGTTTGTCGAGGACGGGCATAGTTCGTCTACAGATAAAATGCCCCTTATCCAACGTGGTCAGAAATACAGAAACAGAAAAGGGAGGAAGCTGGGACTGACAAGATCCTAAGCGATGAACGAATTACCAAGTCACGGATTTCAATGGTAGTGTATAGGCAACCTGGATTTTCTTTGCTTGACTTCGAGAAACTGGTCATCTCAGGGAAGAGTTGTCCGGCTGAGAGGGAATTTCTCCATCACCTTACCGATGAGGAGGTGCTAGAGCAAGGACAAAGAACGGGGGGTTGGTTAAATATCCTCGCGATTTCTCCTTTTGACTATTCTCTCTTGTTTGTTTATTTAATAATCTTTCTGCCACGTACTTTTGTGATAGAGGTGGGTGGAGAGATTTCCTCTGAAGCCATGTCGAAACTAGGCATTCTGTTTTAGGTAGGTTGTTAGTTTTGGGTCTGAAACATGCATCTATTTATACTAGGGCTTTGCTTGTAGTGATAAGTGTTACCTCTTTGGATTGGGTTGGATTATTTTCAAGCTAATAGATGCATGTCAAATGCCAGTTTTCTTGGTTGCAAGTTGGCTTGGTGTTGTTTGTAAGGTTGTTACCGCTTGGAAGGCGGTTGTGTTTATCCAGCGGTTTTTGTTCTGAGTGCTGATTTTTGTTGACCCTGGCATAAATTAGTAGCTTGCGGCGCCGTTTGTTTCTTGTGCTTTATTGCCTCTTATAAAAAGGTAAGTTTACCCGCGCTTATTGGTGTAGTTTGTTTTAGCAATGATGTCTACAATACCGGTTGATATTTGAAGTGTACGTATTCCTCACGTCAAAGGTTTTACCTAGGATATAGTGGTAGAAGGACACTTATACAGGCTTGTAAGTTTTTGTAATAGTTTATGATTTTAATTTACGTGTTGCTTTTCTCTGAGCTTTGTTTCTTTCTATCGCAGCCTCTGCCCTATGCATATCACGACTATGGTTACGAAGCCCTTGGCTATGTTCATTTGTAGACACGAGCTGATGAGGAGTTCATAGTGAGAATGGAGCAATTAGGCCCTAACGGAAGGGAAACGTCGGTAGATTTCACCTCGCTAAAGAAATAACCCTAACAAATAAACTAAATAGTAAACTAGTATAGCGGATAAGTAAGGGGTCGAACCCAAGCAAGTATTTCAATGCAATATGTGTTTATCAATTATGACATTAACAATGGACTAAGGATATGAATAAAGAAAGACAACGCAAATAAACTAAGATAAAGATATATATGGATAATAACAAAGAGAAAACAAAAGATAAGAGTGTAGTTTGCCTACAATTCGCAACATTAATTGGTTGATTTACTTGATCCTTGAGATGATTGTAATATTATTCATAAGCCTATGTCGACTTCCTTTAATCGATTGATCCGCATAGACACAATCTCTTATTCAATATCACTAAAGAATAGCATTAACGATTCGAGTACTTAAGACCAATTGGCACATCAATTCAATGCAAATAGAAAACAAAGGAACAACCCATTCGAACCCTAGAAACATCTACTTGACATAGATCAATTGTTATTATCCACTACAAAGGCATAGAAATATCACTAAATCAATGACTTTGTTTGCTATCGAGAAACCAACAACGGATTAATAACATAGATGCGAATTCTAACTAGATGCACGATCATAAAAAGAATCACAAATATAAACAATGAAGAACAAGATGATAAATAAACTCGTGAATAATATAGAAATCAAGTCTCACAATCAATCAACCAAGTCTTCAATCATAGCAAAACCACAAGAATTCTAGGCAAGCATAACAAACCTTGAATCCCTAAACTTAAATCCTCTCATTGTAATGAGTTTATGGGGAATAGACTTTATTAGTTGTTAGTTGAATGAATGAATGCTGGAAATATGACTAATATAGGGCTCAAAGTCGTCGGCCAAAACCCTAGGAAAGATAGATAAGAGTTTCCATAAAGATAGACTGGGCCGCATATCACAAATTCGGAACTGACGAGACGGCGGACACCGTGGAAATGGCGGTGGGCGCCGTGGAAATGGCAGCGACCGGCCGTCCGTACAATGCTGACAGCTTCGACAGACTGAACTTGTTATGCACTTTCTAGAGTCATCCTTTGTCCGATTGACGCATATGAATATGCGTTGGAAATCTCTTTTCAAGCACTACGATTCTCATTAAAACCTTAGAATATAATTCTAACTTCTCAAAACCTTAAAGATGTGATTTCTCAACGTTCTCCATTTCCGCTCTTGTTTCTCAGCTCTTCTTAGTCCATTTTGCTCCATTCTTTCTCTACCTTTCGAGGCCGGATCTTATAACCTACAAATAAACACTAAAAAAAATGTATATTCCGAACTTCGAATACCAAATGACCAAGAATATGAATAATCTTATTAAGCATGCAATATGAATACTTAATACATCTAAGACTACCTATAAATGACCATATAAAATATGCATTATCAAACTACCCCAAACTTAAGCTTCACTAGTCCTCTAGTGAACTACATTATAGCATACAGATGGAGACTTCTTCATGTCTACACAAATTTTTTTTATACCATAAAAAGTGCAAATTAAACATAAAAGAAGCAAACAAATTGTCATAACTCCAACTCCCCCACACTTAAGCTAGCTTTTGCTTGTCCTCAAGCAATGAAAAACATAGCTATAACCAAACATCCCACAAACATATTCATCATGTATTCGCCTCATCAAAAGCAACATCAAATTGAAATGAACACAGGATCAAGTGAATAAACATCATAGCATGTATTTAGTGATTAAAGCATAGAAGTAGAAATCATCCAACCTCACTAGAAATATGTGTTTTACTGATGCTCTCATGTGTTTAGGCTTTTAAGTTCAACTCTCAGCTCATCCAAAATGCAACTAAGCTCTTAGAAATTGACAACAATATCACCAAATCTCCACCGAAATGCCATTACTTGCAGAAAAACAATAAAAATAAACAATTTGGCTTTATATCTTTTATTTTTTTCTCCTTTTTTCATTTTTTTTTTCTTGCTTTGCTTTCTTTCGGCTTTGGTGTATTCCTTATGTGAATCACAAACATGGGTGTCATGAATGGTTCTAGTCTATCAACACCTCAAGTTACTTGAATGAAATCCACTTGAACATATTTTTACGCGAGTTGCAAACATGGGTGTCATGAATGAACTCGGTTACTCAATGATCAAACTTCCTTCCTTAGTGGGTAGCTTTTGACACCGTTTATATGGAGCCTTTAACTGATTCTGCAGCTTCTGATCATGAAAAGGCTGGTTTTGTTGATGGAAACAACAGAAATGGAGAAATTGTATCATGGAAGCCTTCTCATATTCTTGATTTCAGTAATCTAACATTTGGTGAGTCGTCTTTATGCCAACTGATCTCTTTTAAAGCTCCATCGGTACTTGAGTAACTCAAAGAACCTTGTTGCCGCAATTAAAAGTTTGCATAACTTCTTTATTATTGTCTCAGGTGACCCAATTATTAACTTGATTCCCTTACATCTCGATATCCTCAGAGGAGATTCTATGTTACTAAAGTATCTAGTAGAGAGCTATAAGCTCCCACTATGGAAGAACGACATCAGAGGCGAGCCTATCTTACCTTACCATGTATGTATACGTTACTATGAAAGTCTCATCCATGGAATCAAATTTAGCCTTACCATATTCTTGACATGGCTATAAGGTTGTTGCTGATATAACAAAGGTTGAGAAGAGTTTATTACAACTTTTGTGCTGCATTATGGTTCTCTTTAGTCTAATCTTGTCCTGTTTTCTGTCTTTATTCTAATGTCAGGTAAATATGGTGAAAATTACAAAAAGAGTGGTCAATACATATTATGCAAGAATATATTTTACCAAGGTATCTTACATCTTCCTTATTACCTTCTGACAAGTAATAAAAGTTTCAGGATATTTGATTTTTCATTGTTTTTATTTTTGTTCAAACATTAAGAACATATGTTTATGTTTCTATTCTAATGTCCATTGTCCTATCGGCTGGAGAGTCGGTATTGATGCACGCCCATCAGATGCCATAAACTTAGCTAGGAGGTGTAAGGTACAAAGTTTATGCCCTTGAACACCTGTCAATGATTTAGCTAGCTTCTCATTTGGCTTTGGACCTGGAAGCCTTTGTTTGCAAGCTTTCAACAATGCATCCACAATTAGATTCTCTTTTTAATCTATTATACAAGTCCATTTCCTCCTGAAAATTGAACTTAATATCTGGTGGAAGTTGTTTTGTTTTTGTTTCTTCCTTTCTTGAAAAGAATTCCTCTTATTCAAGATCTGTCTGCCGAAGTGAGACAGACTACTCAATCTCTATTTTCCTAGCTTAGAGACTTCGGTCAAACACTCAGGTAGTTCTTAGCATAATTTGCCAATTTTTTAATTTGCCAATTTCATGTAAATGATTTTCATTCTCATTCCATTTTATCTTTGAGATACCAACTCTTCTTTAGATACTATTTGAGCTTATATTTTATACATTTAATCCATTAGATAAATAAATAATTCTTCTTTACGTATTACTCTCTTTCCCTTTCCCTTGCTTAATTTATGGACCCCCGGAGTACACTTGTTTTCATAAAGCTTTCACTTTTATATACCTGTCAAGGCAAATCCTGAAATGATCTAAATGCATTTTGGGCATCTATATGAATTCTTTCAGCTGCCGGAATGTCTTCGAATAATTGGATTCCTACGTAGAATTGGAGTATTCAGCGAATGTGAACTACGTTTGCAGGTAAGGCTATAGTGTTGGTAAAGGTTTACTGACTTTTACTTTGACTTCATTTTTTATTTTCGGACATTTCTTATTTCTGGTCCTTGCATCATTTTCTCATGGAACAATTCTTGTGATGACGGGAGGCATGGCTGATGGGGATTCTCGATAAACTAGATCAATGAAATCCGTAAGAATACCTTAAGGCCATGGTCAATTGCTATATATAGAATGCATCTTTTTGATGTTGTTAATCAATACAAACCATATTTGCTGATGATATAGCTGGAAGTGAAGAAAACTATGACTACTTCCCATCTTAAAAGTCTACAGTCTAAACTCATACTCCCCAAGATAATCGAAGGTGGTTCGTTGTCAAGTAACTGATTTTGATCCTTTCTTCACATTATTTAGTGTGAGAATATTCTATTAAATTGTGCTTCTATTTTAATTCATTACTTATGTTGAAGTAGGGGTGATCTATTCTCTTTCTTAGCAGCTAAATGGATTATAAGCAAGCCATGAGCTGTGAGTGCTTTCCTTTTAGTATTTAATTCACATTTCTTCTCTAAAAGAAAACGTTTGCAAGGTGTGTTGCAATCATATATGCCTACTTTTGGTTCCCACCCATTTGCTTTATTTCTTCCTCATATAGTTTTGAGAATTAGTCTTTTAAGGCTTAATAGTGAGTTAAATTATGTGTTCAATGATGTTTCTTATAAATAAAATGAGGACAAATTGTATAATATTTTGTAATGAAATTTCCATGATGATTACTCATGGATGCGTCTGATCGAATATGCAGCGTCTCTTGACAACTCTTCAATCTCCAAGACTTACACTTCAAACTCGATCCCAGTCAGAGCATGAGCCACTTCCCACAAAAGATTGACGAGCATTGCACTATTGTATTCCTTGCTGAAGTTGTCACTCAAATGTCGCATGTAAAACCCATGAAAAGCCGTTGCCTGTCAAGTAGGTTATGGAGCTCAGATATAAACCACATCCAGTTTTCATCAGTTTCCTCATCAACCACGCCGAATGCCAGTGGACAGAGAGCACCATCTCCATCAAAACTTGTGGCTAGGAGGCTAGGAGCTAAGTACCAAGATAATTGCTCTTCAGATAGGTTCTGTCAATCACCTGAAAGAGCTGCTGGACGCAGTTGTCGGAAGGATTACCATAAACAGAGGCAATGCTACCTGGATTCGTATGTTTCACTTGTTCACAGTACTGCGGCAGTAGTTGGTACCCTTCTTCAAAAGATCCACGCATAGCAGCCATGATCCACCCAGTGCTTCTAGATCATAGATCGCCTATCAGTTGTCCAAGAGACGGGCATCCAGCAACTGGTGTCAATTTCTCCTTTGTTTGTTGTTCTTGGACGATAGTACCTGAGGGCTTCTACTGCATTGCATGTCAAAAGAAGATCGATTATAACAAGGAACTGACCAAATTCAGTAGATAAGCGACAAAGCTAATGCCACCGAACAACAGTTCAATAAGACTTTTCGGCATTCTCTCTCTCTTTTTTTTTTTTTTTTAAATGTAAATATATTGAAATCAGAAATGAGATATATACAAGGTTTCCAAAAAAGCCTTTAGCTGCCCCAAGATAGGATCCTGGGAGCACCACTATCATGAGTAAGGCTCATATCCTAAGGTAGGCATTAGGGTGTAATGGGCTTAACCCCTTGTACGGTTCCATTCTCTTCAAGCCAAAGCTATCGGAAGTCGGACACACACTCTCATGAGTAGTAGGATGTAGCTCAGGGGCATTCTCACCATCACCAAAGGAAGGTATGTTACTATGGTCCATATGGAATATCGATGATGAGGCCCAACTCTTAAGGGAAGCCAAATAATCTTGCTTGATAAAAGAACACAGCTACAGTAAGGGAAATAACGAACATATTGGATGGATGGGGTAAAAACCAAGACTCACCGTTGCTGGAAGGAAGGAGGGGCTTAGTCCCTGCTGAAATATGCACAAAATATATCCGACTATGATGGCTCCAATGCCCATGACGATATCTACCAGTGCAAGAAAGAAGCATCATAATACTAATTGAAGCAAGGACATTTACATGATAAAATGACTGAATTTTGACTGAGAATACAGATTTGCTATCATACGTGAGAACATGTGATGTGGCATTCTAACCTGATACTGAAATTGAGCTACTATGGTAGTCATGTCCTGATTGAGAGCAATTTCCCGCAGTGCAGCGTTCCCCGGTTGTTAACTACCAGCGAGCAAGTAGGAGGAATGTACACGACATCAAAATCAGCAGAAAATTGAGCATCCTCACTCGGACCATCTCTGTACCCAGCAATATTGGATTTCCCCCCAGCGATCGTTGTTACTCCTGCACAAGTTTCCCAGATTAGTATCACATGGATAATCCGAGAAAACACACCTTGCTTCCTTTTCAAGGTATAATCACATTCCAATACGTCTAATACCAAACATACAAATACAAAAGTCTAACATCCATACCTGTCTCTCCAATTTTCCCATTGAAACGGGCATCACTTGGTTTCCCGTCTATATGCCCGGTCTTACCCTGAAACAAACTTGCCCGGACATCAAATCATAATTAGCCATTGGATTGGATTAACATCACCTCATACTCCATCGAAAGTTCGAATCAATATTGCTAGATTGTCTAAGCTCAAAACATTTAGTTTTTTGAAAGTTCGAATCAATACTATACCACAAATTTTTTGCACTTACGATTAATTGTTACCTCACATAACAACTGCATTTACTTTCATGTCTCCACAACTACACATGCTTGGATTAATATACTGATTTATGTAGTGAGCAAAAAGTTACCTTCCAAGATGATTGAAGAAAATAGTTGAACACTACTTTGCACTTACTCGTCCAGTGAAATGACTAAATTGGTATCCATCCATGAGCCATCCCTATGAGTTCCATGTAAAGGTAAGGATCATAGTGATAAAAACAGAAATGCAAAGTGCGAAAGCTAAAAATATGGAGGCTAGAGCAGTTCATATGAAAGAACTACCTGTTAATCATGTTGGGATAAACAAAAGCATAGAATAATTTAGATTCAAATCTATTTATACCATCTGCAGCTGCTGTGGTACTTGATTCACATATTTGGATCCCAAGTTTCTAGTAAATCTATTTAGGAGATAAATGCAAGTCAGGTCATATGATTATTTAAAGTACTTTGTATTTTTTGAGGTTTGATTAGATGATATCTACCCAAGTCAATGAAAATTTCATCCAAGGCTGATGCCTTAAACAATGTGAGCAATGGACTACTAATTGAGTACGAAAGAACTGCAAACAAGAATTAAAAAATAAATGAATAAATGAATGAAGACCTATATATGTATGTTTCTTGAGATCAATCTTTAGGACAAGGAAATAGTGTAGGATGTGTCTAGCAGTTTAAATCTTCATATATTTAATTATTTATAACATCAGAAAACCACTTGTTTAATCTCAAAACTTTCAACTCACTACTCTTTATTCTCAACACTTTCAACTCACTACTCTTTAATCTCAAAATATTGCTGATAGTATTGTGATTTCTAATTACATGAGCACATTTTAACGAGTTAGTTCAGTAGAGGGGTTCTAAGTTCTAACTATTAACAAACAAGCTAATATACACAAATATATTTAAGCACAATCAGCTGACCTTATATACTAAAATTTCGCCCCCCTCCAAATAAAAAACACAAACTACAATTTTTCCACCGTGAATCAACCACCAGACCACAATACTGCAATAGTACATTATATTGCAAGAAGCACAAACATATTTTACAGTGCTGTCAGCTTTCACTTGCCACACAAATCTCCAGTGTGGACATACAGGGAAAAAGAATCCAATTTCTTATATTCTTTCATGTTCATTCATTGTATGTATATAGCATTTGGATTAGTAATCATCCTCAAATCCACCTAAATATGTAAGTGGCAAGATAATCATGAGTTTAACCACTTTAATCCAATCAAAAGATTTAGTTGATGCACCAATAAAAGAAATAAACAGAAATATTAGATTGCATAGACCTAGTCAACTCGAGTCAATTCAACTAAATATATTGCGCATCTCACTATATCTAATGGGCATCAACTTATTTTGCACCAGAGTAACGGACATAGGAAGAATTTGATTCCAAAAGCATTACCAGGAACAACGTAGCTATTGTCTCCTTTCAACCTCCAAAGCAATCTCATTGTGACACGAAAATGGTAGTGTGAATGGAGGGTTGTACTGCAAAATCATTCACTGAAGGTTACAATCATATTTAACCAAGTTAAAAGATTTTCCTCCCAGTTTATCAGGCAGGTGGAATAAGAATGAGAAGACTCATATACCTGCGCAACTTCCACTTCAGCTCCTTCTTTAACTTGTAACTCTTTGCCACTCTTCAGTGCCTTTGTCAGAGTAGACTCTCTTCATTGAACATCTTCATCTGTAACAAAACCTGGTTTTACATGAAAACATAATGCATATTGTGAGGCAAGTTTTGAAGAGAAGTAAATATATACTTTATATGTTGACACGCCACGTGATATCTTCAAAAGAATTACCTGAAAAGGCAGCAACTGCCATTATTTTCTTTGGCACCTCAGTGATCCTCACAGATGGATTGCTTGGCAATGGTAAATCAGCACCATATTTTGAAGGCAAGATAAAAGACATCTGCCACTTTTCTTGATCCGTTGTCTGCAATGTTCATGAGAGATATTATAGTATTATAACTCTACAAGACTACAATCAATAAGTGAGAAGAAGAAATGCTAACCGTCTGCTTTTGTTACTGCTAAGAACAAAATTAAAAAAAAAAGGAAACAAAAGGCGTGCAAAACTTAGTACATCGTCAAAGCAATATATCTCTGGTGCTGCATTTTGAGTAAGTTAGATGTTGTGTTTAATGATAGGGGAAGTATTGAAGTATTGATTGAAGGTGATCGTTACTGACAGATCTGGTGCTAGAACGAAACCCTATTCCAGGAGAGGATAAAGGGAAGGCTCCAGTTCTTGCGTCGTCAACAGGGACTGCAACCTGTAAGTTGCGAAAACTCACAGGCTTCACAACTGAAATTTCAGAAGAAGCAAGGTGAAAAGCTCGGGGACTTCCAGTCGTATGATGACATCAAAAGAAACATGGAGCAGAGAGCCGTCGTATGATGACATCAAAAGAAACATGGAGCAGAGAGAGAGAGAGTTCCAAACTTGCAATTCTCATCAGGGAGAGCAAAGACGAAAAAGGAATAGAATTTCAAAGTAATTGCACATTATTAGATGTTAAATTTGAAAGTAATTGCATACATATTATTAGATCTGACTTAGTTCTTTTCAGGCTTATGTTCTAAATAGAAGTTCATATTTTGTTATTCTCTTTTTATACGCGGAGCTTATTTTTCTTGCAAAAATCATGAAGGCAGGCTTCACTACACAAAAATCATGAGGGCAGGCTTCACTACACAGAATACTGAAAAAGCAACACCTGACTCTGTCAATCCATCCATTGTTGATTATGAAGGCAGGCTTCACTACACAGAACATTGATTTTATCCAGGTATATTAATCTTATGGCTTTAACTCGTGGTTTTTTAAGTTTAGTTTGAACTTTGAAGCCCTTACTGATCATTGATGACTAACTAAACCTTGCTATTTCTTATGGGATTCATGTTTTGAATTACATGAAGTTTTTTGAACCACAAATTTAAATCCTAATTCCGAAACCCTAATTCTTATTGTAAATCCTAAGAACCCTAGCTAATTGAAGAGACGAAAGCATAGATCAGAGGCAACAACAACCTACCTAGAAGAGAGCACACATCAGAGGCTGGCAGAAGGAACAAAAGGGTTAGCTAGATTCAAGGGCGAGAAAACAAACCAAAGAACAACCCACCATGAATATTTGAATCCCGAGAATTGGACTGCACCATCACAATAGAAGGGCTCAATTCACCAACAGTAACATAACCTGAATCCATGGAAAGTCTGCAGTACAAAGCAAGAAATTGGTCAGGTGCATATATTGTAATTAGCTAGTTACATCCAAGTCCATAAATCATGCTCATATATATATGAAAATACAAATTAGGTTTTGGACAAAAGCATAAAAACATGAGGAAATTAAATTGAATTGAAGGAAACAAGGGATTACTTGGTTCGAAGGACGAGAAGAGAAACCAAAGAACCCACCCACGGGAAGAAGAATTGATTTGAAACTAATGTGAGAATATATGCCTGATTATGAATTTCAGTCAAGCAGCCAAAAGCAATTCCGAATATAACAAAGCAGCAGCAGGTAGAAGAAGAAGGCCAATGCCAGGTAAGCTCACAAACAATTCGAACTACAAGTCCAACCCATAAAAAAATGAATTACAAACCCAAATATCAGCAAGACCACAAAGGTTTAGATCAAACCCTAATTTTCAATTTCAAGATACTAATTTGCATTTTCAAAACCCTAATTTAAAATCTCATGGAGCCAATCCTCAATTCGAAATTCCTAATCCTCAATTTCAAGACTGTAACCCTGAATTTGAAGTCCCCAATCCTCAGTTTGAAAGCCATAATCTCAAGTTCACAACCCCGATCCTCAATTTAAAGGTCCTCATCATCAATTTAAAGGCCTTGATCTTCAACTTCAAGGCCATAACCCTTAATTTAAAGATCTCAATCCTCAATTTAAAGGCTATAAACCTCCATTTTAAGGCACAAATCCATGATTTAAAGACCATTAAGCTACTGATTTTGCAGACCAAGCCTCTGAAATTGATCACAAATAATTTGAACTACAAGTCTAACCCATAAAAAAATGAATTACAAACCCAAATCTCAGCAAGACCACAGAGCTTTAGATCAAATCCTAATTTCCAATTTGAAGATACTAATTTGCATTTTCAGAACCCTAATTTAAAATCTCATGGAGCCAATCCTCAATTCCGAAGTCCTAATCCTCAATTTAAAGATTGTAACCCTCAATTTGAAGTCCCCAATCATGAGTTTGAAAGCCATAATCTCAAGTTCACAACCCCGATCCTCAATTTGAAGGACCTAATCATCGATTTAAAGGCCTTGAGGAGATGTAAAGCCTTTCGGTCAACATGGAAATTAAAAACAGGGAAATTCAATGTCAACTTCCTGCAATGGCAAGTCCTTTTTTGCTTTGGTTAAGATCAACTGATCAACCTTCAGTTGCTCAATCCTTTCATTCCTTGCCTATTGGTAGATAAGTTATCTAAACTGAACTGAATCCAGCAGCAGTTAGATACAGAATTAGCAGCCATGCAAACATCGATCCATCTTTTCTAAGAATTTACCTTCTTTTCAGCCTCCTCTTGGGCAAACCTTTCATAAGGTACATAGAGCCATTCTTCTCCCTAGCTGCCCATACATCTACCAGGCATAGACCACATTACATTCGATTGTTTTTATATAACAGAGCATGGATTCGGGGAGCAAAAAGTTTAGAGAAACCTCGTGTTTGTTTTTGATGTTTTTAGTGCGACAAGCATAATCTAACATACTCAGAGTTTCCTCCAAACAATGTGCAGATGGTGAAATTGTTGCAATGATGCAAGTTTTTGTTTTTCCTCCTATAGTGTCTCTTAGTAACCTTGTCAACTTGCTATTCCTGATTTGTACATCATAAAATCGAATATTGAAAAGGAAACAATAAATTACATGGCCAAGACTAAATATGGTATTAACCTGCAAGGTATATGAACTGAAACCAAGAGTACCAAAATGAACACCAACTAGAAAGAATGTTCAAAGGAGAACAAGCTAACCTTGTTTTTTCCTCCTATAGTGTCTCAACAGCAAGTGATGCAGCCTCGTTTCCAACATCTACCGAACCACTTAGTGGGTGATTTTGGCCTTTTAATCACACTCCTTAATTCTTCACATTTTTTTTTTCGAAAGAAACTGATCATCCAGCATGCATCAATGTTTTTAAAAAAATATCTACACTATTCAATAACTGTTTCCAGATGGAATAAACATGCCTTCAGAACAAAGCGTGACAATTTATCAACGACTTTTTCATCTTTACCAGCATTATTTTTGGAACACAATCAAAAGAAACCAATAACAATTAAACAAGCAATTATCTTCAGCATTAAAGCATCGGTCCCTTGATTGTTACATATATTACCTGAAGCTACCCTTGTCAACTTCAACTCATAATAAGAAGGGGGCAATAAGAACTTACTTTGGATATTTTATAGGCATCACCACAGCTTTCTTACGGAGTCGCTTGGCAGTCTCTAAACCCTTTATGCTTTCCCACCTCACTTGTGGATTCCCTCAAAGAATATCTCTGCACAACAAACACCAAATGGAAAAAATTTCAATCAGGATTTAATCCAAGCCTTTCTTTTAGATATCAACATATCAAGTATCAAGCATTAATGACAATGAAGAGAAGTTCTAGAGAATAATAATCACCTGCAAAGACCTTCTGCTAAGTTACGTGTTTCTGTATCTTCAAATGGAGGAATCAACTGCTTCTGGCTGACAAGAGGACACCAAATGTGAGTACACCCAGAAGACCAAAAATCCCATCTCTAGTACTCTACTTCTTAAGAAATAAACGTAAAGTAATTTGTATTCAACAAAAGCCCCACTTTTTAAGAAATCAAAATAAATTACAAAGCAAAAATAAAAGATGTGAAAATGCTTAACAAGCCCCACCTTTTTAAGAAAAATAAGCCCCACCTTTTAAAGAAAAATAAGCCCCACTTTGAAGTATCAAGGAGACAGTAAAAGATGTGAAAAGCTTAATAACAAAAATAAAAGATGTGAAAGTGCTAAATAATAAAGCAGTTATTGAAATTGAATGTCTGCACTTTTAAGTATGAAGGAGACACATCACCAACGGCGGTAAATGTTTATCACATTACTGAAACATAGTTCACCAGAGGACTTGTATAAGCAAAAACAAAAGATAGCATATGCGTCCTTTCTTTGCTCTTTTTTTAACCTCATGATAATTAGATAAGTATACTAATTTCTTAAAAAAAATGGTAGTTTTTACCATAAACCTTGCTTAACCAACTTGCATTTCTACCCAGTAACAGACCAATGACTTTCTTAGGTATATTCTGCACCTTAATCTTGTAAAGGATACCAAGGTAGAGAAAGCATAAGAATCAGAATACATGACCAAAAACAGTAAGTCCGGGTGCTTCTCTACACTCTCTTCAAGCTTTATAGTATCTATCCGCTTACCACTATACAATCACCACACAGAGGTAACAAAAATAAATAAAAATTCTAGAGTAGCATAAATAGCATAAAAATTATGGTATCTATATGACATCCTAACCTGACAAGATTTTTTAATTTTAGCTCCCATGTGAAATTGACACCACACAAGAAAACACCAAAGAATATGCAAAAGAAGCCTTGGGAGACACAATCTAAATCAACTTGGACATATTATTCAACCCAATAGAGAATAACTCACTCCACAAGAGATGGTGGAAGATGTTCACCTGAGATGTCGGAGTTGAGTCCCAACCATGTTTCCCAATCTCTAGATGCTAAAAAATCGGGTCTGAAATTCGAAACTGTGACGAACGAATTTTAGAAGTTAAAAAAAGGAAATAAGTAGACAAAACCCAAAGACGACGGGAAACCTTGGAGAGGCACTGAAGTTGTTGAAGCAGTGACTTCGAGAAGTAGGTGGTGGAAGAATGAGACGGACGAAATAGGTAAAGATGGAGAACGGCGGGAAGGATGCGGCCTAACAAAATTGAAACCCCAGGTCCAATGACAGATCCAGCAAGCAAATATCCAGTAATAACCTACAATTTATTCAAGTTATGTGATGCAAAATGGAAAGAACAAAGCAAAATGTCCACAACGGCCTAAACTGCAGCAAAGAGATAATCATACCGGCCGTCCAGCTCTAGCACAAGCAAAAGCAATGCCACCCCATGTTGCAGAGACAATAACAACTACCAAATCTGAGATGAGTCTGCAGAAAGAACAGCTTGAACAATTAGATTGTAAAACACAGTCTGTTTGACATTATGTACTAATAATTCGTAGAGTACTTATATGTGCTAAGTACTGATGTCTTTAAAAGGAACTTATTTGAGGAGATAAAGGTTCTTATAACGAATAAGAGGCTCATACCCAAGCGAAATCTTATAACCTATCCGAACCACCCTGAGATAATACATGCTCAAACTAACCTTATGTCTAGCTGCAGCATGGGATACTTTGACTTTGCATTGGATATAATAAAGGCATTGTCCCGGCAGTGGAAGTTTCAAGTTAGGTAAATCTTATTTCACACAATATGGTCAGTTTACAAGAATAGTAATTGTCACAAAATTTATGTTGCCAAGGTGCTTAAAAGAACATATGCATCTGACGTACCTTTCGGTCTATCAAGGTTGGTGCATCCTCCGCTCGGTTATCATTGTCCAAGGTGAATACATCATGAAGTTGAAATGATCTAGTATACCTTCAGGACACGAGTATATACATCTAACAATCCAAAGAAGTTGTGATAAGGCAAAAGAAGTTGGGCAGTGCCAAAAGCAACATAAGAATAAGCCTAAATAATACAGAGCAAAAGGAAAATGAAAAGGGAGGATATGAGATAATAAGCGCACCGTGAACAATTAACCTCAAATGTGCCTCCAATCTTTCTAGGATCTCATGAGTCGCATCTAAAACATCTTCCCTTTGTGTCAATGCTTTCTTACTTGCAACAAGAATAGACTAAAGAGAAGTCAACGGTTAACCATTCATCCAAGAAAGGCGGCTGTGAATTGAAACGCTTTTGACTCCAAGTAGAGGGCAATTAGAAATGATCGTGCAGAAAGAGAGTATATATACCTGGCTTTCCAACATAGTACCGCCTTCAATTTCTTTCAAGTTATTCTCTGTTAGTGTTGTCCCACTACTTACAAGATCCAAAATGGGATCAACCATCCCCATCTGAAATAGAAGGCCAAATTAGATCATTGTCGAATAGGTATTGGAAAGATACAAATTATCCATATTCAAGTCAATGGAAGCAAGATTAGTCTATCCCATTAATCGGATAGCTTAATCACTTTGTGTGCTTGGAACAGAAGGGAAATAACAGAAAGCACTCAGTGTCTTTCAGTTTAGCTCTTGTTTTCTCAAGATTTTTCCTAAGTGATTCCTTTTCCTTAAAGAGTGAAGATGATGACAAAGAAGAAATTACCGTTTCCAGAATCTGAATAAAGGAAACCACTTCTATTTTCCTGGCATCATGTTGTTCCGATCATGCTCATATCCTCTTTTCCCTTCCATGGTATCCTATTTGAAAAATAATTACATTAAACACCACAGTTGAGACAGGGGCAATGAATAAACTTTTAACCATCATTACAATATGCGAGAATGAACAAATCATTCTATCATTAACCATATTTAGCATACAAACCTTGGTTTATGGAGCAATATTTGGATTTGAGATTGGTTGATTAGGATTTGGTGGGGCATCATTTATGTCCTGTAAACATGAAATGGTGAGGATCCAGGTTTAAGTCATTGGACACAAGAAAATTGGCACGATTCAATCATCCGTGTCAGTAGCAAGCTTACTCTGACATTAGGTGGTCGCTCCCCTACCCGAACCATGTCCATGATCTGCATTGAAGTTCAAAAGTGAATGAATGTTAAACTGAAAGCAGGTAAGATATCAGAACTTTTTTATGGGGGAGTGGTGAGCCCAAATTATAGAAAGCGACAAAGCAAGCATAAAAGGAAGCGGGAAAAATAAAGATTTCAATCACGTTTAATGCAACCTGATCGTGAGTCGTAATCAGTCTTGCCATTAGTTAAAGGTTGCTGGAAAAAAAAAAAACACCAGAGTGAGTAAAGTTAATAAGAAGCCTAGGCAAAAACCTGGTAATTGAAAAATGGTGGAATTTTTTCATATAATTTTGAAATAATCATAGTTAAATTTATTTAACTCACCCTCAAATGAGTTGTAGAACCACTCAGATGCTCTTCTTCAACTTTATGGGCTCTTCCTGAGTTGTAACTTTGGCCTGATCATTGAACAGAAAAGGATGAATAACAAACAAAATTTGGTTAGCTCAGCCACACAGAGATAAAGTCACCTGTTACCACAGGCGAAAAGCATATAGAAGAGTTACTATTCATAATTTCATATGAATGGAACTATAGAAAAAATCCGAAAAGGAAAAGCATAGAGAAGAGTAACTATTCATAATTTCATACGACTGGAGAGAGCTTTTTTCTCCAATCATTTATTAAAAATCCAAACCTTGCAATAAAATCATACAATGACATGAATAAAAATGCATAAAAGGCTGAAATCCCAATGGTGTGGGAAATCCAACTGAATAGTTCAGCCACAGGTTTCAGGTGATCAATCATGAAGAAAACAGCCCAGTTGTCAACTTTAGGAAGAATCTTAAACAAGACCACCTCATCCTCATAAAAATAAAATAACAGAACAGAAATAATGTTAACTAAGTATAAATTACATAATCTGCAGAAAAACTTATTCATATACTGCTAGGCCGCTCTCTCAAATACCTTCTAACTTCTTGAACAGGTAAATATATAGACAGTGACATAAATACCTTCTAACTTCACAATAACTGTTTTCATTGACTTGATCTTCTAAAGTTGTCCATCCATCAGACTCATGAATCGTTCAAAGAATTGCTTCTCTACAATGTTTAAATGTACATCATCGGTGACTCATAACAACCAATGGAAATGAAGAGCAAAAGAGAACTGGATCAATTATGCCAGCTGATTTCCGCAAATAGCTGCGTTCTTTTCTATTTCTTTTTTTTCTGATTTTTTTTATAAGGGAGAAAAATAAAAACAGAAAATAAAACTGAAAAGAATAGGACTTACCTTCACTTTTCATAATCACCATCTCCTGACTTGCCTTTGCTGCTGCAGCAGCAGCTTTTGCGTCAGCTGCAGCTTCTTCATTCCAGCTTGGTTTTGAGTCATTCTCATTAAGGCCATCGTTATCATCTTCAGATATGACCTGACGTATCCAAGACCTCAGTCTTGAGATTATACTATTCTGTAAAGGGATCATTTCATGCAAAAGCTTAGCAATCACGACGGAAAACCAACTAAAATTTTCTCACAAAATAGCGCAACATGGGCTTAACAAGAAAACCTTTTCAAGAATGAATAACTACAGAAATCTCATTGTCTTCAAGACACCTAGATATGAATCCCATATTATACCTTAAAGATAACGAATGTTCCAGCTCCAGAGGCACCAAGAAATCCTAGTGCAAGGAATGCATGGTACCAATGAAATTGCCGACGGAAGGTAAATATGACCCTTGATGGTGCACCTCCTGCTGGATGTATGGTCTGTGCAGATCCCTGTAGTTGATTGTTTGAGGAAGGCCTTAACTGCCCATCTACTACTAACAAGAGAGAACAGTGCACAAGGAACAGATTAAGAGCTAGGACTCCAGATTGAAATGAAGCATATTTTGCATTTCAAAATTCAACCACAAAAGGACCTAACTATATATAGTGGACACATGGATAAAATTTACCTTGGCTTGTAGTTGCTTGTGCACTAGTAGCACCTGACGAAGAGTCCTGTAATTTATTCAAATGTCAAATCGTTTTATCTTTAACCCTGTAAAAAATACATTAGGATCGCAAATTATAAATTGTAACAAATGAAACATGGGAGACGAATAATACTAATTTATTTCAGGCATCCCTAATAAACGACCAGAAAAAACTCCACTGCATTATTATTCATCAATAGCCCGTTATTCACAATTAAATTGAACATAAAGTCTAACTAACCAGTAAGGTGATGATTTACGACTGGAAACTCTAAATATCAAACTTCAATTGGCAACAATACCATCCTGTAGAAATGGAAGAGAATTAGTATGTGAGAATAAAGCAAAACAATAATACTGAAATGGGGGGGGGGGGAAGGTTACTCCTTCCCGTAAACACCATGCCTGTCTATTGAGAAACCTCTACTAAATAGAGCATATTTTCGAAACTATAACGTCCATGGATCGTAAAAGCCAAATACAATACCCATATTCAATTGACCATAAAGATTCGATTGGTTGCAACCTTACAACATGGTGCTACCACATAATCTAATCTCATAGAATAAATGCATTCATCTGTCAAATTCGAAGCCAGAACTCTACTGACGTTGTACACTTCTTTACAAATCATTCTGTTCATCATCCATACCACATAGAAGCAAAATCGTCATGCCTATGAAGGTTTGTAAAAGACCTAGCATCGAGATATTGAAAATCTGTGCTAATTCTTGTCTTGAAATAACCTGCACAGAAGCAAAGATGAGAAGAGTGAGAATCAATTGATCCAAAATAATGACCTCATAGTAAATCATATTCAAAAACAGTGAATAAAATTGGAGAGACGGGTTAAAACTCTGTAAATCTTATAGCATCAAATTTCCAACCAATCGTTTCAAAACACTCATAAGCTTAGATAGGCATAACCAAAGATCATAGTCATACCTTTGAAATTTCAGTTGACAATTATATGATCTCAACATTATATGCATCTGTCTATTCTTTAATGGCTTTAAGAGAAGCTTTCTCCTTTGAAAACCATATTGCTCTTTCTTCCATATCCAAGGTTGCATTGGTCCGTTGCTGCAAAATCAACGAGTATACCATGGCCAACTCTTCCTTTTCTTCTTGCAATAGATTGACATGGTTCTCCAATATACCATGAGTAGCTTCAAATTTCTCTAGCTCTGTGATGTAAGAAAATATCATGGCCAATTAGATGAATAAAGGCTAGAACCAAGTCCAAATTTAATTTGCACAGATAATGTTTTAGATAACACTTCCAGCATAGAGATCAAGGTTGCTTCCATTTCAAAAGCAATGAATTCAATGAAAACAATCAAGTAAGGCCACCGGTGTATTCCAAACCTGCTCTCAATATAATCTCTCTAACATCGTAAACTCTTAATATAAGGTAGGGGAAAAAAATGTAACTCAAAAGCCAACAGTAGAATAGGGTTGAAAGGTAATTGCATCTAGTTTGCCTGCAATACATGCTGGGGATTGTTCTCACGGCTCTTTGGCCTTTATTCAAAAACATTAGACAAAAGGGTTAATATTGTGGATATAGCTGGAATAACAAAGTAGCAAACAAACAGTAATTAAAAATGAGTGTGTTAATAAATGGTACAGTATGTAATTGGAAAGTTACCGGACAAAAGAGTGAAAGGGTAAGGTCCACGAAAGAATACCTGTAATCCAGCTAATGACGATTGGCTTAATATTCGTTCAGCATCCTCCTCTTCAATTGACAAGAACAAGCCAACAAAAACCCCTTTGAAGCTTTGGCACCACATAACTGCAAAAGACATAAAAGTGCTCCTTAGGAAGTCGAAACGTTTTTTCCCTGGGGGTGAAGAAGAAAAGCGTATAAATGTGTAAAGAAAAAGAGAACAGAAAGAAAAAAAAGAGGACTTCTTTGGACACTATCAGATTTGATGAATATGCATAATTGCTATAGACGGCTGCTCTTTGACACAAAACAAAAAAGGTATCTGTGCATTCTACAGTCTATTTTAACCCTTAGCGAGCCCTAAGAAATAAGAAAATAAGATTCAGAAAACTTGCTCTCCAAACCTGTGACCCACGTTCAAATTTAAACGCGCTGTGAAAATTGTCTTGGTATTTATGGCTCTAATGATACAGGTGCATTATGCCTAAATTTAAAATGACTATGAAACAAAATGGGCAGGGTAAAATCAAGATGACGTTCACATCATATATGAAAATATATTACAAAAGGACAAACCATTTAAATCTTCTAGATGATAATAAAAGATCCAAAGACGCAAATTTACATATATTACAAAATAATACATACCAGCCCTAATCCTCAATCTCAAGACTGTAACCATCAATTCAAAGTCCCCAATTATCAGCTTGAAGGCCATAACTCTAAATTTCACAACCTCGATCCTAATAAAATTTAACCCTAATCCTAATAAAATTTAAAGGCCGTCAACATCAATTTAAAGGCATTGATCCTCTATTTGAAGGCCATAACCCTGAATTTAAAGATCTCAAAACTACAAGACATCAATACAAAGCTAAAGGATGTGCAATATCAGCCGTAAACCTTTAGATCAAACCCTGAATTTATTTAAAATCTGATGGAGTCGGTATTCAATCCTGAGGCCCTAATCCTCAATCTAAAGACTAAAACCCTGAACTCGAACTCCCCAATTATCAGGTTGAAGGCCAAAACCCTTAATTTCAGAACCCCGATCCTCAATTTGAAGGTCCTAAATCATGAAATCGCTTACAACACACCATAACCGCTCGTTCCCTATCAGACATTTAATCGAACACCTTGTAGGCAAATATCAAATCTCTAACATCTCACAAACAAATTCAAATCTGCCCATCTCTAACCCTAAAAGATCAGTTTTGTAACCTAAATTAGATACTACTCCCAAAATAACCAATAGGTAAATTTGAACAAAAGTTGAAAGACAAAGAATAAACACACCAAAGACCTTAATAATCTCCAGGTAATTTCAAATACACATCAACCAAGCTATCAATCTCATTAACTAAAAATCTAAACCTATATCAACCCAAAATCTCTCTTAAGCATTTATACGAACACCTTCAAGGCATAAAAGTAATGACTATAACTAATAGCAGTAACAAATCATATATTTGTACACCTCACAACCCAAAAAATACCACCCAAGAACAAACTCATGAAGCATGGTAAATTTGAAGTCGATTTTCAAACCTGACCAGGTGGGAATCCTCAATTTGAAGGGTTGTCCCTAATTTGTAAAACACGATGCTCTGATTCAAGGTGAAACCCCTAAATTTGAGGAGCCTAATCCAATTACCCAGAGAAACTCACCAGGGATTTTAACACTCCCAAACAAAATCAGGAAACAAGTAGAACAAGTACATCGCTGAGCATAAAACAGGGATGAAATAAAACTGTGAAGATATAAATGAAAGCATAGTAATATCAGCGTAATTAGGTTACCTACAGCGGGACGGAGAACAACAAACAGGGGCGGAAAAGCATTAGAAGTTGAAGAAGAAGAAGATTGCGAGCCTAATGAAAGGAGCAAGAGGTTACCTAGGTCAGGGGACAGGAGTTCAGCCTCGGTGGGCTGCGTTGAGCATCTACAGACGAGGTAGACGGCTGGTATGGGAGTAGGGAAGATGCGGCAAGAGGGAGAGCAGTGGAATGGAAAACAGAGAAGAAAGGCAGTAAGTGAGGAGAAAGCAAAGAAACAGACGAAAGGGAGGAAGATGCGGGAAATAAACCGGGGAGCCGGGAAAGGCGGTGGAGAAGAGGGCTAATATCTGCCGGAGATAAAAAGATATATAGAGTGTGTTTGGGTGTAGGATTTAAGGGGTTTGGAGGAGGGTAAATATGCCTCGGTTTTTCCGGCGCGTCGTTTGGGTGTATGGATTTGCTGGGTTTGATGGGTGGGAAATGGGGAGTTTGGGGGATGGAAGTGGATGGGGAATGGCACCTCATCCACCAAGGTTTGGTGGATGGGGATTCCGTTTTCCCCCATTTTGCCCCTCTCCCTCCATAGCCCTAGCTTCCCCCTCTTCTTCCTCCAGGCAATTTGGTTTGTGTTTTAATTAATCTCTCAGTCAAATTAGCAGTCGACGCAGCATCGTTCGCAGTCGAGAGCATCTCTGGCCATGGCCGGCGATTGGAGAAGCCGGATCTGATCCATTCCTTTGCGCGCGAGACGAATTCGAGGTTGGAAGAGGGGGAGGAGGAACAGTCGCCGTCGGGATAGTGTCGTAGGTGGTCATCTTGCCTCGCCGGAGAGAAAGGCGGTCGCTGGCAAGAGAACCAAACAGTCAAAGGCAAATCGTTCTCGTCCGCAAACTTAACAGTTTCTAATTTTTATTTTAAAAGAAAAAAGAGTTTTTTCAACCTCCCACTCTATCCAGCTAACCTCATCTCTTTCCTCCCCATTTCAAGCAGAGCCACGTACGGTGCCCGCCACCCCTTCTCCGTCACCTCCATTCGCTACCACTACTTCCCCGACTTCAGCCTCTTACGATTCACCATTCAAATTAATTAATTTTGCTAGAAACCATAGAAATTAGCATCGTAGCAGCTAATTCCCCCAAATCCCCAAATAACCTCTCGATCCCGGCCGCCCGAATCCACCCCGACGACAACCTCCCGGCGTCGCCTCTTCCCACTGCCGCCCCCCACCTACAAGAAATTCCTGAATATCCACACTGCTTCCCGGGCTTCCCGGGATGACGTCTCCCTCAACACCCATCGGGGGGAGAAATAGTTAAGCAGAATTTTTGGTGTTCATGTTATATGTTTGATTTTTTTTTGGTTGAGCATAATGATAATATCAGTAAAAGACTCAAGACATTAGGATTAGCTTGTGAGAATCAACACAACGAAGAAGATGACGAGAGAAAGGGAAGTCCGTCTTCACTGCGGAAGGCCTTCTATCGCCAATAATGTCGACAACCTTCGATGTTCATGATTGAAATGAATTTCAAGAGGGGTATGAATTGGGGGCAAATTCGTCTTTTCATGTGCATAAGTGGGGGTAATTTGGTCTTTGTCCATCAATCCATCCACCAAAAAATCAAAATACAACCAAACACAAAACCCAAAAATTTGGGTGTTGAGTTTTCATCTTTTACATCCCAAAAATCCATCCCCATCTACCACATCCCCTAAAATCCACCAAATCCCCAAAAATCCATCCGGTTCCCAAACACAACCATAGTTAATGGACGTCTAGGATTGCAAATCATCTCCCACGTACTTAGGGCGTGTTTTCCGAGGGAAATTTTTTAGGGGGTTGAAGAGGTGGAGGTATATTTTACGGGATGGAAAGGATGGAGATGAATTTCACAAAGAATCTCGTATGGTGTTTGGTTGATTGGGGTTTAATGTAGGTGGATATAATGTAAAATACTCATATTACCGTTCACCATAAATAGCAATAAACACTTCCCCTCCCCCAAACCCTACTGCCTCCACAACCACCGTCAATGGCCCTTTGCCTAATTCAGGGATGAATCATGTTCCCTTTTTCTTACTTCTCCTAATTGGCACTTCGTTTCCAGTTTGAATTTGTGCACAACACCCTAATTGGATTGTTTTCTGCCGCCTCCGAGCTCCGTCCCCGTCGCCGTGTCCGTCACAGCCTCACAGTCACAAGTTAGCATCCTTCTACTCTCTCTCTTGTCTCCCCCTCCCCGTGCATCTGTGATTTGTGCAATAAACCCAAATTGGATGAAGAACTGATGTCGGCGATTGCGATCGCATGGGCAATTTCCGGAGGCCCTATCTCCTCCGCCGATCTTAAGCTTCCATCGTCGTTCCTGCCTTCGTCTGCTACTTCCTCTTCCTCATCTCGAGCTTCCATAGCCCTCACTACAGATTGAAGTGGAGGGAAGTTTCAGGATCTCACATCTCTCCACCCCGTCCACCTTGCCCTCCCAAGGTGGGAAAAATCACCCACCTTCACCCCCTTCCACCCCCGAATCCCCGCCCACCTCCACCCCCATCCACCTCCGGCCAAACGACGCTCGGCCTCCCCACCCCCTCTATTGGAATGTGGTTGTCCCACATCGGTAATCTAGAGAATGTTTGAACAACATATAAGGTTGAAGGGCTAATCCTCTCATTGCCAATTGGTTTTGAGATGGAACCCCGTTCGGGTTTATGTGTTGTTCGAGTCTCCCGTATGTGGGCCCGCACACACGACCTCCCTCCAGCGTCTTGACCCGCACCAGGACCAACCGAGTTTAACATGGTATCAGAGCCGGGTTCGGCTAGTTGTGGTTTGGGCTCTATCTGGTGGGGTTGCTCGCCGTAGGCATGTCGCGGGCATTGTGATACCCATCTAAGCGCATGTGGCAAGTGCAACTTCTTGGCTAAAAAATGTCGTTGCACTTGAGGGGCGTGTTGGAATGTGGTTGTCCCACATCGGTAATCTAGAGAATGTTTGAACAACATATAAGGTTGAAGGGCTAATCCTCTCATTGCCAATTGGTTTTGAGATGGAACCCCGTTCGGGTTTATGTGCTGTTCGAGTCTCCCATATGTGGGCCCGCACACACGACCTCCCTCCAGCGTCTTGACCCGCACCAGGACCAACCGAGTTTAACACCCTCCACCTCCATCGGTTCCACCTCTTAAATGAAGGGCAGAAAACACGCCCTTATAGTACCGACTTCAATTGATTCCGGTGACAAAATTAACAAGTTATTATGGGATAGGGGTAAGTTTTATTCGTGTTTAGGTTGGTATAACATGCATAAAACCAATCCATACAAAACCATTTTCTACTTGGTTTTAGCCTCTTCCAATCAAATGTACCCGGAGGTTAGTAAACTAATCCGCTACTTTGTTATCTTCGCATTATATATGAATCGATTTGCTATACGCACGGTAAGATTTCGTCATATTAAATGTATGAAATTGTCACCGACTTTTGGTGTCAGTAGTTTTTTCGGAGGGCAGAGTGAAAGGGTAATTGGCTAAGGCAAAGTGGGACGGGGCTTACCAACACCTCTAATCGGAGGCGAGTCGTGCACCTCGTTCTAAGCAATTGGCACTCGCATAACAACTGACCTCGTTCTAATCAAGGCAGAATGTAAGAAAGCAAAACGATCCACATATGGAAGCTTCGGAAGCATTTGTAGTTGCGAAGGGAGAATACTGGCCATGAACAGAAAATCAGGAGTTTACGACTTGGGCCTATTTAAAGCAACTGAATTCATTCTAATTAATATGGACGTACTTTAGGTCTATTTATATCCTAACTTGGGCCTTATCCTCCCTCGCGGAAACTAAAAGCGGAGAGATATCCCACATTGATAATATGAAAAAACTAAGTCTTAGTATATAACAAACCAGAGAGAGCTCACATCTTAATCGAAACGAAACTAAAGGGGGAGAGACTCTGGACTGCAGCATTAATTAACACGAGTTGGTGTGATCAAAAGCCAACAATTTAGAGGTGCCACAACAGAAGTCCGAAATCAAAACACTCGGTCAACTTACAAAACGGAATTCAACAAAATTAATCCAAATCCAAAACTTCAACACTTCAAACAAACAGATTGCGCCTCAAAACGTATTTGGATCGATCCTTAAGGAGTCCCTTTCTTATTGATATCATAACCGAACAGATTGCGCCTCAAAACGTATCCGGAAGCGACGGGGATCAGCCGGAGGGTGACGAGGAAGCTGTCGGCACTGAGGTGAGCATTGATGAGGATAGATCTCCTGATATCCCTGTCGATTTCGTAGTGGAAAAGGAGGAAACAAACCAGAGAGACAAGGAAAGAGAGAAGTAAAGGATGAAGAAAAGAAGAGAGAAGGAGAGGATTTTGATCCATTGTGAGGGGCGGATTTTGGTCTCTCCGTACGCTGGCATCGTCGCGGTGGCTTCCTTAGCGGAGGTCGGCACCTTTACATCGTTGCCGGAGACTCGCCGGCGCGTGGTCATGCCTGGTTTGGGAAGAGCGTGGTCTTCTCGTCGGTCTCCTCCCGAGAAATCAATCGGACGCTACTTATATTAAAAAAATAGGGTAAATTGCAAGAAATCACCCTTTAAATACTCGATATTGCCCAAAACCACCCCTTATATGTATAATTACCGAAAACCACCCTTTAAAAGATCTCCGTTTGCAATCGACCACCCTTGGCATTGTTCCGTCACTTGCCGTCAACCCTGGCCCCACATTTCATTTATTTATTATTTTCTTTGGAACAAATTGAGACTTTTTTATTTTTGAAAAATGGAAAACAAATTGATGAATTAAAAAGTCATTAAAAATAAGACAATTAGTTCAAACCCTTCCAATCTTGAATCTATCTGTTTAAAATCAAAATCAAAATCAAAATCAAATTGGGGGCGTGATGACAGAGATTGTAAAATGCAGAGTGAAGAGTGAAATTGACGGAGAAGATCTCACGCAACCGCCCTCTCTTCTTCGTTGTCGATGAATTTCAACTCTGCTTGCTCCTCGACGAACACTGCTACTTTCGCCTAGTTGTTCCCTTCGAAAATCAAAGGAGGAGTCGGAGGAGCGGTAGGACTCAGAGAGTGAGATTCTTACGAAGGCCTAGGAGTTGTAGCCGACGGTGTTGGTGACGGGCCGACGGTGGTGCGAGTGGGCGGCGGCGGTGGTGGGTCGCAACGGTGGTTGGTCGCTGCGGCCTATAGGGGCCTATAGGAGACCGAAAACTTTCCGGTGGAGACTGAGTGATGGCGTCGACGGTGGGAGGCAGCATCGACATACCCTTGTGGTGGGTGTTGGTGGACGGGACGATGTGGTGCCGTGGTGGGAGGTGGAGGGCTGGCCTCAGGCGCCTGGCGGCAGGCCAGAGAGCACGCTCTCTCTTTTTTTGGTCGACCCTAGGTTTATTCACAAATTAAAAAAAACTAGTCAGTGACCCATGCGCAGATGCACGTGATTTTAAAAAACTGTATGAAAAAAACAAATAATATTTATCTGGTGTTATAGTATTATATATGACACATGAAATTTATACATTAGTATTAAACTATATAAACTCGTCTTTCCATAGAAAACTCTTAGTAAACTCATCTTAGTTTTCAGATGTTATTACATTAATCAATTCAATGTGTTTTAAACGATATATAAAACATAGTACTCTTCAGAATATCTCCCGGACACCAATCACAAGTTGGTGTAGTGGTTATGGGGGTACACCTCGAGTCGAGGTTCGAAATTCGAATCCCCGTGGAAACATGGAGACGCTTGTGAGTGAGAGGGTCAACCCCTTAAATGGGCCTACAGTAACCCGATCCAGATGTAGAGTGGGATAAGCCCACTTGAACTGGCAAAATGAAGAATATCTCTCGGACAATTATTAAAATCTGATGAACTTTTAGACAACAATTGCACCATAATGATCCAGATTGTCTTGTTTTTGGCTTGGAGGTTGCCGACTAGGAGTTCCACTTCAAACAAATGTATCGGCTGCACTAAGTGATACGGGGTTAGCCGCAAGATGGCCCGATCTTCGACAATCAAACAAGAAATAACAGAACGGAAGCAAATACTTGATGAACAAGAATAAAGACTCGAAATTGAAAGCAACAGACGACCGATAAGGACTTATTCGAACTAAAATAGAACGAGATAAAGACCCCAGACCTCCTTAGAGGATAGGAACCAAATATCAACGACTATAAAGCCCGCCTCTACAACCTTACACAACCAAGCGGACAACTTGGAGGCACAAGGAGGGGACTTGTGATTACCAGGATCACCAAGCTCTCGCGAGGTTGATGAACTCAAAGCAAACCAAGCTAGATCTATACCAATTATTGCAATCGATGAGCCCTGCTTCGAATCGATTGACTTTGAGCACTCAATGTGTTTCACACAAGAGAAAAGCTTCATTCATAATCAATAACGTGAGTTCTACAATGGAAGAGACTACCTCTTATAACCCTAAGGAGACTGATTTCTTAAAGAAATAATAAATAAAAGGAATAATTAAAATAACTCCTAAAATTACTTCAAATAACTTAAGTAAATAAGGTCTCTAAAAATAGCAACAAAAGAAAGCTCCAACACTTAACAAATTCCCGTCAAAACAGTGACAGATTCAAAAAATGTGATTTTCGGCCAAGTTCTAGGTGGAATATGGAAAAACCTTCAACAACAAAATTGTAGACCTCTTCGTCCTCGTTCCGAAAAGATATGGCACAATCCAATCCGATTAATATTGACTCCGTACGACTCATTTTACCGAGACGTCGAAAAGCTGTTAAATGTTGAACGAATCTAAAACGAACGACCCAACCTTTGGACCTTCTCCCATGGTGGAGTCTTCTTTTTCCTCTTGAGGATGACAACATTCTCACGAGCTCAAATCATAGGTCAATCCCCAAGTATAGGTGTGTTCGAAGGTGTCTTGGATGGTCACGCATCATTGTCGAGTGCTCCCTACCTTGCAACTACGATATCCTAACTTAAGGTTTCAAATCAAAAGAGGTAAAAGTTCCAAGTTTCTTTATTTTTCCTTTATTTTCTTTTGTTTTTCTCCATTGTCGAGTACCTCTCATTACTGTCGAGTGCTCTTTGTGTGTTTATTGGTTCTATCGAGTACTCTCTCCCTTGTATCGAGTACTTTTGTTTGCTTTGTGTTAGTGCCGAGTGCTTAATCCCCTGATCGAGTGCTCTTTGTTGTCTTCTTGCTTGTGTCGAGTACTCTATCACCATTGTCGAGTGCTCCCTGGTCACATCGATTACTGCAGACCCCTGTCGAGTGCTCTAATTGCTTGTGTCGAGTGATCCTTGCTACTGTCGAGTATTTGTCTTGCTTGGATCGAGTGCTATTGATTTCCTGTCGAGTGCAGCCTTGCGACGGGGATCAACCGGAGAGTGACGAGGAAGCCGCCGACACTGAGGTGAGCGTTGATGAGGATAGATCTCCTGATATCCCTGTTGATTTCGTAGTGGAAAAGGAGGAAACAAACCAGAGAGACAAAGAAAGAGAGAGCTCACATCTTAATCAATCCTTGAGGAGTCCCTTTCTTATTGATATCATAACCGAACAGATTGCGCCTCAAAACGTATTTGGAAGCTACGGGGATCAGCCGGAGAGTGACGAGGAAGCCGTCGGCACTGAGGAGAGCGTTGATGAGGATATATCTCCTGATATCCCTGTCGATTTCGTAGTGGAAAAGGAGGAGGTATAAGTAAGGGATGAAGAAGAGAAGAGAGAAGGAAAGGATTTTGATCCATTGCGAGGGGCGGATTTTGGTCTCTCCGTCAGCTAGCACCGTCGTGGTGGCTTCCTTAGCGGAGGTCGGCACCTTTACATCGTTGCCGGAGACTCGCCGGCACGTGGTCATGGCTGGTTTGGGAAGAGCGTGGTCTTGTCGTCGGTCTCCTCCTGAGAAATCAATCGATATCTGTGGAACTCGACTTTTACGGAACGCGGACGCTACTTGTTTTTTCCTCTTTGAATATTTTTTTTTTAAAAAAGGGTAATTTTGGCAACTAGCACATTAGCACATTATGAAGATCTAATTAGCTAACTAGCACCCAAACAAAATTAATTATCTAACATAACACCCTTCCCCAAATGGACTATTAAGGTCAACGGTCAACCTGTTTGGCCATCAATCGGTCAATGTTGACCGTTGATGCCATTTTTTGTCGTTTTGATGCCATTTTTTATTACATTTTATTTTCGCTTTGATGTCACTTTTCTAATAAAATGAATTAATAACACTTTTTTAATGCCACTTTTTCCAAATCTTGATGGCATTTTTTGTTTACTGTGATGCTACATTGACCATTGATGCCATTTTTTTTACCATTGACTACTGATGACACTTTTTTTATATCAATTTTTTTATGATTTTTTTTTACCGTGATGCCATATTTTTTCAAGGTAATGTTTTCGTGATGCCATATTTTTTCAAGGTAATGTTTCCATGATGCCATATTTTTTCAAGGTAATGTTTTGATGACATTTTTTTCTTTAATATGTTGTAACTTTTTTCAAAGCAGTGTTTTGATGCCATTTTTCTAAGACCGATTTGCATAACTAGACCAAAAAAAAATTATTTGCAAAACTAGACTAGTACATAGTTTTTTTGCTAGGGGTAGAAAGTAGTCCAGTTTTGCAAAAAAAAAAGGCAATCGTATGAGGAAGTTGCAGGTGAAGGGGAGGGACACTATCAGTGACATGTGGCACTAAAAGGTATCATCCGTTCATTTCAGAAAACTGTAGACTGTCCATTTTACCAATAGAATTAATTGGTCCTACCAATAGGCTAAACCTGTCTTTCCATACCTGTAGATATTTTGGAGAGAATCTAGAGGGGATTCACTGTAGCTGATTTGACGGGCTGTCAGTGCATTTTTGGCGTCAAAACAGGGTTCCTCCTTTGGGAAAAGATGGAGCATTTATGAGGAAAAAAATGCAATGATTACATTGATGGGTGTCCCCCAAGAACATATATAAGCTTGAGAGGATGATCTGAAACACCATAACATGCTCTGCAATAAGGGAGGCAAAATAGGAGAGAAGCGGAAAGGACGGGGAAAAAGTTACCCGTTCATTCCAGGAAATGATACAGTCCCCATCCTACCAATATAATATTTCCGTCCTACCAATAGTGTACAACTGTCCTTTCATACCTGAAAAAGTGCAAGACGTTTGTCCGATGACAGTGGCAGCGATGGGTAAGTGATCTTGTACCTATCCTTTGTAGTTGTTCCTTTTTCTTATAACAGAACTACCCCAAGGTGACAGTTTCACGAGACCTAGGGGTGTGCAGAAAAATCCGAAACCGAAAACACGACACGAAAAAACCCGAAACCGAAAAAACACGACACGACAATGACACGAACCGAGAAAACACAACTGTAAACGGTTCGTGTTCGGGTCGAACAAATCGTCTTGTCGGGTACCCGACACGAACCGTTTATTTTTTATTTTTTTTTAATTTTAGGTTGGGAAGTATAATACTAGTATAAATAGAATCCTATATTTATCAATAAACTCTGCCAGCCCAATTGGTTTTAGGTAAGTGCATTTACTTAGTTGTTGCAAACAAGCCCGGGTTCGAGTCCTCATCCCTCCACTTTTTTTAACCCTATCTAAGAGTGGATTTTTTTTAATCACTGCCTCCACTCCATGGTCTCTCTCCCATCTCTTTTTTTTTAATCACCGCCTCCACTCCAGACATGGTCTCTCTCCCATCTCTCCAGTCTCCACCTTCCACCATTTTCTCCCTTCCAGACCTCCGGCGAGCCACTGCCATAACCACCGCAATCACCTTATCTTCTCTCCGGCTCCCCTCTTCCTCCCACTCCGATCCACCACCACCAAAATCTCTGCCTCATCCACAAAATCCCTCCCGCAGTCCGTCGTTCGCCGGATTGCCGACAAGCTCCGGTTGCTAGGGTTCATCCAATCACTCCCGCAGTCCGCCATTCGCCGGATTGCCGACAAGATCCGATCGCTAGGGTTCGTCGAAGACCCTCCCGGTACTTCCTCAACTAGTGTCATCACTTCGCCAGCCAAAATCCTAGCGGACAACCTCCAAATCGGCGAGATTTTCGTGCTTGAGCATGGCATGTGGAGGCGAAGAGGGAGAGGAAGGAGTGAACTCACGGTTCGTGTGGGTACCCGGGTATCTGACACGGAACCGAATACCCTAACCGTGTCGGTTACCCGGGTTTAGACGGTTCGTGTACGGTTCGGGGGATTTGGACTTAACGGTTCCGGGTACCCGACACGATTAACCGGTTCGTGTCGGATACCCGGTTGTGCACACCCCTAACGAGACCAGTTGCAGAGAGTTCGTAATTTATACTCTCTCTTTTTAATCAATTGCATAACTTGCAAATTAAGATTACAAATTCAAGCGCTATTTTTGCTTCCAGCAAAATTGCTCTTACAGTTTCACCAGAGCACCACGAAACTTGAAACTTGGGGCCTTCTTCGGTTCGCAGGCACGAGCAATGGTATCAACTAAGGTGACTGAAAAACTTCGTCTCGTTGTTGCAGCAAACCTGCAATCTGGAAGAGGCTTTCATAGTCAGTTGATCATCTTCCTTTTGTTCATTTGTTCCCACGTGTGATTGTTATTTGATGCAATGATTTTTTTAGATAAATAGCATGGAAAGTAAATTGGATGTTGTCAGCATTAAGAATGATCCTAGATAGATGGAAGACATGGAAGTCGATGAACTCAGGACATCACTGAGGTAAATTTGAGGGTACATTTGTAGAATGCCTGGTTGTGTTGGTTGGTTGTAAGTGAAATATAAAATGAGCAATGGATATGCCCGAGTAATTTTATTATGTTTGGTCTGGCACATGTAAGGAAATTGGGAGCATCCACAAAAGGTCGTAAGCACGATCTTATATCAAGTTTGAAATCCCTTTTAGATGGCAAAGTTGATGGTATGATTTTTATGTTTAAGTTATTTAACTGTTGGACATAACATTGCACCAATGAGCTATGAGTATTGATGTGCAAGTGTTGGCAAGTGAAAAATATCCGGGGGAAGACAAAGAAACAGAAATGTCACTAGAAACAAACACAGTTTATACAGAAACGATCTCACAAGGGAAGCTGTGACTTTTACAAGTTTAAAGCTTCTACTGATTCCTTGCAACAACACCCTTGCTATTTGGGCAATGCTTAGGATTAATCTCCATTCAACTATTTTCCATATTGATAAACTAATTTAGTATTGTTGTCTAATAAATATGGGTTGTTAAAATGGATGGATTTTGGCGATTTATTATATTTAAATAATATTTAGAGTGTGTTATTAATGTTGTTTTATAAGTTGGATTTTAGAAATTGTGGAGTGATTTGTTGGATTTGATTTATAAATATGGTTTGCGAAAATAGGATTATTTTGTTATTTATTTATATAATGATTTTGCAATAAGAAACATGTCGGGATTATTTTCTAACATAATTTTGGGAAAATTGTTAAGGATTTAAATGCTAAATGTCGGAATTTGGCCAATTATGATTTGAGAAAATGTTTTGAATAGGAGTGACTTAACTTGATATTTAAGAGTTTGGAAAAACTTCGGGAAATGAGTTTGGAAATATTGTTGGTAAGATTTATCGATGGGTTTGATTGGTCCCTCTGTTAGTAAATTTGTTAAATATGTGTTAAGTAATGATATGAAATCAATGTATTTTTGTATTAATTACATGAGTTAAGTTATACAATTGTAATTGCCCGGTATTTGTTTTACTAAGTAAAAAATTAAGCTTTTTTCTTCTCAAAAGTCATCATATATAATAGAGTTTTCTTAAAACAAAGCATATTTTAAAATATATTTTTATCAAAAACACTTTCTATGTTTTTACCAAATGTTATAATTTTCCAATAATAGTTTATTTTAAAGTATTTTAGTGACTAAAATTTTCTTATTTAATTAAAAACAGAGTTTATTTTGTTAACACAAATGGAATTTATTTTTTATAGCAAAAGTAGAGTTTATTTTTTTTAACAAAACACATTTTAATTTTTTAATTAAATAAGAAATTTTCGGTCATTAAAATACTTTAAAATAAAATATCAACGGAAAATTATACCATTTAGTTGGAAAATAGAAAGTTTTTTTTTATTATAAAAAATATTTTTTAAAAACATATATTTTAATATAATATAATTTTTTTACTTTAATAAAACAAATACCAAGCGATTACATGTGTATAACCTAACCTATTCCATTAATATACCAAAATACATTGATTCTATATCATTATTTAACATAACTTTAACAAATTTACTAATAGAGGGACCAAATGTGTACAAAGTATCAAAGTTCAGGGACTTTAATGAACACAAATAAGGTTAAGGGACCCGTTTAAACATTAGATCAAAGTTCAGGGACTATAGGTAGATTTTACCCTTTATAATGTGTGGTGATAAGCATAATGTATATTATATGATTGGTAAGCATGATTATAAATATGTTAAATGGTGAAGATGACTTGAAGTATGAACCTGAATTGTATACATGAGATAACGGTGCATGGTTACTAAATGATCGTCATTTGATATTGTGATGAGCTAAGGTGATGTCTTTTGGAGCATGTTGACATTTTGATGATTTATATACTGCTTGATCTTCCCTTTTCTGAATCTTGATAGCATGGCCTTGTTGTGTTAATGTGTTGTCAATCAGTTTTAGTTCGTTGTCCTTATGATGAAATTCCGATATGACTACCTTTACCATGCTAATGGCTGTCATGATAAATTAACCATTTCGAAATGGCTCACCGGAAAGGGTTTGTGGGTAGTACCCATAGGTCCCCGGTTCGAACCCCGGAATGGCCGCTCTTTATTTACCAATTCAAGATTGTCATGATAAATCTGTTATGACAATGCTGAATAGAATTTGAATAATATGACTATGTGAATTATGTGTTCATGAAAACCCCCTTGTTATGACTGGTTCTACTTGTATTGCGATATCGATAGGCGATCGTAAGATTTAATGTGTACTGACGTACTAACTCCATGACACCTAACCCATTGATCACTTGACATGTGTGCTTGCCTGATAAGTTATGAGAATTCGATTATGCACTTGTGATGCCTTCAGTATGAGATAGATATACTTTATGACTCGTGATATGACGCTGAGATTTTGTTATTGCTTTTGACGTGTTTTGGAAGAATGGTATGATTTATGCTATTGGTAAACATGTTATGCAGTTACGATGTCGATTGGTTGAGATTATTATGACTGATGTTGAGGATTGCCATATGAGAGGTGGCTGATGATGTTATGAGTTGATGAGTTGATTTGCTTTTGTTTATGTTGAGTTGAGAATGGTGATGAAATGATTCTGAAAATTAGGAAGAGAATATGGGATTAGCCCTTAGAGGTGGATGATTCCACCTCTCGTGATCTGAAATTGCTTGTCTGAAAGTTTGATTCAAAGATTTTGAACGGTTTTGAAAAGGGTCAGCATGGATTTTAAAGGGATAAACACTATCGAGAATTTCAATGATTTCAAGGCCAATCGTTCCCTTTACAAAACTCTTTTGAACTTTACATTATGACGTCTCACGAAGTGGATACAAGCATTTTATAGGGGCACTTATAGATTGCTTGCTAAGACCTAGTCAGGAAGTTATGATGCTTTTGAGTTATGATATAACCGAGAAGTCGGGGTAAGGATGTGATAAGGGCCCATATCACATATTTGCTATGACCTATTGGGGACATCATGATCACGTCGAGGATACCGTGAGAGCCTCGTATGGGCCCTTATGAGGCGCTTACGGAATCAACGACATGATCCTCGAACTCACCAATTTCAAACTTTATCCCCTTGCTTCAGAATGATTTTAGTCTCGGGGACGAGACTTGTTTTTAGAGGTGGATGAATGTAAAGGCCGAAAATGTTTTATACATGATCCCCGAACTCACCAATTTCAAACTTTATCCCCTTGCTTCAGAATGATTTTAGTATCGGGGACGAGACTTGTTTTTAGAGGTGGATGAATGTAAAGGCCGGAAATATTTTATATATTGTTTTAATATTATTTAAATAGATATATTATTATCCCATTTAATTTGTAAAAATGGGAGAAAACTCGTCATCGAGCACAAATTTGATTTTAAAATCATTCAGGCATCGTTTGAAATATTGGATTCTGACGGAATTTAATCCTGCTTTTGAGCTTCGAAATCGAGAGTTTAATTTGATTTTGATCAGTTTAAATAAGTTGAAAAAAAATTGATTTGAATTTCCGAGTCGGGATAAGGTCGAGAGAGCGGGTCTCAAAGGTTTGGTTTCCGGTATATCAGTATATATGAAATTTGGGGACCACCTTCTCTTCGTCCCCCTCTCTCTCCTTTGTCCTCCATTCAAATTCAGAACCTACAATACTCCTTTTCTGTGCTCGACTGCAGCAAAAGAAGGAAGAAGCCAAACCCCTTCCTGGCTCCCTTGGTGTACATGACCAGGCAACAGCTCCCACGCCTCTCCTCCCCACTTTTCCCTTTTCGCTACGCCTCCGCCGCCAGAAATCACCCAAGGCGCCATCAATTTCACCGAGCCACATTTCGTCCTCAAATTCAAGGGTCTGCCGAGCCAATTATCACAGGCAGCTTCTCCCTTCTTCTCCGTTTCCGAGCAACAGAGGCCGGTCTCCGACGACTGAGATAAAAACCGAGCCCAGGAGCGCCGCCAGAGCACCACCAGCGAGCCGCCTCTCGCCCCTGTTTTTCCGAGAGGTCTGTTTCCGTTCTCCTTTAGATTTCAGTTCCAACCTCTTCGAAAACGTGCCCTTGCTCACTTATGTCCCTCCTAGACTCAAGCCAAGCTGTTTCCTCCGTCGTCGCAGCCGGACGCCGCTCGGAGCATCCTTGCCGGAGTTCTTCTTGTCGATATGTAAATTCCTTTTCTCCTCCTCCTCTCGTGTTCTCGCTTCTCTTTGTGTGTGTGTGTGGTCTCGGTCGGATTTGCTCTTCGATCAGGGTGGGAAACGTTTGGGTCGGAAAGGCGTCGCCGGAGAGAGAGCCTGGGTTCATCGTCGTCTTCCTCCCGTCTCCGCCGTTGTGGGCAGGGCATCTGCATTTGTGGGAGACGGAGGATCTATTCTTCTTTTCTTCCTGGGCTGGGCTGGGTTATGATCCCGGGTCGGGTTATGCATCCGGATCCCTTCTCCTCCTTTCGTTTCCTTCAGCACCGGGTTTGGATGTCAGATCTGAGATCTGGGCGGGTCCTTTCTCTTCTTTCCCTTCTGGATCCAGGTTTATCTTTCGGGTCCGGGCTCCTTTCAGATTTTGGGTATTGGGCTCAGTTTAGGAAATAAGAGAGTTGGGCCTTGGGGTTGGGTTTTAAGAGTTGTTGTTGTTATATATGATATGTTATGATTTTAGGCAATTATTAGTTGTTCAGATTATTATTATTATTATTAGGCGAAACTAATTATAATAACTCAACCTTTAAGAGGGTGTTAAAAATATATCCTCACCTTTCAAATGTAAGATAAATATCCTGACCTTTATAAGTGATGGTAATATAATATCCTAATGATTTCTCTTCAATAAAATTCTTATTTTTAATGTATTGTATTACTCATGTATTTTCAATTCAAATAAAACATATAAAATTAAATTAAATGAGTTTAAAAGTTTATTTAATAAACTTTTGTAGTTTTAGATTTAATTTGTACCTAACTTTTTATATCTTTTTTTAAATCAATAATATCTATAACAAGCCAAATAAAAAAAATTGTAAAGCAAAATAACATATTTTCAATTAGTAAATGATTAGCTAGTGATTTAACTTATCAAAACTGAAGAATATTTTGTCAATTATAAACTTTATGTTACTACAAAATTGAAATGAAAATTTAATTCTTTAGATTATTCTATGGTGTTCATATATATATGAGAAGTAAATTATTATTAATATTTAAAAAAATGTAAATTGTTTATTTTTTCTTAAATCCAAAATAAATAAAAATTAAGATAAACTTAAAAACCAATCTAATTTAATCTAATAAACTTGAATGATATTTTACACAATCAAGATATTGAAAATTATATTTTAAATATTTACTTTTTTTTCTATTTTTGTTTTGATTAAATTTAATTATAATCTATAAATACGTATTAAATTGAATAATTTAAATTAAATTCGTATTAAATTGAATGTTTAGGGGCGAAACTAATCATGTTTTGGGGGGAGAAAATTTTGGGATATTATATTACCACCACTTATAAAGGTCGGGATATTTATCTTACTTTTGAAAGGTGGGGATATATTTTTAACACCGTTTTAAAGGTTGGGTTATTTTAATTAGTTTCGCCTTATTATTATTATTATTATTATTATTATTATTATTATTATTATTATTATTATAAGTAATTACATAAAATTGGATGGGAGCCGGCTAACAAGCTGAGCTCCGCAACCCTTCTGAATGCTAAAGGCAATTCTAGTCAAAACATGACACGTATCCCTACTATACCCAGGTAGTCCTCTAGCACCCCCACATATCCGCTTGAGAAGTCCCATGGCCTCATCTCCTAAGTCACCAATAGTAGAAAAGGAAAACGGCAGAAAGTGATAACCCTTGTCTCCACCAATAGTTGAAACCTCGACCCGTACCTGGATTGCAAGATCCGAACAAGGGGTTTCATCCCTTGAAACGTAACCCGGAAATCATAATTCTGGGCCGTTACATACTTAAATCTAGGATTTCCATACCAACATACGGAACGACTGGCTTTGGTATGGGTGTTATGTGAGACAAGCTACTCGTGATCGGCTCGAGTTCGGCTCGTATAAAACTCGACTCGAGCTCGTTCATTTTCTAAACAAGCCGAGTATGAGCACATTTTTAAGCTCGTTCCAAAGCTCGACTCGTTCGAATTAAACTCGAATAGCTCGAATTTTATGAAATTTCTAAAATTTTCTTAAAGTTATTGTATAATGAGCAAGTAGAATTGCCTAAAGCTCAAAAAAAGCTCGGCTCGAGTTCGCTCATTTCCTAAACGAGCCGAATATGAGCACATTTTTAAGCTCGAGTCAAAATTTAGGCTCGGCTCGAGCTCATTCATATTCTAAATGAACTAAATATGAACAAGTAATACTCGGCTCGTTCGACTCGAATAACAGCCCTAGCTTTGGTATAACAATTGTTGTATGGCCATCATATGCCATCAACAATGGGAGAGCACCAAATGTTGGCAAGACCAGTTTCCTGTCCTCAAAAGGACAAGAGATGCATAAGGGTTTACTTGCATCAGCACCAAAGGTTTGAGCGAGCAAATTGATGATTACAACAAAATTAGGTTATCATTTGAATAAAAACCTAAATACATCGTCTACAAATCCGAGCAAGATCATAAAACAGATGGATGCTAATGCAGCGTTATACTCGACAAGCCATTGCATACAACCATTTTCAATCGTTAAGCGTGATATTATAGAAATTCCCTTTACTTAAGCTACCATACCATCAATTTACCTTGTAAACCGAACCGCACAACTGAATTCATTTACTATCAATTTGCAGCTAATAGTCAAAACAATTCATCAAAAAACAAAGAAGAACTTACAATGGAGTATGCCGTGAAGTTGAAATATTGAAACGTGATTGCTAATACCATGAAGACAATTCCAATAACAATGCCAAGAGACTCTGAACTGAAACATTAACATGAGTCGATTTGATCAAAAGGCAACAATTTAGAGGCATCGTAACAGAAGTCCGAAATCGAAACACTCGATCAATTTACAATACGGAATTCAACAAAATTAATCCAGATCCAAAACTTCAACACTTCAAACAAACAAGAGAGAGAACCAGAGAGACAAGGAAAGAGAGAGCTCACATCTTAATCGATCCTTGAGGAGTCCCTTTCTTATTGATATCATAACCGAACAGATTGCGCCTCAAAACGTATCTGGAAGCGACGAGTTTTGATTTTCATCTTAGAATTAGCTGCAATTGAAGTGTTTAGTGGTCATTTTCAATGTGAATTGGTGTCAAGTTGATCATGAATTGGTTTGGCAATTGCTCTTACAGTTTCACCGAATCACCACGAAACATGAAACTTGGGGCCTTCTTCGGTTTGCAGGCATGAGCAATGGTATCAACTAAGGTGAGTGAAAAACTTCGTCTTGTTGTTGCAACAAACCTGCAATCTGGAAGAGGCTTTCATAGTCAGTTGATCATCTTCCTGTTGTGAGCATTAAGAATGATCCTAGAAAGCCGGAAGACATGAAAGTCGATGAACTCAGGACAACACTGAGCTAAATTTGAGGGTACATTTGTAGAATGCCTGGTTGTGTTGGTTGGTTGTAAGTGAAATATAAAATGAGCAATGGATATTCCTGAGTAATTTTATTATGTTTGGTCGGGCACATGTCAGGAAATTGGGAGCGTCCACAAAAGGTCGTAAGCACGATCTTATATCAAGTTTGAAATCCCTTTTAGATGGAAAAGCTGATGGTATGATATTTGGGTTTAAGTTATTTAACTGTTGGACATAACATTGCACCAATGAGCTATGAGTATTGATGTGCAAGTGTTGGCAAGTGAAAAATATCCGGGGGAAGACAAAGAAACAGAAATGTCACTAGAAACAAACACAGTTTATACAGAAACGATCTCACAAGGGAAGCTGTGACTTTTAGAAGTTTAAAGCTTCTACTGATTCCTTGCAACAGCACCCCTACTATTTGTGCAATGCTTAGGATTAATCTCCATTCAACTATTTTCCATATTTAACATGAATATTATCTTTGTCAAAATATCTGAACCCTTAGTGGATTGTTGTGTTGATGTTGCAGATGGACAAATCGCTACCGTGTCACATGATCGAACAATCAAATTGTGGTCACACAGGCCGCAGGATCCAGAAAAGGCTATGGATGTGGACTAGTTCTCTATTTGCATTGCTTCGAGATCATTTCACCATGAAATTGCTTGATGATGAGGATAGAAAAAATTGGAACTTTCACAACATTTTGTGTCTTTCAGTTGACAAACTAGAAGATTTTGTATGTTTGGAATTGAGAAGGGCGTAGAACTATTGTATGTTTTCAGATCATTCGATCATTTTCACATTCTTAACAGAGAAAGCCATTCGTGTTAAACGTTCATGTTATAAACTCATGACTATCCAAAAGGTTTAATTGTATGGGGCTTCACCCTCTTATGTACTCGTATTTACCATCTTCATCATTATTCTATTTTCAATGTGAAATACCAACAGGTGTCCACTGAAATCACAAGATGCAATGTTCTTATAAAGCAAAGTACATAAAACCAGCTGAAGTGAAACTATGAGCTGCCACCAAAAATGTCAGCAAATTCTATTTCTACATAAGACCTTGAACTAGGTTACACGGGATTCACACTTTTCCTATTTCATTTGAGCTATTACCCGAAGCATGAAGAAATTGATTCTGTAACACACTAAAAATCCTAACTCAAAACTGCAATCTGGAGCCTCCTGTGGAATTCAGATGTCTTTAAAGCAGAATATTACATCACAATCTATCGAGCTTTGAGTTCATCCGGATCACCAGCGATGCAGTTAAAACTAATCAAGGGACTTTAATCATGTTTAATGCATTAATCGGTTATCTTCATTTGTACCATCCAGTAAGCAATCACTGCAACAGGAAACAGAAGGCACATCCCAAAGCATGTATGATAGAAGCTTATCAATTTATCTTATGTCATTCAGCCTAAATGAATGTAACTATACAATGTTCGTATAGAAACTATCATTCTTCACTGTCTAGATTTGGTTTGAGCCATTTCAAAACAAAAAATAAATAAATTTGGTTTAAGGTGAATAAATAAATTTGGTTTAAAGCTGTTGGAAGAGTAAATTGGAAAAGATAATACATTACCTGCAAAACAAGAAGCAAAACACAGAGTGACTGCTCTGATCTTCTGCGAAAGAGTCTAAGGGAGACGTTCTCCAGCATGCCATCCTTTGTTCCAGTAAGCAGGCCTGTTTGAGGGTCAAACCTGGGAATTTTGTCACATATCAGGATATTATTAGCTCATCTAGCTGTGCAAATCCAAAAATCCTTTCAATGGTAGAGTTTGAACTTCAATTACCTCGGAAGACGGTGTCGTGGACATGGAATTATGCCAGCAAGTTGTAAGAAAGTAACACAGATTAGGGAGCATAACTGAGAGAGAATGAGTGTGCCCTGTACTGGAATTAAAAAAACAAACCTGAGGAAATGATAAGAGGAAGTTCAGGACTTGAGGCAGGAAAAATATTAGGAGAGTTGGGCCATTGGCATATTCCATAATGTGACAGCTTTGACAAATAAAATAATTGGATGATGTATCAGACATTTAAAGAAAAAAAAGTCCACTCGAGTTCAGCTTAAGATTTTAGATGGAAGAACAAAATCATGGCAGATTATGTGGTAGTTGTATGAAATTAGTTGATAAGAACACTTATACTGCATGTAGGATTCATAGACCTAGTATGTTGATTATATGTTCCCAGAATTATAGTATTGTAAAGTGTAAACGATGAAAAAATTGACAACTGAAAAACAATAAAATCTCTTGTCAAGATATAATACTGATTAGAAATTTATTTATGCTCTACGGAAGTTAACACTCTTGACTGACTTCTTGATTGCATTCTAGAAGAATATCTAAATAGCAAGAAATGTATCAACTATTGGGAGGATAATCATAATGACAAAGTAGGTGTATATGTCAACAACAAGAGTTACCTGTAGTGACCAAGAATTCCAACAACGGCCATGGTCATCCCGACAAAATATGTGCATGTGTCACCAACAAAAACAGAGGAAGGGTACCTAAAATGTGCATAAATGATGATCAATAATGGCCACAATTCGGAATTCACAAAGAACATACTCATTGAAAGAATGAAAAAACAAGAATGATTGGTTTCAAGTATTACCAATTGAAAGAAAGTAAAGCAAGTGAAGTTGCCAACAAAGGATGCACTAGATAAATCGAAAATGCATGGGCCTGTTGATACTCAAGGTCCTTTGATGCTCCAATTTGCATGACATTATGTATAAGAATCTGTATGTAATGAAAACCTTATTAGCTCATGACAAAATTTGGTATAACAGTTGAAACAGTAAAGTTTGATGCTGACAACGCATGCAATTATAACTGTCTGACCAACTTCCAGGCCATTCATCCCACCATGAATGTTGATTGAGTTGGTGCAGAACACTACTAAAAGTCCAATATACAATTTGTATGCCCAACCTATTCATATAGCATGGAAGGAAAAACAAATTCCAGTTAGGCCAAAGCATTGAACTGTAGAGGATTTTAGAAGTCACTTTCAAAGCCCATCAAATTCTAGAAATTATGTCAAAACTTTTCCTTTTTATTCTGTAATAAAGTATGAATTTAACTGAAGAAAGTATACATTGATTCATTGGGGCAAAAGTATTAAGATAAATGTCTACCAAAATCTAGGATTTCCAGACCAACATACGGAACGACTGGCTTTGTTATAACAATTGTTGTATGGCCAACATATGCCATCAACAATGGGAGAGCACCAAATGTTGGCAAGACCAGTTTCCTATCCTCAAAAGCACAAGAGATGCATAAGGGTTTACTTGCATCAGCACCAAAGGTTAAGTTTGAGCGAGCAAATTGATGATTACAGCAAAATTAGGTTATCATTTGAATAAAAACCTAAATACTCACACTCGCCATGGCACATCAAGAACATCGTCTACAAATCCGAGCAAGATCGTAAAACAGATGGATGTTAATACATCGTTATACTCAACAAGCCATTGCATACAACCATTTTCAATCGTTAAGCGTGATATTATAGAAATTTCCTTTACTTAAGTTACCATACCATCAATTTGCCTTGAAAACCAAACCGCACAACTGAATTTATCTACTATCAATTTGCGGCTAATAGCCAAAACAATTCATCAAAAATCAAAGAAGAACTTACAATGGAGTCTGCCATGAAGTTGAAATATTTAAACGCGATTGCTAATACCATGAAGACAATTCCAATAATAATGCCAAGAGACTCCAAACTGCAACATTAACATCAGTCGGTGTGATCAAAAGGCAACAATTTAGAGGCGCCATAACAGAAGTCCGAAATCGAAACACTCAATCAAATTACAATACGGAATTCAACAAAATTAATCCAGATCCAAAACTTCAACACTTCAAACAAACGAGAGAGACAACCAGAGAGACAAGGAAAGAGAGAGCTCACATCTTAACCGATCCTTGAGGAGTCCCTTTCTTATTGATATCATAACCGAACAGATTGCGCCTCAAAACATATCTGGAAGCGACGAGTTTTGATTTTCATCTTAGAATTACCTGCAATTGAAGTGTTCAGTGGTAATTTTCAATGTGAATCGGTGTCATGTTGATCCTGAATTGGTTTGGCAATTGCTCTTACAGTTTCACCGGAGCACCACGAAACTTGAAACTTGGGGCCTTCTTCGGTTCGCAGGCACGAGCAATGGTATCAACTAAGGTGAGTGAAAAACTTCGTCTTGTTGTTGCAGTAAACCTGCAATCTGGAAGAGGCTTTCATAGTTAGTTGATCATCATCCTGTTTTTGATTTGTTTCCACGTATGATTGTTATTTGATGCAATGATTTTTTTAGATAAATAGCATGGAAAGTAAATTGGATGTTGTGAGCATTAAGAATGATCTTAGAAAGCCGTAAGACATGAAAGTCGATGAATTCAGGACAACACTGAGGTAAATTTGAGGGTACATTTGTAGAATGCCTGGTTGTGTTGGTTGGTTGTAAGTGAAATATAAAATGAGCAATGGATATGCCTGAGTAATTGTATTATGTTTGATTTGGCACATGTCAGGAAATTGGGAGCATCCACAAAAGGTCTTAAGCACGATCTTATATCAAGTTTGAAATCCCTTTTAGATGGCAAAGCCGATGGTATGATTTTTAGGTTTAACTTATTTAACTGTTGGACATAACATTGCACCAATGAGCTATGAGTATTGATGTGAAAGTGTTGGCAGTTGAAAAATACTCGGGGGAAGACAGAGAAACAGAAATGTCACTAGAAACAAACATAGTTTATGGAGAAACAATCTCACAAGGGAAGCTGTGACTTTTACAAGTTAAAAGCTTCTACTAATTCTTTGCAACATCACCCCTGCGATTTGCGCAATGCTTAGGATTAATCTCCATTCAACTATTTTCCATATTGAACATGAATATTATCTTTGTCAAAATATCTGAACTATTACTGAATTGTTGTGTTGATGTTGCAGATGGACAAATCGCTACCGTGTCACACGATCGAACAATCAAATTGGGGTCACACAGGACGCAGGATCCAGAAAAGGCTATGGATGTGAACTAGTTCTCTATTTGCATTGCTTTGAGATCATTTCACCATGAAAATGCTTGATGATGATGATAGAAAAAATTGGAACTTTCTCAACATTTTTGTGTGTTTCAGTTGACAAACTAGAAGATTTTGTATGTTTGGAATCGAGAAGGGAGTAGAACTATTTTTACCTTCAATGTAGATTTTTTTTTTAGGGGTGGGGGGGGGGGGGGGGGGGGGGCTGAGACCTTGAAGTTGAATGTAGAATTTCCACTCAGTTTTCGGATGATCCCTTTTCACATTCTTAACTGATAAGGCCATTCGTGTTAAACGTTCATGTTATAAACTCATGACTATCCAAAAGGTTTAATTGTATGGGGCTTCACCCTCTAATGTACTCGTATTTACCATCTTCATCATTACTGTATTTTCAATGTGAAATACCAACAGCTGTCCATTGAAATCACAAGATGCAATGTTCTTATAAAGCAAAGTACATAAAACCAACTGAAGTGAAACTATGAGCTGCCACAAAAAATGTCAGCAAATTTTATTTCTACCTAAAACCTTGAACTAGGTTACACGGGGTTCACACTTTTCCTATTTCATTTGAGATATTACCTGAAGCATGAAAAAATTGATTCCATAACACACTAAAAATTCTAACTCAAAACTGCAATCTGGAGCCTTTTGTGGAATTCAGATGTCTTCAAAGCAGAATATTACATCACAATCTATCGAGCTTTGAGTTCATCCGGATCACTAGCGATGCAGTTAAAACTAATCAAGGGACTTTAATCATGTTTAATGCATTAATCGGTTATCTTCATTTGTACCATCTAGTAAGCAATCACCGCAACAGGAAACAGAAGGCACATCCCAGAGCCTGTATGACAGAAGCTTATCAATTTACCTTATGTCATTCAGCCTAAATGAATGTAACTATACAATGTTTGTATTGAAACTATCATTCTTCACTGTCTAGATTTGGTTTGAGCCATTTCAAAACAAAAAATATATAAATTTGGTTTAAGGTGAAAAAATAAATAAATTTGGTTTAAAGCTGTTGGAAGAGTAAATTGGGAAAGATAATACATTACCTGCAAAACAAGAAGCAAAACACAGAGTGACTGCTCTGATCTTCTGCGAAAGAGTCTAAGGGAGACGTTCTCCAGCATGCCATCCTTTCTTCCAGTAAGCAGGCCTGTTTGAGGGTCAAACTTGGGAATTTTGTCACATATCAGGATATTATTAGCTCATCTGTGCAAATCCAAAAATCCTTTCAATGGTAGAGTTTGAACATCAATTACCTTGGAAGACGGTGTCGTGGACATGGAATTATGCCAGCAAGCTGTAAGAAAGTAACACAGATTAGGGAGCATAATTGAGAGAGAATGAGTCTGCCCTGTACTGGAATTCAAAAAACAAACCTGAGGAGGTGATAAGAGGAAGTTCAGGACTTAAGGTAGGAAAAATATTAGGAGAGTTTCACTTCATGTCCAAGACGCAGGAAATAGATCAGATGTTAGGCCTAAATGGAAATTCTAGCTGTGCAATTATACATTCAGGGATTTGGCCATTGGCATGCATATTCCATAATGTGACAGCTTTGAAGAATAACATAATTGGATGATGTATCAGACATTTGAAGAAAAAAAAAGTCCACTCGAGTTCAGCTTAAGATGTTAGATGGAAGAACAAAATCATGGCAGATTATGTGGTAGTTGTATGAAATTAGTTGATAAGACCACTTATACTGCATGTAGGATTCATAGACCTAGTATGTTGATTATATGTTCCCAGAATTATAGTAGTGTAAAGTGTAAACGATGAAAAAATTGACAACTGAAAAACAATAAAATCTCTTGTAAAGATATCATACTAATTAGAAATTTATTCATGCTCTATAGAAGTTAACACTCTTGATTGACTTCTTGATTGCATTCTAGAAGAATATCTAAATAGCAGGAAATGTATCAACTATTGGGAGGATAATCATCATGACAAAGTAGGTGTATATGTCAACAACAAGAGTTACCTGTAGTGACCAAGAATTCCAACAACGGCCATGGTCATCCCGACAAAGTATGTGTATGTGTCACCAACAAAAACAGAGGAAGGTTACCTAAAATGTGCATAAATGATGATCAATAATGGCCACAATTCGGAATTCACAAAGAACATACTCATTGAAAGAATGAAAAAAAAAAGAATGATTGGTTTCAAGTATTACCAATTGAAAGAAAGTAAAGCAAGTGAAGTTGCCAACAAATGATGCACTAGATAAATCGAAAATGCATGGGCCTGTTGATACTCAAGGTCCTTTGATGCTCCAATTTGCATGACATTATGTATAAGAATCTGTATGTCATGAAAACTTTTCCTTTTTATTCTGTAATAAAGCATGAATTTAACTGAACAAAGTATACATTGTTTCATTGGGGCAGAAGTGTTAAGATAAATGTCTACCTAAATCTAGGATTTCCAGACCAACATACGGAACGACTGGCTTTGGTATAACAGTTGTTGTATGGCCAGCATATGCATCAACAATGGGAGAGCATCAAATGTTGGCAAGAACAGTTTCCTATCCTCAAAAGCACAAGAGATGCATAAGGGTTTACTTGCATCAGCACCAAAGGTTAAGTTTGAGCGAGCAAATTGATGATTAGAGCAAAATTAGGTTATCATTTGAATAAAAACCTAAATACTCACACTCGCCATGGCACATCAAGAACGTCGTCTAAAAATCCGAGCAAGATCATAAAGCAGATGGATGCTAATGCAGCGTTATACTCGACAAGCCATTGCATACATCCATTTTTAATCGTTAAGCGTGATATTATAGAAATTCCCTTTACTTAAGCTACCATACGATCAATTTTCCATGAAAACCGAACCGCACAATTGAATTCATCTACTATCAATTTGCAGCTAATAGCCAAAACAATTCATCAAAAAACAAAGAAGAACTTACAATGGAGTATGCCGTGAAGTTGAAATATTGAAACGCGATTGCTAATACCATGAAGACAATTCCAATAACAATGCCAAGAGACTCTGAACTGAAACATTAACATGAGTCGATGTGATCAAAAGGCAACAATTTAGAGGCGCCATAACAGAAGTCCGAAATCGAAGCACTCGATCAACTTACAATACGGAATTGAACAAAATTAATCCAAATCCAAAACTTCAACACTTCAAACAAACAAGAGAGACAACCAGAGAGACAAGGAAAGAGAGAGCTCACATCTTAATCGATCCTTGAGGAGTCCCTTTCTTACTGATATCATAACCGAACAGATTGCGCCTCAAAACGTATCTGGAAGCGACAGGGATCAGCCGGAGAGTGAAGAGGAAGCCGCCGGCACTGAGGAGAGTGACGAGGGAAAGGCCCTTTCACATCACCCTTTTCCCTTTTCATCATTAAAGTCATATCACTCTCTCTCTCTCCTAGTTTTGGCGCCAAATTTCCCAGCAAAACCTCCTCTCTCTCCTGGTCAGTCCTCTCTCTCCTTTCCTCTTACCTTTAACCGGCTATTCCCTTCCCCATTTTTATTTTCACAAACAGCATACATGCTACTTTTGCAAATTCCACCAAAAAGTGTCATTTTTGCAAAGTAAAAAAAAAGTGTATAGTTATGCAAAAAGCCCAAAAAGAAACCCTACCGGGAATCGGTACGTGCAAACAAAATACACCGCAAATAAGAATTTAGGCACCAAGTTGATATGAACGTAGCACCACATCGATATAGGGTTATTATTTGAGTCAAATGAGCCGAGAATTGCTTGTTTATATTTAGTTCATTTAGGATATAAACGAGCTCGAGCCGAGTTTTTTTCGAGTTTTAAGTTGTTCTACTTGCTCATTTGAATGAGTTTTGGATTTAATTTGAACGAGTCGAGTTTTGGATCGAACTTCAAAATGTGCTCGGTCTCGGCTCGTTTAGAAAATGAATGAGCTCGAGCCAAGTTTTATCGAGCCGAGTACGAGTCACATAACACCCTTACGTTGATATGAACGTAGTACCTAAATCCTGATTTGCCTTCAATTTTCAGCGTTCACATGCACGTTAATAAGAACGTGACATCACGTCAATAAAAACGTGCATTTGTTTAATCTGGATTTGCGGTGGTGTTTTTTTATTATACACGGTGTTTGTTTACATTTTTTAATTACATTGTTTAAAAATTAAGTGGTAATGATATATTAAAAAAATGCAAAAATAAATTTAATAACGTATGAAAATTATAGAATAATACAAACAATAATAATAGTTTGTTAGAAAATTTATTTATAATTCTTTAATCGAATAATTTCTCAATAATAATAAAGAGAAGTACTAAATAATAGCGGATTGTAGGTTTTAATAATATGTGTTTATGGACATACAATTAGAAAAAGGAAAAACTAATTAAAATACCCCACCTGTGAGGGTATGATAAAAATATATCCTCAACTTTCAAATGTAATAAAAATATCCTGACTTTTAAGGGTAGTTGTAATATATTACACGGGTTTTTTCACATGTCAAAAATGATGACAAGACAACCTACGTGGATTTTTTTTACAAGACATCCTGTGTGGAAGCCTTTTTACAAATTAACACTAAAATTGGGTTTTCTTGAACGGTTTCCTTAGGAAAAAAAAAATAAACCGACAACAGAATTAAACCCGAAAAATGAAATTGATTCAACCAAGCAACTAATCTGGTCAAAATTGCCTCAAATTAACATAACACGACCATTGCTAACCCAAACTGACAACAACAGAAACAACGAAGATGGGAAAAGACAAAACTTACTCAGCCAATCCCGTCAACGAATCAAAGAGGGAGAAGATGTGAGAGGGACAGTTCAAGATAGGCGACAACGAGCGAGGAAGACTATCATTGAAGAGGAACCATGAGTTGTCTGGAAGACCTGAATGATAGGTCAAGAGGCGACTACAGAAGAAGATAGGAGGGGGAAAAGACGTAGGTTGCCTTGTTAGCATTTTTGATATGAGAAAACCCAAGGTAATATATTATCACTATCCTCAAAGGTCGGGATATTTTTATTTAATTTTGGAAAAGACAAATGCACGTTTTTTTTTTAAAAAAAAAAAATTCTAAATATAGGAGAGTTAATCATAAAACTCCAATGATTATAAATATACGAAGGTTAATTATAAAATTCTAAATATAGGAGGGTTATTAATAAAATTCTAAATATTTTTTTTCCAAAAATATTTTTTTTTTTTATAATACTATTATAATTTGTAAAAAAATATATCATATATTTTTATTCCTTAATTATACAGTATCATTCACTTTATTTTTATTAATTAAATAAATAGTGGGGTGATCGGTAGATTAGGCAAAAATCAATGATATGGAAAAAAAACTCGTGCAAAGTGATCATGTGGATATTATTTGCGATTCTTCAATAATATATATTTTTTGCAATATTGAAAGTTCATCAACCTGAAGAAATTAGTTACTCTAACAGCTCCAACTGAAAGACATTCAGTAGATGACTACATTTTTTCCTTTAAAAAAATGTGTACCATTTGGCATTTATATCATAACATTTTTCGTATGAATTCCTAACTCTCAAAGTTGGGAAAAAAACACTCTTTCGGATTATATCTACACCTCTCAAGTGAAGCTGGATGATTAGCTTCATCTTCTGATCTTCTGTATATGCACACCAAGGCGAAAATCCCGGTGCCAGCACCTGAACTCCAAGGCAATGCCATTCGCCATACAGTGAAAAAGGCCATCAATTACTCATCTACACTGAGTTTTGAAGCTGTGATTTCATCCATGATAGGAGGTGGCAATTCATGGTGGCACCGCCATAGGATGATCCGATCCTGATCCTGATCCCGCGCCTGCTGCTTCCAACATCTTCCTTGCAGCTGCCTGGTACTTGATGCTTTCAGTGGTAAGGCTCATTGCAGAGGTTCCGTTTGTTGATTTTCCGCCTTCAGAAGATTGATTTCTCTGGCTTTCTGATGCAGCTGCGCGCGCTGATTTGATCACATTGCTGAAAACTCCGGCTTCTTTCAGCCCTTGAATTATGACCTGCAGAGGCAGTCATTGTCGCGGTCCAATGAGTAAAGTGTCATCACAATGTGGTTGTCAAGCAATAAGCTTTTCGTTGGCAAATGGCATTACCATGGGAGTGTAAATTCGCGTCAAGATGCCCTTCTTTAAGAGCTTATATTTAACTTCGGTGTTGCCCCACACTACATGCTCCTTGTACACGGTTGTACCTATAGATTGGAAGGAAGTTTTCACTGAGATGTAAGCAAGCTGATCAGAGTGAGAGTACTGTCTTACCAGTTGGAACATCTCTTCCTGTGTCGCGGTTGAAGCTATAATGAATGCCTGTATAGATATGATGAAGTGTCGGATAAGGGGTCAATTCGATAGTTGAACCAAAAACACATGATCTTGTGAACTTACAGCTCTGTCAAATTCCAACATGAAGCATCTCTTGACATCCTCCTTGGTGGGTTTGCAGCCACACCTATCGCGTCTTGAAGTCAAGTCAGAGTATTTCGAGTAGGTGAAATGCAGAACTGCTGCCTCATCCAATTTGACCTCCCTGTGAAAGAAGATGTCAAAACACAAATATATAGTAAAAAAGATTTGAATAGATAGTCAAAACTCAAAAGTCATTTGACATTTCTATCATCACAGACTTCACAAACAGAAATCACAGTTTTCAATTTTCACAGGGTATCACCAGCCACCAGATAAAGGCATTGTTTATCATATGCTTCAAGTAGGATTGATACATGGCTGCCTGGTGAGAAAACAAAGTGCTTAACTTTACGTAAGAGTCAGATCCATAATCCCATTATAGGTCAGTGCAATCTCACATCCTAATGTTTCCATTAACAAAGATATCATTGATATGAATAGAAATCACTATAGACTACTGCAGAACTCTTGCAGTGCTAAAACATATAGGACATTATTAATAGAAATTTGATTTCCAAATAGGAAACGAATAGCATAGGTCTACTTTAAATCAAGACATCACTCATTCGGTTGCCTTGCAGTCGTTGCCAGAACAATGAACACCCCTGAATGAAAACCAATACTGGAATCAAAGAAGCAATTCTCCAATAGTAAAAGCCATGGTTAGAGCATGAATAGTAGAAAGTATAAAAAAGATTACAGGAGAAAAATCACTCGCCTGAATGATAAAATCTCCAACCATGGAAACGTTATGAGACTCTTGGGGGTCAAAGGTGTCATCGGAAACTCCGGCACTGTCATTAGAGCCACTAACGCCACCGGGGCCTTCCATCAGCATTTGACGCTCCGTACGATCAAGATCGGCCGCAAGTGCCGCTAAATCGAATTCGGAAAAGAAGGGATCTTGGAGAAGAGTGTTAACAGAGTGCACGGCACAGAGCTTTCACTCTTGAACCTCGTGGTATAGCAATCCGACATTGATGGGTCCATCCATTGCTTATTCTGATCCCTTCTCAGACTTCCAAACAATCCCCAGAGTATTCCAATTTCCAAGGATGTGTAGGATTGAAGAAACCCTAGAGGATGAAAGGACGGAATCTCATGCACGGGATTAATTCGCCGGTGACATATCTCCCATCGTCAGATCCACGGACCGCAAAATCAATAGAGTTAGTTTGTGAGTAGGGATTTTAGGGAAGCAGAGAAAGGAGAGTAGAACGTGGAGGATTCCAGAGGAAGATAACAGGAGAGACATATAAAATTGGGAAAAGGAAGATCGTGGGTGAGAGAGTAAACATTTTTAGGATCGATCGTGGGAGAGAGAGTAGAGAAGTTGAGCGAAGAAGAAAAGGGCAAAAAAGGAAAGGAAAAAAAATATCAGAGGTAGCTCCACGTGGATAGCGTCTCTGCTCTCCAAATGACTCAGCTTTAAGATATAGAGGGATAAACCCCACTTTGAAGTATCAAGGAGACAGTAAAAGATGTGAAAAGCTTAATAACAAAAATAAAAGATGTGAAAGTGCTAAATAATAAAGCAGTTTTTGAAATTGAATGTCTGCACTTTTAAGTATGAAGGAGACACATCACCAACGGCGGTAAATGTTTATCACATGACTGAAACATAGTTCACCAGAGGACTTGTATAAGCAAAAACAAAAGATAGCATATGCGTCCTTTCTTTGCTCTTTTTTTAACCTCATGATAATTAGATAAGTATACTAATTTCTTAAAAAAAAAAAATGGTAGTTTTTACCATAAACCTTGCTTAACCAACTTGCATTTCTACCCAGTAACAGACCAATGACTTTCTTAGGTATATTCTGCACCTTAATCTTGTAAAGGATACCAAGGTAGAGAAAGCATAAGAATCATAATACATGACCAAAAACAGTAAGTCCGAGTGCTTCTCTACACTCTCTTCAAGCTTTATAGTATCTATCCGCTTACCACTATACAATCACCACACAGAGGTAACAAAAATAAATAAAAATTCTAGAGTAGCATAAATAGCATAAAAATTATGGTATCTATATGACATCCTAACCTGACAAGATTTTTTAATTTTAGCTCCCATGTGAAATCTCTAACATCTCACAAACAAATTCAAATCTCCCCATCTCTAACCCTAAAAGATCAGTTTTGTAACCTAAATTAGATACTACTCCCAAAATAACCAATAGGTAAATTTGAACAAAAGTTGAAAGACAAAGAATAAACACACCAAAGACCTTAATAATCTCAAGGTAATTTCAAAGACACATCAACCAAGCTATCAATCTCATTAACTAAAAATCTAAACCTATATCAACCCAAAATCTCTCTTAAGCATTTATACGAACACCTTCAAGGCATAAAAGTAATGACTATAACTAATAGCAGTAACAAATCATATATTTGTACACCTCACAACCCAAAAAATACCACCCAAGAACAAACTCATGAAGCATGGGTAAATTTGAAGTCGATTTTCAAACCTGACCAGGTGGGAATCCTCAATTTGAAGGGTTGTCCCTAATTTGTAAAACACGATGCTCTGATTCAAGGTGAAACCCCTAAATTTGAGGAGCCTAATCCAATTACCCAGAGAAACTCACCAGGGATTTTAACACTCCCAAACAAAATCAGGAAACAAGTAGAACAAGTACATCGCTGAGCATAAAACAGGGATGAAATAAAACTGTGAAGATATAAATGAAAGCATAGTAATATCAGCGTAATTAGGTTACCTACAGCGGGACGGAGAACAACAAACAGGGGCGGAAAAGCATTAGGCACCGGAGGCAGCCGGAAATGGAGAGGAGTAGGTGAGGGCGGCGAACAGGAGCCAAGAACGCAGACCTGCAAACGACATACGAAATCGAAGCATAAAGAAGAGGGAGGTGGAAGGGGGAATTGAGACGCGAAATTACAAGGGAGAAGGACATGCCTGGGTGTTATGCAGTGAAATCTGCGGTCCTTGTAGAAGAACAGGAATCCAATTCGACGGTCCTGGCAGAAGAACGGGGCGATAGAGAGGCTTAGAAGTTGAAGAAGAAGAAGATTGCGAGCCTAATGAAAGGAGCAAGAGGTTACCTAGGTCAGGGGACAGGAGTTCAGCCTCGGTGGGCTGCGTTGAGCATCTACAGACGAGGTAGACGGCTGGTATGGGAGTAGGGAAGATGCGGCAAGAGGGAGAGCAGTGGAATGGAAAACAGAGAAGAAAGGCAGTAAGTGAGGAGAAAGCAAAGAAACAGACGAAAGGGAGGAAGATGCGGGAAATAAACCGGGGAGCCAGGAAAGGCGGTGGAGAAGAGGGCTAATATCTGCCGGAGATAAAAAGATATATAGAGTGTGTTTGGGTGTAGGATTTAAGGGGTTTGGAGGAGGGCAAATATGCCTCGGTTTTTCCGCCGCGTCGTTTGGGTGTATGGGTTTGCTGGGTTTGATGGGTGGGAAATGGGGAGTTTGGGGGATGGAAGTGGATGGGGAATGGCACCTCCTCCACCAAGGTTTGGTGGATGGGGATTCCGTTTTCCCCCATTTTGCCCCTCTCCCTCCATAGCCCTCGCTTCCCCCTCTTCTTCCTCCAGGCAATTTGGTTTGTGTTTTAATTAATCTCTCAGTCAAATTAGCAGTCGACGCAGCATCGTTCGCAGTCGAGAGCATCTCTGGCCATGGCCGGCGATTGGAGAAGCCGGATCTGATCCATTCCTTTGCGCGCGAGACGAATTCGAGGTTGGAAGAGGGGGAGGAGGAACAGTCGCCGTCGGGATAGTGCCGTAGGTGGTCATCTTGCCTCGCCGGAGAGAAAGGCGGTCGCCGGCAAGAGAACCAAACAGTCAAAGGCAAATCGTTCTCGTCCGCAAACTTAACAGTTTCTAATTTTTATTTTAAAAGAAAAAAGAGTTTTTTCAACCTCCCACTCTATCCAGCTAACCTCATCTCCTTCCTCCCCATTTCAAGCAGAGCCACGTACGGTACCCGCCACCCCTTCTCCGTCGCCTCCATTCGCTACCACTACTTCCCCGACTTCAGCCTCTTACGATTCACCATTCAAATTAATTAATTTTGCAAGAAACCATAGAAATTAGCATCGTAGCAGCTAATTCCCCCAAATCCCCAAATAACCTCTCGATCCCGGCCGCCCGAATCCACCCCGACGACAACCTCCCGACGTCGCCTCTTCCCACTGCCGCCCCCCCACCTACAAGAAATTCCTGAATATCCACACTGCTTCCCGGGCTTCCCGGGATGACGTCTCCCTCAACACCCATCGGGGGGAGAAATAGTTGAGCAGAATTTTTGGTGTTCATGTTATATGTTTGATTTTTTTTTTGGTTGAGCATAATGATAATATCAGTAAAAGACTCAAGACATTAGGATTAGCTTGTGAGAATCAACACAACGAAGAAGATGACGAGAGAAAGGGAAGTCCGTCTTCACTGTGGAAGGCCTTCTATCGCCAATAATGTCGACAACCTTCGATGTTCATGATTGAAATGAATTTCAAGAGGGGTATGAATTGGGGGCAAATTCGTCTTTTCATGTGCATAAGTGGGGGTAATTTGGTCTTTGTCCATCAATCCATCCACCAAAAAATCAAAATACAACCAAACACAAAACCCAAAAATTTGGGTGTTGAGTTTTCATCTTTTACATCCCAAAAATCCATCCCCATCTACCACATCCCCTAAAATCCACCAAATCCCCAAAAATCCATCCGGTTCCCAAACACAACCATAGTTATTGGACGTCTAGGATTGCAAATCATCTCCCACGTACTTAGGGCGTGTTTTCCGAGGGAAATTTTTTAGGGGGTTGAAGAGGTGGAGGTATATTTTACGGGATGGAAAGGATGGAGATGAATTTCACAAAGAATCTCGTATGGTGTTTGGTTGATTGGGGTTTAATGTATGTGGATATAATGTAAAATACTCATATTACCGTTCACCATAAATAACAATAAACTCTTCCCCTCCCCCAAACCCTACTGCCTCCACAACCACCGTCAATGGCCATTTGCCTAATTCAGGGATGAATCATGTTCCCTTTTTCTTACTTCTCATAATTGGCACTTCGTTTCCAGTTTGAATTTGTGCACAACACCCTAATTGGATTGTTTTCTGCCGCCTCCGAGCTCCGTCCCCGTCGCCGTGTCCGTCACAGCCTCACAATCACAGGTTAGCATCCTTCTACTCTCTCTCTTGTCTCCCCCTCCATGTGCATCTGTGATTTGTGCAATAGACCCAAATTGGATGAAGAACTGATGTTTGCGATCGCATGGGCAATTTCCGGAGGCCCTATCTCCTCCGTCGATCTTAAGCTTCCATCGTCGTTCCTGCCTTCGTCTGCTACTTCCTCTTCCTCATCTCGAGCTTCCATAGCCCTCACTACAGATTGAAGTGAAGGGCAATTTCAGGATCTCACATCTCTCCACCCCGTCCACCTTGCCCTCCCAAGGTGGGAAAAATCACCCACCTCCACCCCATCCACCTCCGGCCAAACGACGCTCGGCCTCCCCACCCCCTCCACCTCCATCGGTTCCACCTCTTAAATGAAGGGCAGAAAACACGCCCTTATAGTACCGACTTCAATTGATTCCGGTGACAAAATGAACAAGTTATTATGGGATAGGGGTAAGTTTTATTCGTGTTTAGGTTGGTATAACATGCATAAAACCAATCCATACAAAACCATTTTCTACTTGGTTTTAGCCTCTTCCAATCAAATGTACCCGGAGGTTAGTAAACTAATCCGCTACTTTGTTATCTTCGCATCATATATGAACCGATTTGCTATACGCACGGTAAGATTTCGTCATATTAAATTTATGAAATTGTCACCGACCTTTGGTGACAGTAGTTTTTTCGGAGGGCAGAGTGAAAGGGTAATTGGCTAAGGCAAAGTGGGGCGGGGCTTACCAACACCTCTAATCGGAGACGAGTCGTGCACCTCGTTCTAAGCAATTGGCACTCGCATAACAACTGACCTCGTTCTAATCAAGGCAAAATGTAAGAAAAAAAAACGATCCACATATGGAAGCTTCGGAAGCATTTGTAGTTGCGAAGGGAGAATACTGGTCATGAACAGAAAATCAGGAGTTTACGACTTGGGCCTATTTAAAGCAACTGAATTCATTCTAATTAATATGGACGTACTTTAGGTCTATTTATATCCTAACTTGGGCCTTATCCTCCCTCTTGGAAACTAAAAGGGGAGAGATATCCCACATTGATAATATGAAAAAACTAAGTCTTAGTATATAACAAACCAAAGAGAGCTCACATCTTAATCGAAACGAAACTAAAGGGGGAGAGACTCTAGACTGCAGCATTAATTAACACGAGTTGGTGTGATCAAAAGCCAACAATTTAGAGGTGCCATAATAGAAGTCTGAAATCGAAACACTCGGTCAACTTACAAAACGGAATTCAACAAAATTAATCCAGATGCAAAACTTCAACACTTCAAACAAACAGATTGCGCCTCAAAACGTATCTGGATCGATCCTTGAGGAGTCCCTTTCTTATTGATATCATAACCGAACAGATTGCGCTTCAAAACGTATCTGGAAGCGATGGGGATCAGCCGGAGAGTGACGAGGAAGCCGTCGGCACTGAGGTGAGCGTTGATGAGGATATATCTCCTGATATCCCTGTCGATTTCGTAGTGGAAAAGGAGGAAACAAACCAGAGAGACAAGGAAAGAGAGAAGTAAGGGATGAAGAAAAGAAGAGAGAAGGAGAGGATTTTGATCCATTGTGAGGGGCGGATTTTGGTCTCTCCGTCCGCTGGCATCGTCGCGGTGGCTTCCTTAGAGGAGGTCGGCACCTTTACATCGTTGCCGGAGACTCGCCGACGCGTGGTCATGGCTGGTTTGGGAAGAGCGTGGTCTTCTCGTCGGTCTCCTCCCGAGAAATCAATCGGACGCTACTTATATTAAAAAAAAAGGGTAAATTGCAGGAAACCACCCCTTAAATACTCGATATTGCCCAAAACCACCCCTTATATGAATAATTACCGAAAACCACCCTTTAAAAGATCTCCGTTTGCAATCGACCACCCTTGGCATTGTTCCGTCACTTGCCGTCAACCCTGGCCCCACATTTCATTTATTTATTATTTTCTTTGGAACAAATTGAGACTTTTTTATTTTTGAAAAATGGAAAACAAATTGATGAATTCAAAAATCATTAAAAATAAGACAATTAGTCCAAACCCTTCCAATCTTGAATCTATCTGTTTAAAATCAAAATCAAAATCAAAATCAAATTGGGGGCGTGATGACAGAGATTGTAAAATGCAGAGTGAAGAGTGAAATTGAAGGAGGAGATCCCACGCAACCGCCCTCTCTTTTTCGTTGTCGGTGAATTTGAACTCTGCTTGCTCCTCGACGAACACTGCTACTTTCGCCTAGTTGTTCCCTTCGAAAATCAAAGGAGGAGTCGGAGGAGCGGTAGGAATCAGAGAGGGAGATTCTTACGAAGGCCTAGGAGTTGTAGCCGACGGTGTTGGTGACGGGCCGACGGTGGTGCGAGTGGGCGGCGGCGGTGGTGGGTCGCAACAGTGGTTGGTCGCTGCGGCCTATAGGGGCCTATAGGAGACCGAAAACTTTCCGGTGGAGACTTAGTGCTGGCGTCGACGGTGGGAGGCGGCGTCGACATACCCTTGTGGTGGGTGTTGGTGGACGGGACGAGGTGGTGCCGTGGTGGGAGGTGGAGGGTTGGCCTCAGGCGCCTGGTGGCATGCCAGAGAGCAAACACTCTCTCTTTTTTTGGTCGGCCCTAGGTTTCTTCACAAATTAAAAAAAACTAGTTAGTGACCCGTGCGCAGACGCACGGGATTTTTAAAAACCGTATGAAAAAAACAAATAATATTTATCTGGTGTTATAGTATTATATATGACACATGAAATTTATACATTATTATTAAACTATATAAACCCATCTTTCCATAGAAAACTCTTAGTAAACTCATCTTAGTTTTCAGATGTTATTACATTAATCAATGTGTTTTAAATGATATATAAAACACAGTACTCGTCAGAATATCTCTCGGACACCAATCATAAGTTGGTGTAGTGGTTATGGGGGTACATCCCATGCCTCGAGGTTCGAAATTCGAATCCCTGTGAAAACATGGAGACGCTTGTGAGTGAGAGGGTCAGCCCCTTAAATGGGCCTACAGTAACCCGATTCAGATGTAGAGTGGGCTAAGCCCACTTGAACAGGCAAAATGAAGAATATCTCCCGGACAATTATTAAAATCTGATGAACTTTTAGACAACAATTGCACCATAATGATCCAGATTGTCTTGTTTTTGGCTTGGAGGCTGCCGACTAGGGGTTCCACTTCAAACAAATGTATCGGCTGCACTAAGTGATACGGGGTTAGCCTCAGGATGACCCGATCTTCGACAATCAAACAAGAAATAACAGAACGGAAGCAAAGACTTGATGAACAAGAATAAAGACTCGAAATTGAAAGCAAGACACGACCGATAATGACTGATTCGAACTAAAATAGAACGAGATAAAGACCTCAGACCTCCTTAGAGGGTAGGAACCAAGTATTAACGACTATAAAGCCCGCCTCTACAACCTTACACAACCAAGCGGACAACTTGGAGGCACAATGAGGGGACTTGTGATTACCAGGATCACCAAGTTCTCGCGAGGTTGATGAACTCAAAGCAAACCAAGCTAGATCTATACCAATTGTTGCAATCGATGAGCCCTGCTTTGAATCGATTGACTTTGAGCACTCAATGTGTTTCACACAAGAGAAAAGCTTCCTTCATAATCAATAACGTGAGTTCTACAATGGAAGAGACTGCCTCTTATAACCCTAAGGAGACTGATTTCTTAAAGAAATAATAAATAAAATGAATAATTAAAATAACTCCTAAAATTACTTAAAATAACTTAAGTAGATAAGGTCTCTAAAAATAGCAACAAAAGAAAGCTCCAACACTTAACAAATTCCCGTCAAAACAGTGATAGCTTCAAAGAATGTGATTTTCGGCCAAGCTCTAGGTCGAATCTGGAAAAACCTTCAACAGCAAAGTTGTAGATCTCTTCGTCTTCGTTCCGAAAAAGTATAGCACGATCCAATCCGATTAATATTGAGTCCGTACGACTCATTTTACTGAGACGTCAAAAAACTGTCAAATGCTGAACGAATCTAAAACGAACGACCCAACCTTTGGACCTTCTCCCATGGTGGAGCCTTCCTCTTCCTCTTTAGGATGACAACATTCTCACGGGCTGGAATCATATATAGGTCCATCCCCAAATATAGGTGTGTCCGAATGTGTTTTGGATGGTCCCGCATCATTGTCGAGTGCTCCCTACCTTGCAACTACGACATCCTAACTTAAGGTTTCAAATCAAAAGAGATAAAAGTTCCAAGTTTCTTTATTTTTCTTATTTTCTTTTGTTTTTCTCCATTGTCGAGTACCTCTCATTAATTAATATGGACATATTTAGGTCTATTTATATCCTAACTTGGGCCTTATCCTCCCTCGCGGAAACTAAAAGGGGAGAGATATCCCACATTGATAATAAGAAAAAACTAAGTTTTAGTATATAACAAACCAGAGAGAGCTCACATCTTAATCGAAACGGAACTAAAGGGGGAGAGACTCTGGACTGCAACATTAATTAACATGAGTTGGTGTGATCTAAAGCCAACAATTTATAGGCGCCATAACAGAAGTCCGAAATCGAAACACTCGGTCAACTTACAATACGGAATTCAACAAAATTTATCCAGATCCAAAACTTCAACACTTCAAACAAACAGATTGCGCCTCAAAACGTATCTGGATCGATCATTGAGGAGTCCCTTTCTTATTGATATCATAACCGAACAGATTGCGCCTCAAAATGTATCTGGAAGCGACGGGGATTAGCCGGAGAGTGACGAGGAAGCCGCCGGCACTGAGGTGAGCGTTGACGAGGATAGATCTCCTCATATCCCTGTCGATTTCGTAGTGGAAAATGAGGAAACAAACCAGAGAGACAAAGAAAGAGAGAGCTCACATCTTAATCGATCCTTGAAGAGTCCCTTTCTTATTGATATCATAACCGAACAGATTGCGCCTCAAAACGTATTTGGAAGCGACGGGGATGAGTCGGAGAGTGACGAGGAAGCCGCCGGCACTGAGGAGAGCGTTGATGAGGATAGATCTCCTGATATCCCTATCGATTTCATAGTGGAAAAGGAGGAGGTAGAAGTAAGGGATGAAGAAGAGAAGAGAGAAGGAGAAGATTTTGATCCATTGTGAGGGGCAGATTTTGGTATCTCCGTTAGCTGACACCGGTGGCTTCCTTGGCGGAGGTCGGCACCTTTATATCGTTGCCGGAGACTCGCCGGCGCGTGGTCATGGCTGGTTTGGGAAGAGCGTGGTCTTATCGTCAATCTCCTCCTGAGAAATCAATCGGACGCTACTTATATTAAAAAATAGGGTAAATTGCAGGAAATCACCCCTTAAATACTCGACATTGCCCAAAACCACCCCTTATATGTATAATTACCGAAAACCACCCTGTAAAAGATCTCCGTTTGCAATCGACCACCCTTGGCATTGTTCCGTCACTTGCTGTCAACCCTGGCCCCACATTTCATTTATTTATTATTTTCTTTGCAACAAATTCAAACTTTTTTATTTTTGAAAAATGGAAAACAAATTGATGAATTAAAAAAGAGAAAAATTGCATTTTTGGTCATCTAGAAGGTTTTAATTAGGTCATTAGCTAATTTAAATGTTTTTTTAGGAGTTTTGACCATCCTCGAATGTTTTTTAGGTCAGTTAAAACAGCCCTCCTCTCCGCCTGACGTTCCTGTACCTCCTCCCCCTCCGATAGCCCTTCGTTCTCCTCGGCTGCTCCTTCTCCGATCGAGAAACCCTCGGCGTCCTCGTGGCCGTCACCGCTTTCATCAACCCGAATCTCCCTGGCGCCTTGCTCGCTCTCGCTCTCTCCGTTCCGGCCTGAGACCCAAAGTCTCTCCCTGTCTTTCAGATCCGAAGATGCCAACAACGGGGAAGAAAATTGGGGAGCGCCACCGTATAACCGACGCTAGATGATGTCGCTCCCTTATCGCCAGTGTAAGTTTTCTTCTCCGACCAAATCTCTTTATCGGATTCTAATTTTGCTTCATGCTTTTCGTCGATTTTTGCATCACCATGGCCGATGGATGCCGTGGTTTGAGTATTGCCTCCATCTTTCTCCTCTTTTTTTTCCTCTTCGTACTGTCATCGTGTAATCAATCACCTCTGCAAGCTTCAATTTGAAACTAGTAGTAATTTTGAAGCGGATGTGATCACCTCTTGTTGTCTCTTCGAGAATGAGTTCTCAACAAGGTGAACATAGTCTCTCTCTTGGATCTCAATTCCACTTTGTGTTTGGTTACAGGTTTTGCTTGATCCCTAATTTGGTGTTCTGCACTATTTCTCAAATCAATTGAATTTTTGGTTGCTTGTTTAAAGATTGGAGCATATTGATAACTCAGATTACAACTGTTTGGTTTGCTGAAACTGTCTTGTCTCCGATTACAACTGTTTCCGATTCAGTCTTGATTTTGTTGGGTGCTGAAACTGTCTTGTCTGCCAACTGTTCGATAAAATGCCCCAGTGAATTTTTTTTTGATACAAGGCAAGAATTGGGGGAAGGTCAACCGCGGTTGATCCACCACCCAATAGCGTCCAAACGGACGAAAACAGCGATCTCAGCAGGAACACAGTCAGCGACGAAACACGAGGACAAGCCCAGATGCGCCAGTCGATCTGCTACCCGGTTTCCTTCCCTTAAGACATGCGCAAAGGTGACACTCTCGAACGATCGACAAAGGCCAAGGGCATCTGCAATCGTCATCTCGATCTCCCATGGGCATTGCCAAAGTCCTCGCAAGACATTGATGACGGACAAGCAGTCGCCTTCAACCACCAACCGAGTGAATCCCCGCTTCGCAGCTTCCACAAGACCCGCAATGAGACCATAACATTCTGCTTGCACAGCAGACACCTTACCGTGGCTTTGGGCACCACAAGACAGAACCCTTCCCTGGCTATCACGGATAACAAATCCAGAAGCCGCACGGTCCGACATAGTCCGAGCTCCATCAAAATTAAGCTTAACAAAATCCTCAGCTGGTTTTTTCCATTTAACTACCTTTTGTTTTGGCATTCTCTTATTTTGGGTTTTTGGTTGTAATGTATCAATGTCGTCTTCTTGTTCCGCAACTTGTGCTCTTCTCCACGTGGTCCTATATTGTTTTATATTTTTTATCCATTCTTCAATTGTACTGATATCATAGTTGTCAAAAATTATTCTGTTTCTCATCGACCATAAACCCCAGAGGGCGAAAGCAAGAATCGATTTATGTTCCGTAGGTAATTGGTGGAATATTTCGGAGATTATTTCTTTATATAACTTGTTTTCTTTATCAGTGTTCCGAATTGTATGTTCAATCTGTCTATCTAATCTTCCGATGAACGACAGGGCAGTCTCACATTCTGTAAAGAGATGGGTGTTATCTTCTTCATAATGGGAACAAAGGGGGCATTCCAAGGGCATATGAATTCCTTTTTCTTATAATCTGACTTTTGTCGGGGTTCCGTTTAGCAGGTTTTTCCAGAGGAAATTTTTAACCTTAAAATGCCCCAGTGAAATGCCTAGTGAAATGTTTACTATTGAGGCTAATGTTTGTCACTTTTTTGCGATTGAATTTGTTCAAATTTCACTTGTTTTTACATTTAACATCTTAAACTAATCTAGAAGCTTCTAGTTTTACATTGACATTCACTCATACTAATTTGTTTAGATTTAGAGTGCAGAGCGAGAACTGATTTGGTTAGAATATTGGATTCAGAAATTGCAATTGGTTTTGACTCTCGTTTGGATTGAATTAGAGAACTGATTTGGTTAGATTATTAGATTGAGAAACTGCAATTGGTTTTTACTCTCGTTTGGATTGAATTGAAGTGTTAATTGTGGTTTTGAGTCCTTAGACTCGTTGATTTTGTTTGATTTAGATTGGTACTCCGTATTGTTTTCTAATTTGCTTTTTTTAGGTTTGGTTTTGATTTAGATTGGCTCTCGTTTGGATTGAATTGACGTGTCAATAGGGAAGGTTACATTATGTGTCTGTGATACTAAGCTCAATGTAACTGGTGAAAAATTAGCTCTAAGCCATATTGCAGATTCCAAATGAGACTTGGGAAGTCCATCTTCCTGTAGAAGAGTTGCCACCTAAGATTCCTGAAATAGCTTTATGCATTAACTTTGCTAGAGATGAGATGCTAGAGAAGGATTGGTTATCACTAGTTGCAGTCCGTGGTGATTCATGGTTGTTATATGTTGCATTTTAATTTGGTGCTTGCTTTTGTTTTGGAAGCATGAGAGGTACTTTCTTCTTTCTTTGATTGCACTATGTAGAGTAATATTGCAGATTATGTTGCTATGTCATTCTATAAGTTTGAAAATGCATGTATTTCTTCTAAAACACATGATGAAAGAGTTATCATTGTATATTGAAACTTGATATCTCTATTGTCTTCTCTATGCAAAACCACTTTGATTGATGGTTTATTTTTCAGCTTTAGTGAGAGCATTGGATGATTGCTTCATTTCTTCTGGACATTTAGCTTATTTTAGGGCCAATCCGCTCCTATATTGTTCGTGTATATGTGGCTGCAAACCGTAGCGCGTTATGATTATTTAATTGTGCTAGCTAGGTAACTTCGCTTGTGTTTGGTACACAACCGGTCCCAAGCCTGAAAAAAAGGAGGGGAGACATGTTATGTGGTATTTCATGTTATAAGATTCTTAAATGTCATCAATAAAAATATCATCAATGAAGTGTAATCACATTTTATGCCCTTGTGTCATCAATCGTATAAAAATGTTATCAATTGTATAAATACAAATGTCATCAACCAACAATGTCATCACAAATGATTGAGATCAATAAAGTGTAATCACAAATGTCATCAATGAATAAAAATGTAATAAACATGTCACCCACAAGTAATTGCATCAATGAAATGTAATCACAAACGCGTCATCAGTGAATAAAAGTAGAATCGATGAAAATTTATCAATATACAATTGATTAAATTAAAAAAATAGTGACATCAAACGATTTGATTAAAAAAGTAGCATCAAATAATTACATTAGAAAAATGGCATCAAAACACTAATTTGACAAAGTTGCATCACATTAAAGAAAAAAAAGTCATCAAAACAGTACTTTGAATAATATGGCATCACGGTAAAAAAAATATAATAAAAAAATCGACTTTAAAAAAGTGTCATCAATAGTCAACGGTAAAAAAAAATTGGCATCTATGGTCGACATGGCATCACAGTACACAAAAAATGTCATCAAAGTTTGAAAAAAATGTCATTAAAAACTGGCATCAAAGCGAAAATAAAATGTAATAAAAAATGGAATCAAAACGGCAAAAAAATGGTATTACAAAAATGTCATCACTAAAAAAAATCCGCATGAGTTGGTCAACCAGTCAACGGTCAACTCATTGACTAGTCAATAGTCAAACAGTTCACCATTGACTTTAATATCCCATTTGGGGAATGGACTACCGAATCTAATTAAATAAGTTTCTTATCTAATTAGCTAATTGAAGATTCTAAATAGCCTAATTACCTAAATCACCCATTAAAAAATCATTAAAAATAAGACAATTAGTTCAAACCCTTCCAATCTTGAATCTATCTGTTCAAAATCAAAATCAAAATCAAATTGGGGGCGTGATGACAGAGATTGTAAAATGCAAAGTGAAGAGTGAAATTGAAGGAGAAGATCCCACGCAACCACCCTCTCTTCTTCATTGTCGATGAATTTGAACTCTGCTTGCTCCTCGACGAACACTGCTACTTTCGCCTAGTTTTTCCCGTCGAAAATCAAAAGAGGAGTCGGAGGAGCCATAGGACTTAGAGAGAGAGATTCTTACGAAGGCCTAGGAGTTGTAGCCGATGGAGTTGGTGACGGGCCGACGGTGGTGCGAGTGGGCGGCGGCGGTGGTGGGTCGCAACAATGGTTGGTCGATGCGGCCTGTATGAGACCGAAAACATTTTGGTGGAGACTGAGTGCTGGCGGCGACGGTGGGAGGCGGTGTCGACATACCCTTGTGGTGGGTGTTGGTGGACGGGACGAGGTGGTGCCGTAGTGGGAGGTGGAGGGCTGGCCTCAGGCGCATGGCGACAGGCCAGAGAGCAAACGCTCTTTTTTTTTGGTCGGCCCTAGGTTTCTTCACAAATTAAAAAAAAAACTAATCAGTGACCCGTGCGCAGACGCACAAGATTTTTAAAAACCGTATGAAAAAAGCAAATAATATTTATCTGGTGTTATAGTATTATATATGACACATGAAATTTATACATTATTATTAAACTATATAAACCCATCTTTCCATAGAAAACTCTTAGTAAACTCAGCTTATTTTTCAGATGTTATTACATTAATCAATGTGTTTTAAACGATATATAAAACATAGTACTCGTCAGAATATCTCCCGGACACCAATCATAAGTTGGTGTAGTGGTTATGGGGCTACATCCCATGCCTCGAGGTTCGAAATTCGAATCCCTGTGGAAACATGGAGACGCTTGTGAGTGAGAGGGTTAACCCCTTAAATGGGCCTACAATAACCCAATCCAGATGTAGAGTGGGCTAAGCCCACTTGAACTGGCAAAATGAAGATTATCTCCACCTCAAACAAATGTATCGGCTACACTAAGTGATACGGGGTTAGCCGCAGGATGGTCCAATCTTCGACAATCAAACAAGAAATAACAGAACGGAAGCAAAGACTCGATGAAAAAGAATAAAGACTCGAAATTGAAAGCAAGACATGACCGATAAGGACTTATTCGAACTAAAATAGAACGAGATAAAGACCTCAGACATCTTTAGAGGGTAGGAACCAAGTATCAACGACTATAAAGCCCGCCTCTACAACCTTACACAACCAAGCGGACAACTTGGAGGCACAAGGAGGGGACTTGTGATTACCAGAATCACCAATTAGCTCTCGCGAGGTTGATGAACTCAAAGCAAACCAAGCTAGATCTATACCAATTGTTGCAATCGATGAGCTCAGCTTCGAATCGATTGACTTTGAGCATTCAATGTATTTCACACAACAAAAAAGCTTTCTTCATAATCAATAACGTGAGTTCTACAATGGAAGAGACGGCCTCTTATAACCCTAAGGAGGCTGATTTCTTAAAGAAATAATAAATAAAAGGAATAATTAAAATAACTCCTAAAATTACTTAAAATAACTTAAGTAAATAAGGTCTCTAAAAATAGCAACAAAAGAAAGTTCCAACACTTGACAAATTCCCGTCAAAACAGTAACAACTTCAAATAATGTGATTTTCGGCCAAGCTCTATGTCGAATCTGGAAAAACCTTCAAAGCAAAGTTGTAGATCTCTTCGTCCTCGTTCCGAAAAAGTATAGCACGATCCAATCCGATTAATATTGGGTCCGTACGACTCATTTTACTGAGACGTCGAAAAACTGTCAAATGCTGAACGAATCTAAAACGAACGACCCAACCTTTGGACCTTCTCCCATGGTGGAGCCTTCCTCTTCCTCTTGAGGATGACAACATTCTCACGGGCTGGAATCATATATAGGTCCATCCCCAAGTATAGGTGTGTCCGAATGTGTTTTGGATGGTCCCGCATCATTGTCGAGTGCTCCCTACCTTGCAACTACGACATCCTAACTTAAGGTTTCAAATCAAAAGAGATAAAAGTTCCAAGTTTCTTTATTTTTCTTATTTTCTTTTGTTTTTCTCCATTGTCGAGTACCTCTCATTACTGTCGAGTGCTCTTTGTGTGTTTATTGGTTCTATCGAGTACTCTATCCCTTATATCGAGTACTTTTGTTTGCTTTATATTAGTGCCGAGTGCTTAATCCCTTGATCGAGTGCTCTTTGTTGTCTTCTTGCTTGTGTCGAGTACTCTATCACCATTGTCGAGTGCTCCCTGGTCACATCGATTACTGCAGACCCCTGTCGAGTGCTCTAATTGCTTGTGTCGAGTGATCCTTGCTACTGTCGAGTATTTGTCTTGCTTGGATCGAGTGCTATTGATTTCCTGTCGAGTGCAGCCTTGCGACGGGGATCAACCGGAGAGTGACGAGGAAGCCGCCGACACTGAGGTGAGCGTTGATGAGGATAGATCTCCTGATATCCCTGTTGATTTCGTAGTGGAAAAGGAGGAAACAAACCAGAGAGACAAGGAAAGAGAGAGCTCACATCTTAATCGATCATTGAGGAGTCCCTTTCTTATTGATATCATAACCGAATAGATTGCACCTCAAAACGTATTTGGAAGCGACGGGGATCAGTCGGAGAGTGACGAGGAAGCCGTCGGCACTGATGAGAGCGTTGATAAGGATAGATCTCCTGATATCCCTGTCGATTTCGTAGTGGAAAAGGAGGAAACAAACCAGAGAGACAAGGAAAGAGAGAGCTCACATCTTAATCGATCATTGATGAGTCCCTTTCTTATTGATATCATAACTGAATAGATTGCACCTCAAAACGTATTTGGAAGCGACGGGGATCAGTCGGAGAGTGACGAGGAAGCCGCCGGCACTGAGGAGAGCGTTGATGAGGATAGATCTCTTGATATCCCTGTTGATTTCGTAGTGGAAAAGGAGGAGGTAGAAGTAAGGGATGAAGAAGAGAAGAGAGAAGGAGAGGATTTTGATCCATTGTGAGGGGCGGATTTTGGTCTCTCCGCCAGCTGGCACCGCCGCGGTGGCTTCCTTAGCGGAGGTCGGCACATTTACATCATTGCCGGAGACTCGCCGGTGCGTGGTCATGGATGGTTTGGGAAGAGCATGGTCTTGTCGTTGGTCTCCTCCTCAGAAATCAATTGATATCTGTGGAACTCGACTTCTACGGAACGCGGACGCTACTTGTTTTTTCCTCTTTGAATATTTTTTTTTAAAAAAATGGGTAATTTTGGCAACTAGCACAGTAGCACATTATGAAGATCTAATTAGCTAACTAGCACCCAAACAAAATTAATTAGCTAACCTAGCACCCTTCCCCAAATGGACTATTAAGGTCAACGGTCAACCTGTTTGACCGTCAATCGGTCAACGTTGACCGTTGATGCCATTTTTTTTGATGCCATTTTTTGTCGTTTTGATGCCATTTTTTATTACATTTTATTTTCGCTTTGATGACACTTTTCTAATAAAATGGATTGATTACACTTTTTTAATGCCACTTTTTCCAAATCTTGATGATATTTTTTTGTTTACTGTGATGCTACATTGACCATTGATGCCAATTTTTTTTTATCGTTAACTACCGATGACACTTTTTTTCTATCTATTTTTTTTACCGTGATGCCATATTTTTTCAAGGTAATGTTTCCGTGATGCCATATTTTTTCAAGGTAATGTTTTGATGATATTTTTTTCTTTAATGTGATACAATTTTTTCAAAACAGTGTTTTGATGCCATTTTTCTAAGGCCGATTTGCATAACTAGACCAAAAAAAAAATTGTTTGCATAACTAGACTAGAGTACATAGTTTTTTTGCTAGGGGTAGAAAGCAGTCTAGTTTTGCAAAAAAAAAAAAGGCAACCGGATGAAGAAGTTGCAGGTGAAGGGGATGGACACTGTATTTCCGCACTTGGTTCGATTGTCCGTTATCTATTGATTTACCTTATTTCCGCACTTGGTTCGATTGTCTAACTTTGTGATTCAGGTTTAATCTCAAAGGGTTTTATACGAGCTCCAAAAGTCTTGAGACTTTCTGCGAAAAACAGGCATACTCTATTCAACCCCCCTTCTAGAGTATTTCTATATTACCTTGTTTTATATTATCGAACATTCAATTGGTATCAGAGCTTTACTCACTTTTTTGATCTAACAATCTTGTGAGTTTTCGATCATGTCTGGTTAGGGGTGTGCAGAAAAACCCGAAACCGAAAACACAACACGAAAACACGACAACATGACACGAAAAAATCCGAAACCGGAAAAACACGACACGATAATGACACGAACCGAGAAAACACAACATTAAACGGTTCGTGTTCGGATCGGGCAGATTCCCTTGTCGGGTACCCGACACCAACCGTTTATTTTTTTGAAATTTTTTATATTATGTTAATATATAAGTAATATAAATATAATCCTCAAAATAACATAGAAATCTCTTAGCTCAGTTGGTAGTGGCGTCTCCCCACTGCGCTTGTCATTCCAAGTTCGAGGCTCGGCACGGCTATTTTTATTATTCAATTTTTGGGCCTTTTATTTAACCCATTTTGGGCCTTTTTTTTAATTCCCAAACAAAGCAAACCCTAGAGGCGTAAGCTGAGACCAATTAACCCACAACACTTCTTCTCTCAGCCGCTCAGCCTACATTGATCTTCTTCTCTTCTCCACTTCTCTTGCCCGCACACAACACTCTTCTTCTCTTCTCCACTCATCCACTCAGATCTTGTTGCATACTTGCGTCTGTTCAATTTCGGGTTCAATTAATTTGAATCTGGTTGGCAGTTGCAGACTTGCATCGGCTTGCAAAAGAACGAGAAACAACTGTTACCGCCAACCACAAGGTGTCGCCGCCGGAACAGACGCAACCTTCTTTTTCTGTGATTCTAGCACCTTCTTCTCTCAATTAGTCCCTCTATTTTTGTTTTGATTTCCTCTCTTTGGCCCTCTTTTGCTTTTATTCTGGCATCTGCTTCTTCTCTCTTTTGTTTTTGGCATAAGCAGAAGCATTTTTCTGGTGCTAGAACTTGGAATCGATTAGATTGGGAAGGATGGAGGTTGAGTGGCGGCAAGGTTTGGTTTAGTTCCACACATTTTTTTAATTAGATGGTTCGTGTCGGATATCCGGGGTATCCGAAACGGATCCGATTAGCTTATCGTGTTGGATACCCGGCTGTTAACGGTTCGTGTACGGTTCGGCAATTTGAGCTTAAACGGTTTCGGGTATCCGACACGGTTACCCGGTTCGTGTCGGATACCCGGATATGCCCACCCCAATGTTTGGTAAAGCAAGCGGAGGATTTGCACAGAGAAGGTCCACGAGCAGACCACCACTCTTTGTAGGAAACAACTTTGTCCACTTGAGATCCTTGATGAAAATGTTCATTATAGATCAAGATCTAGAACTTTGGAACATTATAGAGAATGCTCCGAAGATTCCAGAGAAAGATGGACCAAATGGAACCAAAGTCACAAAGAAGGAGTCTGAATACATCCAAGCGGATCTTGAACTCGTCTCCAAAAACTACAGGGCTATTAACTTACTTTATTGTGGTCTTAGCACTGATGAGTTTAACCGTATTTCATCTTGTAGGTCAGCTAAAGAGATTTGGGACAAACTGGTCGTCACCTATAAAGGAACAAGCCAAGTGAAAGACACCAAGATCAGCATCTTCCTTCGAAAATATGAGCTCTTCAAAATGAAGTCTGATGAGTCAATCAATGCCATGTTCACACGATTCACAGAAATCACCAACAACCTTGACTCTCTCGGCAAGAGCTTTACCAACGTTGAGAAAGTGAGGAAGATATTGAGGTGTCTCCCAAAAGAAAAATGGGGTCCAAAAGTAACAGTTATAGAGGAAGCACATGACCTCACCACTCTACCCCTTGATGACCTTCTTGGGAAGCTGATCACGCATTAGATGATCCTTAATGAAGACGATGGAGAACTTCCAGCTAGCACTAAGAACTTGGCACTCAAGTCTAAGAAGGATGAGCCTAAAGATGGATCTGATTCCGAAGATGAGGATGACGATGAGGATGATCCTTTTGCTCTTATCACAAGAGGCCTTGCTCGAATTCTCAAAATGAAGAAGCAATTCAACAACAAGGATGGATCAAAGTCTTCAAAATTTCGAGGTAAGCCTCAATACAACAAGTTTGAAAAGAAGACTAAACCGTTGTCTTGTTTTGAATGTGGTGAAACAGATCATCTTGTGAAGGACTGCCCTCAAAAGACAAAGAGCCAGTCCAAGAAGGGTGACAAATGGAAGAAGAAAGCCATGGTGGCAACTTGGAGCGATTCTGACTCTGACTCCGACGATGAGAAGGCCAATATTTGTCTTATGGCCTCAGAAGATGAATCCCACGATAAAAAGCTTGAAGCTACTGTAAGAGAACTTATGGCAAGTCCAAAAGAGGTATTATCGGAATTCCTTTCCAATATGATTGCCAATGAAGAGAAACTTATTGCCCAAACTAACATTCTCATTAAGAGAACTATGGATCAGGAAAAGACTATTGAGGATCTGTCTGTGAGGGTTAAAAGTCTTGAAACTTCTTATTCAGGTCTTGACATTAAAGTCAAGACGCTTGACTCAGAGAAATCTGAACTCAAGCAAGATCTCTTCTCTCTAAGAAATGAGCATCATAACTTAGAGAACGAGAAGATCTCCTTGAATAATAAGATTCAAGACCAACAGACAACCCTCATAAGTTTTACCAAATCCAAAGGCACTCTTGATAGGATGTTGGGTGAGCAACAAAGTTCTCTAAACAAAAGTGGTATTGGTTACAATCAAAGGTTTTTAAAGAAGCAACACTTTACCTTTTTTGTGAAGGCAAAAGGAAGCAAAACCTCTCCTATATGTCACCACTGTGCTAGAAAGGGACATGTAAAAGAGACCTGCCCCTATAGAAGAAAGGATCCTTATACCATTCGCAATACTTTTCCTGTTCATTTGAGAAAAGAACGGATAACACAAGTTTGGGTTCCAAAAGGCACTATTTTACCAAATATGGTTTACCCCAACAGTGGGTCCAAATTTGCTTATTGGTCTAGCCACAAAGGTTGATGTTTATTTTGCAGGAGATCACCAAGGCGAAGGAACATAAATGGATTATTGATAGTGGATGCTTGAGGCATATGAGTGGAAAGAGTTCTCTATTTCATGATCTAAAGGAGCAATCCACGGGAACAATCACTCTTGGTGACAAAGGAAAATGTGACATCGTTGGTATTGGTAGTGTTGGAAGTGATTCCAGCCATAGTATTAAAGATGTCTATCTTGTTAATGGTTTAAAGTATAATTTGCTTAGTGTCTCTCAATTATGTGATAGTGGCAACAATGTCAGATTTAACAAGATAAGATGTATAGTGTGCAGAGAAGATACATGTGAAGTTATATTGACTGCATATCGTTACAACAATATATACGCTGTAAATGCTGATCAAGTGGCACAAGGAAGCTTAACCTCTGTAAAGGCTTTGACGGACGATCCAAAGCTCTGGCATAGGAGACTCGGTCATGTGAGCCCACATACACTACAGAAGCTTGTGTCCAAAGGGCTTGTAAGAGGGCTACATGAGATGGACTTCAAAGGTATTGACATGTGCAATGCATGCACACGAGGTAAATAAACACGTAGCTCTTCCAAACCCAAAAAGGTTGTAAGTTCTTCTAGACCCCTTGAACTTTTACATATGGATTTATGTGGTCCTATGCGAGTCAAATCTCTCAATGGTAAAAAGTACATGCTAGTTGTTGTTGATGATTTTTCTAGATATACTTGGGTTACATTTTTAAAAGAAAAATCAGAGGCCTTATTTGAATTTTCAAAACTTTGTAAGGAGTTGCAAACTTTAAGAAACGAGCCCATAGTGTCAATTCGGAGTGATCATGGTAGGGAGTTTGATCAACTTCAGTTTGATTTGTTTTGTGCTAAATATGGCATCTCCCATAATTTTTCTGCTCTTAGGACACCTCAACAAAACGGGGTTGTGGAACGAAAGAACCGCACCTTAGAGGATATGGCCAGGACTATGCTTTTAGAAAATGCATTACCTAAAACCTATTGGGCTGAAGCTGTTAACACAGCTAACTATATTTTGAATCGGTGTCTTATTCATTCCATCTTAAAGAAAACTCCTTATGAACTTTTCAAAGGCCGCAAACCACTTATATCTTATTTTAAACCCTTTGGCTGTACTTGTTTTGTTCATAACAATGGAAAAGATAACCTTGGGAAATTTGATGCGCGTAGTGATGAAGGTATATTTCTTGGCTACTCCACGAGTAGCAAAGCTTATAGAATCTTCAATAAAAGGACCCAGTTAGTTGAAGAAAGTATACATGTTATTTTTTATGAATGCAATGACGGTGCTTTGAGTGAAAGTGTTGCAGATATAGATCTTAACATCCATGCAAAGAACGAGGAAGGTGATGATGCTGCTACCAAAAACACAGAGAAGAGGAACATGCAGGAACAGATTCTTAACACTGAAGAATTGGCCCAAGGTGTTGAAGATTCGTCCAAAGCCCTTGGTGTCCAATCCAACAGTGTTGAGACTCAAGAAACTGCTGTAACTGAACCTAACAGGACCACGGAGTCAGATGTATCACAAGTCAATCCTACCGGTGTGACGAATCAAGGAGCTGAGACTAGCAAAAGGAAATTCAAATACTCCTCATCACACTCATTAAAGGATATCATGTCTGACCCTACTTCTAGTGTTCAAACTCGTTCTAAACTTAAAGATCTTTGTGCTTTTCACGCGTTTGTTTCTCTTATTGAGCCAAAGAAGGTAGATGAGGCACTTCAGGAGCCAGACTGGATCATTGCTATGCAAAGTGAGCTTAACGAATTTGAAAGGAAAAAAGTCTGGACCTTGAAGCCTAGACCAAAGCATCAATCAGTCATTGGCACACGATGGGTGTTTCGAAACAAGCTAGATGAGAATGGTAAGATTGTGAGGAACAAGGCAAGGCTTGTTGCTCAAGACTACAATCAAGAGGAAGGTATTGACTACGAGGAGACCTTTGCTCCCGTAGCCAGGCTTGAAGCCATTCGCATTTTATTAGCATTTGCATCTTTTATGAGCATAAAGTTATATCAAATGGATGTCAAGTGTGCTTTTCTTAATGGTTTCTTAGAGGAAGAAGTATATGTGGCTCAACCCCCAGGATTTGAAAGCTTGGATTTTCCCAATCATGTTTATAAACTTGACAAAGCACTTTATGGTTTGAAACAAGCCCCAAGAGGTATGAGCGCTTGTCAAAATATCTTTTAGAAAATGATTTTAAAAGGGGGTTGATCGACAAGACTCTTTTTATCAAGACCAAATGAAAGGACGTTTTGGTTATTCAAATTTATGTTGATGATATATTATTTGGTGCTACTAACACATCGTTGTGCAAGGAATTTTCTGACATCATGTGCAGTGAATTCGAGATGAGTTTGATGGGTGAACTCAACTTCTTTTTTGGATTACAAGTTCATCAATCCAAGAAAGGGATCTTTGTCAACCAAAGAAAATACACTAAGGATCTCTTGAAGAAGCTCAAAATGGATCAATCCAAAGCAGCCAAGACTCCCATGAGCTCAACATTATCTCTAGATCAAGACAAGACTGGGAAAAGTGTCAATCAAAAGGAGTATCGAGGAATGATTGGATCTTTATTATATCTCACAGCTAGTAGACCTGACATCATGTTTAGTGTTTGCATGTGTGCTAGATTTCAAGCTGATCCTAAAGAATCTCACCTCGTGGCTGTGAAGAGGATCTTTCGATATCTCAATGGCACTAAGGAGCTTGGACTATGGTACCCAAAACAAAAGGATTTCACATTAATTGGATATTCTGATGCAGATTTTGCAGGCTATAAGGTGGATAGGAAGAGCACATCAGGATATTGCCAATTCTTAGGAGCATCCTTGATCAGTTGGCACTCAAAAAAACAAAATTCAGTCGCTCTATCCACTGCAGAAGCCGAATACATTGCAGTTGGAGCCTGTTGCTCCCAAATCCTTTGGATAGCTCAACAAATGCGAGATCTTGGCATCAACCTCAAAAGCGTTCCCATTAAGTGTGACAATATAAGTGTCATCTCCATCACTAAGAATCCTGTTCAGCATTCAAGGACCAAACATATTGATGTAAGGCATCATTTCATTAGAGACCATGTCGAAAAAGGTGATGTGTCCATTTCGTTCATTTCAACTGATTATCAATGGGCTGACATTTTTACTAAGCCTTTGGCAGAGGACAAGTTCACCTTCATTAGACGAGAGATTGGGATGCTTAACAAGGATGCACTTTCGTAGGGGGAGCATTCCCTTTACGACAGATAAATTCTACTTAGTGTCAAGACCCTTGAGAATTATGTCAAGGTTTGTGAACTAAATGGTAGATCACATATATCGGATCACATATATTTGGTTAATATCTTTTTAGATATTTAATCAAGTATATTTTTATCGGATTTTAAAATCTTCTATTTATGTTATTTTTTTTAACCGTTGAGATATTTTTGGAGCAAAATAATTTCGGATATTCTTCCCTCTTATTTTTGGTTAAGAAAAGGATTTGAATTTTGAATTGGAAATTTTCAAAATTAGCAATGATATCATTACCCTCCCTTGGAACTCTAAACCCGTCCCATCACTCCATCATCATCTCTCTCTACTTAAACCCAACTCTGTACCCGATTCCATCACAATCTCAAAACTTATCCAAACCCTTTCACCTTCTCCTTCTTCAACCTCTCAACCTATTCTAAGAAAACCCTAGCCGATTTCCTCCATGGCACCCAAAACAAAGAAAGCTTCCACACCCAAAAGACTTGGCGCCACCCCCAAGGGACGTCAGGTCACTGCCACCTCTCCCATACCAGAACCCACTCCTTAAGCCATTGTCCCAACTGTTGTCCAGAGCACCATCGCTGAGAGCACGACCACTGTTACCAAGGGCTCTCAAAAACGCTCTGCTAAGAAGCCCCTCAGTGCGAAACAGAAAGGGAAAAAGAAGATCTTAGCTGAGGAGGTGGACGAGGAAGAAGAGGAAGATGATCTCGATGCTATTTTGGAAAGAGATGCTGCCAAGGAAGCCGAAGAGGAAGCCTTGAAGAAGAAAAAGGCTGAGGAGGAGGCCGAGCTTGCAAGGAAACTTGCCAAGGAAGAAGCTGAGAGGATTCGGAAGGAAACCGAAGCCGAGGAGGATCCATCTGAAGAGGAGCCTGAGGAAGAAGACGAAGAGCAAGACGGATCTGGAGAAGACGAGGAAGCTGAAGGAGATGAAGCGGGGTCCGGTGAGGACTCGGGGTCTGAGGAAGAGGAGGAAGAATCCCCGTCTCCTTCTCCTCCTCCCCCGTCTCCAAGGAAGCGGAAAGCCCCAATTGCAGTCAAGCCTCCATCCCCAAAGCGCACCAGGAAGGGCACTCTCAGAAGCCTTGAAGCGCCTGTCAAGAAAGCTGCTCCAACGATTGCGCGCATGAAGAACGCCGATCCACCTGCATACATCCAGGTAAACCAATCCTTTCCCTCCTCTTGGTTTGAAAATGCTGAGACTGCTAGTAAGTAGGTAGATGAGTTTCGAACTCGTAGGATTTGTTGTTCTGATTTTTTGGATATTGAGTTCTTCGAAGCTTTGAAGCTACTCTGCATTGATCTTCTCAAAAAATCCCCAGCCTAGACCCTTCTCAATCTTGAAACTCTTTACTATCCCCAGCTTACACGCCTGTTCTACATAAACCTAAAAGCCAAACACGATGTCAATGGTTGGTCTTTGGAATCTGTTGTCAAAGGAGTTAGAATCTCTTTCAACTCCAATGACTTTGCAGATTTCCTTGGCCTACCTAGCCCATGTCCACCCTCTGAAATACACCCCTCAAAAGAAAACTGCATCATCCTTTCCCGAGCCAAGTACCTCCTACCCGAAGCATCTAACAGCACCTCAAAGCAACTCACCCACTCATCCCTTACCCTTGAGGCAAAAATCATATTTAACATCATTGTTCGATGCCTCTTACCCCGTCTTAACTCTGGCTCGCTCCTTACTGACAATGCCATGGTCCTCCTTTACCGTATCCTCAATTGCCTTGATCTTGATCTGGCCAACACCATTTTAGGATCCATGGCTCACACAAGAAAAGCCAGGAAAGGAACTCCCCTCCCCTTTGCTACCCTTTTGACCCCACTCTTCAAAGCTTTTGGAATTGATTTCAAAAATGAAGAACAACGGCGTCACATGGGTAAGTTCAACTCCAAGAGCCTTGAAAAGATTGACATCACTCGGTCTCCCTAAGGGACCTTGAGTCTTGCCACTCCTTCAAAAGCTCTTCCCACTGCTTCAGCCGTTGATGAACGCATGGACAACCTGGAGTTGGGCTTGGAGGAAGTTCGCCTGGATATCAAGGAGCTGCACAAGGAGGTTATGACGGAGATGAGCGGGATATCCAAGATGTTGTAAGGTCTGTGGACGAGGCTCACTGATGATGCTCCGGACGACGAAGCCAAACCCTATCCTATCCCATCCCTATCCCAAACTTGATACATTGCTGGTTTTTGGAAACATTTTCAAAACATTTGGTGACTGTTTTACCTCCTCCCTTTGTTGAAAGACAAAAGGGGGGAGATGATTTGTGGTTGTTTTAGACATGAAAACCTCTTTGCTGTGAAGGTCTTCTGTGGTTGATTTTTGGTTTTCGGTTGGATGGCTTTTTCATGCTTTAAAAATTTGATCCAACATTTGTCTAACCCATGCAGGTACTTAGTCCGATTTCACTTATATTATTTATGCTTGACTAAGTTGCAGGGATGCACAGGTTTTGTCTTTCATCAAGAGGGAGATTGATAACTCCCTCCCTTGATGAAAATCGGAATAGATTTCAAAGGTGTTGACAGGATGTCTGTGTCAAAGGTCTTGGAGCTTTAACAGTTGATGAAATCCAAAACCTGCTCTATATATTATTATGTCCGAACATTATTTAATATTATATACTTCCGTTATATTATATTGCCTAACTAACCTTTCAGGAAGTATTATTCGAATCACTTCTTTCCTTATGGTGCATGTTGAGGAGATCCAAATTGGAGAGATCTTGTCTTCGAAGTGTCCAAAAAAAGAAGATCCTTGGGTGCGCCATGATCCGAACTAGCCGTTGTTGAAGATCCTTAGGCGCCATGTCGCTTCTATATAAAGGAAAGGAAGAAGAAGACAGTACACACTTGTTGAACACAAGCCTTCATTCATTCAAGCGAGATCTGTCTTCCAAGTGTACTCTCTACTAGCGCTCAAGAGTTTGTTATTTCATTTCAAAGCCTTTGAGAGTTACACTGTGAGCTTATAGGATATATTTATTCATAGTGTTATACTCGAGAGTTTGTAACTCAGGAAGTAAGCACTAGGCTATTGATTTGTGAGAGTAAGAGAATTGTACTAGATAGCTGAGAGAGGTGGGGCTCTTCTAGATTGGTCTAGGACTCCAAGGGAACGTGAGTTGACTAGATTGCAATTGTACAGGAGAGAGGCTTCTCGGTGAGCTATTAGGATCCTAAGCTTTGCGAATCAATAAAGCCTTTTGAATCCTAGGGTTGTGGAAGAACCCTAGGCGGGGACATAGGCCAAGTTCGTGCCGAACCTCGTAAACAATTACTTGTGTCCGTTATCTATTGCTTTACCTTATTTCCGCACTTGGTTCGATTGTCTAACTTTGTGATTCAGGTTTAATCTCAAAGGGTTTTATACGAGCTCCAAAAGTCTTGAGAGTTTCTGCGAAAAACGGGCATACTCTATTCAACCCCCCTTCTAGAGTATTTCTATATTACCTTGTTTTATATTATCGAACCTTCACATAACTTGCAAATTAAGATTACAAATTCAAGCGCTATTTTTGCTTCCAGCAAAATTATCACTTCTTGATGCCTAGACGATAATAAGGACACATTGAAAATAGTCTATTAGCTCAATTGGTAGAGCATTGTGTTTGCACACAAAGATGTGAGTTCGACTCTCACATAGGCTAATACGGAGTATGTGTTCATGAATCTCTCTAAACTTATACAATTATGAACATAGCAGAAAATATATATACTAATGGTAGGACAAATTTACGAACATGTTAGGACAAATTCATAAATCTCTCTGAACTTATACGATTATGAACATGACAGGAAATATATATACATTGGTGGTAGGACAAATCTGTGAACATGGTAAGACAAATTCATAAATCTCTCCAGACTTGTATAATTATGAACTTGGTAAGAAATATATACATTAGTGGTAGGATAAATTTGTGAATCTGGTAGGGACAATTCCCCCTTTTCTTTTCCACTGTCTCACTTTCCCCCTTTTCTTTTCCACTGTCTCACTTTCCCCCTTTTCTTTTCGAAGTTTAGGTTTTACTCAATTTTCTTTCTCCACATGATGATCATGAACTTGTCAGCGATGACTAGGTACTTCTGAGTGTCAATCTTCACTACTTGGATCTTGTCTTTCAGTGCAACACTAACTTTATCCAGGATAGGGACCATAGCTTGAGATTCATCATCACACATGATATATCCATGTATAGCTTTTGCATATGTGATTCATATAACTTCAGTCTCTACTTGTGGAGCCTGCCTTCTCTTTTTGCTTTTCTGAGATTCATGTGGAAGTAAATTTTTTTCGTAAATTCAATTATGCATTTACATTTTTCCAATAGTATAAATATATCGTACCATCAGTGTGCATCTATCCTACCATTAGTGTCAAGTTATACAGGAATTACTGGGTTTCCATTATGATCCTATCAATATCATTGTTTTCTCCTACCATTAGTTTCCATCAATCCTACCATTCTGATCCTACCGATATCGTTGTTTTCTCCTACCATTAGTTTTCATCTATCCTACCAATTTTGTGCATCTATCATACCAATTTAAATAGCTTTCAAGGAAAATTAAGCTAGAAACCGTAGCAAATTATGTTCCACATTTTTCAGAAAAACAACCAAGAGTAGAGGGTTTCTAGTCTACAACAAAAGATGAAGGAAACCTAAGTAACATTATATCCAAGGGTAGAGGCTCTAATTCAGTCGTTCTAACATTGAATTAGATTGGATTCATGAATTTTGATTGATAGAAATTGGATTGAGATTAGGATTTATGGATTGGTAATTGACATTGAGATTATGGTCAATTCACGCCTCTATGATTACTAGTCTGGGATTTGTAGATTGGTCAATATTAATTCTACTTCTTTGCCAATAGTACAAATATATCTTACTATTCGTGTACATCTATCCTACCATTAGTGTCAAGTTATACACTTAGGAATTTCGGTGATTACATTTTTATCATACCAATATCGTATATGTATCCTACCAGGTTCACAAATTTGTCCTACCACTACTCTATATATTTCCTACCAAGTTCATAATTTTATAAGTTCAGAGATATTCATAATTCATAAATTTGTCATACTAGATTCATAAATTTGTCCTGCCATTAGTGTATATATTTCCTACCATGTTCAATCGTATAAGCCCATAGAGATATGAATGCATACTCCGTATTAGCCTATGCGAGAGTCGAACTCACATCTTTGTGTGCAAACACAACGCTCTACCAATTGAGCTAATAGGCTATTTTCCATCCATCTTCATTATGAATGCATATTAAGTTATTAACAAGCATGTTTCTTTACCTTCACAAACTTTATAAATCTGTTTAAAACTTAGTTTTTTTTTAGTGTGTGTAAAAGAGCATCCATATAACATGAGAGAGATTAAGACCAGTAAAATTACCATCACCATAGGAAGCCATTGTAAGAGGAGAAGAGATCAGCTTTCCAGCTAGGGAAGCAATATCCTTCAGTGTAACTTCATCAACAACTTTGAGGAAGTGCTCCACGGGTTTCCTGAAAAGGCAAGATAAATCATTCATAGACATAATCTATCTACTAACACAAAATACTTATTCAAACATGAAAAAGATATTCAACATTAGATTTGATGGCCCTTGGGGCTCATAATAATCTAGCTAGAACTCTTTCAACACCTCAAAATGAAAATATAACATTCTGGATACTAGATTACACATTATGAATAAGACTTTAGCCCCGAACGCAAAACTAACAGCGTGTGTTGTAGCATAATGTTAGACAGAGAGGTGGAGTCATCAAAATAATAGGATAATTTAGCCAGGACAGTCTTCAAAAAGTGATGTAACCCAAAATCACCTTTCTCCATAAGTCAAAAGTTGTCTGCCTATGTCTTCAGATGCCACCATCTGTAAAACAAGTATGAGAGTTGATAAGAAAATGTTAAAAGAAACATGAGCTGATGATGAAAACAGATGTTGGAGACTTGGAGCATACTCTGGATTCCAAGTTCATCAAAATTGCTGACTTAGTTGATGCCTTAGCACGGTTTAACTGTACTTGGTTAACTGCAGTTCAAAATTCAGTAGAAAAAAACGATAAAAGCACATCAATGACCACCTCTACATGATTCTGACATACAGAACATGATGTGTGAAGGGTGCTACAACATACCATCACCAGCAGTTGCAATCAGCTCCTTAACAGCAACATCTATGGCCTTTGAAGCAAAATCGGAGCTCTAAACATAAACAAAAAGAAACTTTCAGTGACATTCCCTCTCTTTAATATAGATCATAAACAGAATAAAGAATTAAAGATCTGTTCATGAGTGCATTATGATGTAGTTTTACAATCTGCCTGATGCACTTACGTTCCTAATTGCCGAACACTAGATCTGAATCGAAGATTATGCAATTTTCAATCTTGAGGAAAATATATTAGGTTAATTGTCGAACACTAGATCTCCATATTAATGCCAAAGGAAAAACTAAAGAAAACAGTGACCTAATACATAGAGAACTCCAGAAATTTTGAACAAGAATACAATCAGCATACAAATTATTGTAGATCGCAGCAAAAGAACTCCAAAATCCACCGAGGACAAAAAATAAACAATTGTAAACAAGAATCGGCGACATCGATCAACATCTAAAGCAATAATTGGTCAAATATATAGCATGTCGGCAGAAAAGAAACAATCATATCGAAGATCCGCCAAAATAAACAATCAGAGAATCCATCTGGTAGCAATTCCATCACAGAAAAGGCAGGGGAAGTTCAGAGAACCATGAAGAACTCACCGGAAAAGGAGATGTAGAAAAACGAAGCGCGAAAAGAGGATCAGAAACAAACGATGGCCGAGGAGATGTACTACACTGATCAATTCATACGAGAAGAACCAGAGGAAGGTTCCAGAGAAATCGAGATCAACCGAACGAGATCCCCTCTTCCAATCCGCTGGCATCTTCTTCTTCTACTTTTCTGTCGCTACTCTAAAAAAAAACCCTAGCGGAGGCGGCGGCAACCAGATGCGGGAGGTCGGAGCTCAAATTCAGGTCTGGTGTTGGAGCTATTGGCGGAGGGGAAACCTGTCGTTGATTCCGCCAAAGAAAACTCAAACCTAAAACTGGTATAGTAATAAGCAAGAGGTCGATCCCACAGGGAAAATTATAAACTCAAGCGTGATTTCAATGCCGATTAAAGTAACCAAAGAGGGGGGTTTTGAGTGTGAAAGATCCGCCTTTTATCAAAGCGGATTAAACAAAGCAAAGTAATTGATGTTGGTTTAGACAATTATGAGAGGCAATTCCACCTACAATTTTCCACTTTATTGGATTGAAGCGATCATTGTAACTTCTTCTCGTCCTATTATGTTTCCTATGAATGCCCTTGTCCCGACCTAATATAGCTACTAGTCCAACCAGTCCTAGCAACCCTTATCAATCGAACAGTCCCTAAAGAAGGATTTAACCCAATTGATAGCTTTAAGTCAAGAGATTAGCCAAGGTATTTGCAGTCCCTAAAAAAGGATTTAACAACACATCCAACTTCCTACTCATTCAATTAGTTCAACCAGCCCTAAAGGAATAAGTTTGCTACTTGGGTTAAGGTTCGCAACCAGGAATCTACAAAACCCTAGCGATTGAATTGATTCTACCAAGTTGATCAGTCAAGATAGAACAAAACAATAAGCAATCAAGCACAAAGAAGTTGAAGCATTCACAAATAGGAAACCAGGAGCGAGAATTAGAAACTCACAATCAATCCGAATAAAGCTTCAAATTGCAGGCAGAATAGATGAGTTTAGTTCCTCATGGAAAACATGGCTCAAAATCTCTAAAGTGTCTAATGGTTCAAAGAATAGAATGAAAGGTAATGAATAATAACATAAAAGTGGCCTCATAAAACATCCAAGTCGGCCTCCCAACAACCATAGAAAAACTAGAGTTTCTTAAAAACGGCGCTTACGCGCTGACTGTCCGTGCGGCGCCCGCCGCAAATGTCCTCTTTGCATCCCGCTGCGGCGGGTGCAGCTGCGGCGCCCGCGGCACTTCTGCGGCGCCCGCGGCACGTTGTTCTGCCGTGGCCCTTGCTTTCTTCGCGGGCTTTTCTTCTCGTCTTGCTTCTTTCTTCCTTGTTCCTTCCCATGTATCTTGTGTTCCTCTTCGAGATGTTGCATCTCCCAAATGTGTTCCGATTCAACCTGCGAGATAAACACGAAATTGCGCAGAATCCGAACTCTTCTAAAATAAACACAAGATGCAATTTAACAACAACGCAAGCAAGAAATGCAACCTAACTAAACTAAATATATCTATAATGCCTATCTAAAATATGCATTATCAAATCCCCCACACTTAACCTTTGCTTGTCCTCAAGCAATGATAGAATGAACATGAATCAATGTATCCCACAGGAAATCCCTTCAAATTTCAACATTACCAAAAAGCAAAATCATAGCAGGTGAAAACATAAACCAAGCAGACAAATGTCATAGCATGTATTCCAGTGATCAAAGCTTAGAAGTAGACATCATCCAACCTCACCAGAAATATGTGTTTCACTCATGTGTTTAGGCTTTTAAGCATAACTCTCAACTCAAACCAATAATGCACTAAGCTCATAGACATTGACCACCATATCACCAATTCTCTACCGAAATGTCATTACTTGCGGACCAAAATAAAGAAAAATAAAATGCAACACTTCTTTTTTTTTCTTTTTCTTTGGTTTCCTTTTCTTTTTTTTCTTTTTCTTGTCTTAGTGCTTTCCTTACGCGAAACGCAAACATGGGTGTCATGCATGGCCCCGGTCTATCAACACCTCAACTATTAATATGAAGTCCACTTGAACACCTTTTGACGCAAGTTGCAAACATGGGTGTCATGAATGAACCTGGTTACTCAATGATCAAGCTTTCTTTCCTAGTGGATAGTTTTCAACACCTTTTTGCGCGAATCATACCCATGGGTGTCATGCGTAGACCCGGTTACTCAGTGCATCAACCATTGCCACCTTATTCACTAGATATGCATAAAATTGAATAAAAAGACTAAACAAAAACCCCGCAAGCAACTAACATGTGCATCGGTCTTTAAAAATAGATACTGCAGTCAATGCCAAGAGGTAGCAACACTAGGCGAGTAATTCACACAATTGAGCAAAAGAATTCAAATAAGGCCAAACATTCTCACAGGGTCATGTTTTTAGGACTTCAATCATACTTTAGCTCAATCATACATGCTCAATCATACATGCTCAATTATATTCGCTAGCTCATGTTCCACAAAAATCACATATAGAAATAATAATCAAAACATCCAGAACTCCATGGGATTTTTATGACTCATGCTTGAAATTTAAAATAGAGGACAAACTAAGCAAGATGGGTATTTGAATTAACACATATGTATGCAATGCATGCTCTATTTCTAAAATTTTCGATTTTTTTTTTTTTTTTTTTTTTTGACGAAAATTAAAATGAATGAAAACTAAACAGCAATAAATCTAACCAACAACTTAATTAAACTTAAACATGGTGCAGAAAATTAAATATGATCTAACTACATGCACTATATGAATAAAACTCCTCTCCCCCACATTTGAAGTTTTCATTGTCCTCAATGAAACATTAAAGACAACAAAAGTGAATCTCATATACTCAGGGTGAAGGAAAAGAAAAAGGAAAAAGAAAGAAAAACTTACCTCGGGTTGCCTCCCGAGAAGCGCCTTTGTTTCAAGTCGTTGGCTCGACGTGATGGCCCTTGATTGGCCTATGTTCCTCCACCAGGGTCACCAACACCGGTCATTTCATTGACAAATGCGGGCGCCCTTGAAAAGTGTAGCTTCCTGTTCCAACATTCATCCATTACCCTTAGCTCCTCTCCATGGGCTATGCCTGTGGGTTGTCCTGGTATCACAAACGAGTTCAATTTGTTAGGAGGTTCAAATTGGCATATACTATGTTCCACAGGTGTATCTAACAAATCACGCAAATGATTGTTATGATCAGTATTGCTAGCAATAGACATATCTAGAGAATTTTCAGGAGAAAGCTTAGCATGATTAAAGAGAGAGAATTCTATCTTTCTTCCATCAAACTCCATAGTCAATAGACCCTCACAACAATCAATTTTCGTTTTCGCAGTTTTCAGGAATGGCCTTCCCAGTATAATGGGTGTTTCAGGGGTTCCCTGCTCCATATCTAAAACAAAGAAATCAACAGGGAAAAACAAATCATCCACCATAACTAAAACATCTTCAACAACGCCTCTTGGCCTGATTTGTGATCGATCAGCAAGTTGCACTGTAACCCCAGTCTCAGTCAGAGGACCCAAACCCAAAGACATGTACATGTTATAGGAAATAACATTAATTGAGGCTCCTAGATCTAGCATGGCTTGTTTGACTCTAGTATTCCCAATTGCACATGGAATTGTAAACATACCTGGATCCCCACATTTTTCAGGCAATTTCCTTTGCAACATAGCAGAAACATTTTCATTCAAGCTTACCTTTTCCTTCTTTTTCAGTCTCTGCTTCCTCTTGATGGTGCACAATTCCTTCAAAAATTTAGCATATCTAGGAATGCTCTTAATTAAGCTGAGTAAAGGAATGTTTACCGCACAATTACCGAATGTCTCGAAGATCTCCTTGTCATTCTCATATCTTCGTGTGTCTTTCAAGGCTTCCGGAAAAGGCGGAATGGGCTTTGGAATCTCCATAGATGAGGGAGAAGAAGGAGTAGAAGAAGACGAAGGAGAAGGAGGAGAAACGAAAAGAGGAGGGTAAGAAACCGTACCAGGAGAAGAACCGGCGGCGGGTACCGTTGCGACGGGCGCGGCTGAGGTTGCGGCGGGCGCCGCAACTTGCTGGGTTTCACCTGCGGCGGGCGCGGCTTGAAATCCCCCTCTGGCGGCGGGCACCGCAGGGGGCTGCGGCGGGCGCCGCAAGGGTTGCCGCGGGCGCCGCACGACAATTCGGCCGTTTTCGTCTTCAATTATTTCTATTTCCTCATCCACCATCTCCTCATCGTCCTTTTGATTTGTGGCAATCAGTTCCTTGCCACTCCTAAGCGTTATTTCACTGACATTCTCCTTAGGATTCTCAACCGTTTGCGATGGAAGCTTACCTGAATCGTTTGCCTTCTTCGCACTTAAGATTTGAATGAGCTGACTCATCTGATTCTCAAGATTTGTCATCCGATCTGATTGCTGCTTCTCTAGATTCGCCATTCGCTCTGTCAGTTTCTGCACTGTACCCTCATTATCCCTATTGGATTGCTGCTGACCTCCCTGTCGAGGTTCATATTGTTGTTGAGGCCTTTCCTGTTGCCCCCCTTGCTGATTGAAAGAGGGTTGATAGTTCCCATAACCTTGCTAATAGCCCCTATTGTAATTATTGTTGTTGAAATACCCAGGATTTCCATAATTGCCTTGCATAGGCCTTTGTTGAGCGAAGTTCCCAATGGCATTCAATTCAACATTAGAATCTTGTATGAGCGGGCACATGTCCATAGGATGGGTGAATTGATTGCAAAGACCACATGCCTTCAATTGTTGAGGATTTCTATCAAGGATCAATTGTTTCATCATCTCCTTCACCTCTGCCATATCCGTCTGAAGTGCAGCCACAGGAGCATCAACAACGAGTACACCCCTAGCCCGAGTGCTTTTGTTGAACTGTCTAGAGCCCTCAGATAGCTCCCTAAACACCTCCCAAGCTGCGGCAGGTGTCTTATTCAGCATGTTTCCTCCACAAGCAGAATTCATCGTCTTGCGCTTTATATCAGTCAACCCATTAAATAAAAAGAGGACCAGATCCTTTTGGGAGTACCCATGGCATGGGCAGCTGGCGCAGAGTTTCTTGAAGCGCTCAAAGTATTCATGTATAGACTCTGCCGCGTACTGCTCAATGCTGCTGATAGACCTTTTCAAAGCATTTAGCTTTGTTGCAGGGAAGTACATCTCTAGGAAGACTCTTTTCATCTCAGCCCAAGTAGCAATGGAGTCAGGTGGTAGATAGAAGAACCATTCATTTGCATCATCCTTCAAAGTGAAGGGAAAAGCTCTCAGCTTGATTTGCTCTTCAGTTACATTCGCTGGTTTCATCCCAACCACCACCCTATGGAATTCAGAAAGATGCTTGTGGGGGTCCTCCCCACTTAGCCCATGGAATTTGGGTAGAAGATGAACTACCCCTGACTTCAGCTCAAAGTTTACTCCTTCTGCTAGCGCAAGGTATTGGATTGCCAGGGGTTGCTGTGCCAGATCAGGAGCAGAAAGCTCCTTAAGAGTGCGGTTCGCCATCTCTGCAATGTTTTCTACAGAGACGAATTAGTAGCAAAAGGTATGGACCCTATGAGACGGTCCACACCAAGATCAACACTAAAAACACACAAGAATTTAATAAAATTCCCCGGCAACGGCGCCAAATTGGCGGAGGGGAAACCTGTCGTTGATTCCGCCAAAGAAAACTCAAACCTAAAACTGGTATAGTAATAAGCAAGAGGTCGATCCCACAGGGAAAATTATAAACTCAAGCGTGATTTCAATGTCGATTAAAGTAACCAAAGAGGGGGGTTTTGAGTGTGAAAGATCCGCCTTTTATCAAAGCGGATTAAACAAAGCAAAGTAATTGATGTTGGTTTAGACAATTATGAGAGGCAATTCCACCTACAATTTTCCACTTTATTGGATTGAAGCGATCATTGTAACTTCTTCTCGTCCTATTATGTTTCCTATGAATGCCCTTGTCCCGACCTAATATAGCTACTAGTCCAACCAGTCCTAGCAACCCTTATCAATCGAACAGTCCCTAAAGAAGGATTTAACCCAATTTATAGCTTTAAGTCCAGAGATTAGCCAAGGTATTTGCAGTCCCTAAAAAAGGATTTAACAACACATCCAACTTCCTACTCATTCAATTAGTTCAACCAGCCCTAAAGGAATAAGTTTGCTACTTGGGTTAAGGTTCGCAACCAGGAATCTACAAAACCCTAGCGATTGAATTGATTCTACCAAGTTGATCAGTCAAGATAGAACAAAACAATAAGCAATCAAGCACAAAGAAGTTGAAGCATTCACAAATAGGAAACCAGGAGCGAGAATTAGAAACTCACAATCAATCCGAATAAAGTTTCAAATTGCAGGCAGAATAGATGAGTTTAGTTCCTCATGGAAAACATGGCTCAAAATCTCTAAAGTGTCTAATGGTTCAAAGAATAGAATGAAAGGTAATGAATAATAACATAAAAGTGGCCTCATAAAACATCCAAGTCGGCCTCCCAACAACCATAGAAAAACTAGGGTTTCTTAAAAACGGCGCTTACGCGCTGACTGTCCGTGCGGCGCCCGCCGCAAATGTCCTCTTTGCATCCCGCTGCGGCGGGTGCAGCTGCGGCGCCCGCGGCACTTCTGCGGCGCCCGCGGCACGTTGTTCTGCCGTGGCCCTTGCTTTCTTCGCGGGCTTTTCTTCTCGTCTTGCTTCTTTCTTCCTTGTTCCTTCCCATGTATCTTGTGTTCCTCTTCGAGATGTTGCATCTCCCAAATGTGTTCCGATTCAACCTGCGAGATAAACACGAAATTGCGCAGAATCCGAACTCTTCTAAAATAAACACAAGATGCAATTTAACAACAACGCGAGCAAGAAATGCAACCTAACTAAACTAAATATATCTATAATGCCTATCTAAAATATGCATTATCAGCTATGGAGGCTCGTGTCGGGTTCGGCCGGACTTCAGCGTCGGAGAACAAGGAGGCTCTGTCGGCCTCCTTGTTCGGAAGAGGTGATGCTTTGGATTTTCGTCCGTCTCTCTCGCTTTAAATTGCCTGTGAACCACTCCCGCATTGGTGACCTTCTGCACCCGGTTCCCAACAGTTACAAATTACCGAAAGTTTTTTTTGCTTGGGGTAGAGGGGTCATTTTGGCCCATTTTTTGACCTGCTAGTCAAGTTGTGCAAATAGGCCCCTTTTTTGGTCTATTTGCTAGCATTTCCTTCTTTTTTTTCTAATGTAATTATTTGATGCCATTTTTTTTAATCAAATTGTTTGATGCCACTTTTTTTTTAATTTAAACAATTGTATATCGATATACTTTCATCGATTCTACTTTTATTCACTGAATCACTGATGACACGTTTGTGATTACACTTCATTGATGCAATCACTTGTGGTGACATGTTCATTACATTTTTATTCATTGATGACATTTGTGATTACACTTTATTGATCTCAATCATTTGTGATGACATTGTTTGTTGATAACGTTTTTATTGATAACATTTTTTTTTACTATGATTCCACTTTGCTAAGTGATTTAATCTACTCGATTGTATATCAATAACATTTTTTATATGCTTTGGTTGCGATTTGAACAAAAAAAAAACACACACATGCTTGGTTAGGTAAGTTCGACCCCAAATTGATATGGTTTAGGATCAACGAATCAAGTTCGTTTCAACTTACCGATTGAACGTGGATATGTGATATTTGATACGCCTAGGGTCGCAATCCCAACCGACGACTAAAACCCGTAACATTTGATGCATAAACATCCTCACTTGGTTAATTTCAATCGGAGCTGAATGGGTTGTGAGCAGTGGCGTACGTCTGATACGCTAGAAGGGTACTTTTAATATGGCATCATTTTTATCATTCTAATCGGACAATGATCTGCTACTAATTGAGTGTGAGGTATTGGATATAGGGTTCGATTGGCTATGTGTTAAGGAGTTCTAAGGTACTTATATGTGTACTATTATATGTGTACTATGTAATAAGGTACTTATAATGTACAAGTGTATCTGTGCCTAATGAAGCCATATGTCTCATTAAGTAGTGGCTGCATAAATTAATGCAAGCATGGCACTATGGCAGCTACCATATGATATGAAAAATACATCGCCCATTTGACACATTTGACAAAGTGATGCGGGACCATCCAAGACTCCGGACACATCTATATTTGGGGATGGACCTATGATTCGAGCTCGTGAGAATGAAGTCATCCTCGAGAGGAAGAAGAAGGCTCCACCATGGGAGAAGGTCCAAAGGTGGAAGCTTGACGTTTAGCTCGTTCATAGTCATTTGACAGCTTTTCGACGTCTCTGTAAAATGGGTCGTACGAATTCAATATTTATCGGATTGAGGCGTGCCATATCTTGTTGGAACGAGGACGAAGAGATCTACAACTTTTCTGTTGAAGGTTTTTCCATACTCAACCTCGAAATTGGCCGAAAATGCACATCTTTGCAAGCTGTCACTGTTTTGACGGGATTTTACCAAGTGTTGGAACCCCATTTCGCCTAGTGTTCCTATTGGGCCGAAATTGGGCTATTTTAATGTTATTTCTAGAGATCTTATTTACTTATGATTTTAGGTGTTTTAATTAGATGTTAGATATTATCTTTCTATCATTAAACTCGGCCCATCAGGCCTTAGCATAGCTTATATATTTCGATTTCATACATTGTAAACATTCAGCTTTCAATGAATAGAATTAGTTCTCTCAAACTTGTGTGAAACACATTGAGTGATGTTGATCCAACTAGAGCTGTGCTCGTTGATCACGAATTGGTATCTATCTCAGCTTGGTTTGCTTTGTGTTCATCAACTTCGCAAGACTTGGTGAATCTAGTATCCACAATGCCGAATTGCCTTCCATTCGGCATTCCCCCAAGCAGACCTGAGTGCTTTGATCAGCCGATCAAGTTGAAAGTGGTACTTCTAATTCGGCAATACCAAGCACACATAATCACCAACCCTAGTTTGCTTCCTATCTTTGGCTATCTTGTTACATCTTTGTTTTTGTTTTTTTTTACAGTAGGCAAGAAATAGGCGGTCTTTACAGAAGTAAAGCACCGCCATGATCATCCTCACGGATGATGTTACAAAGATCCCTAAGAGTAGGGAAATTACTAATCGTACAAGTATTACTAGACTTAGCTATGAAATCAGCAGCCTTGTTCGCTTCCCTATAGCAATGTCTGAATTCTATGCTGTCAAAGCTCAAGCTAAGATTCTTGATAAACTCCACTTCCCTCAACACTTCCCATCTGACATGACTTCTGTCATTAATGCTCTTGATCACTTCTAGGCAATCTCCTTCCACTATGATTCTCTTGAATCCTCTAAAGAAGGCTAATTTTACTCCTGCACAGAAAGCAGCAGCTTCTGATTGTATAGGAGATGAAGCTGCTAATTGTGATTGAAAAATGTCAATCACCGATCCCTTGTGATCCCTGATGATCACCCCCACCTGACACACGCCCGTGGGCTTTAGTGAACCATCTACGTTGATTTTGTAGATATCCTTAGGTGGTTTTGTCCACTTCGAATTGCGTTTCCTTCTAGCAATATGGTTGGGTTTTGGGGTTGTATTATCGTTAGCTGCTAGCCAGTCAGCATAGTCTGCTGAAGCTCGGATTGCAATTATGCGTGGAGATATTTTATTATTTTTAAAAATTCGTTCATTCCTAGATTCCCAAATTTTTTGCCAAATAAAGCATAGTTCCTCAAGATCTTTTTTGTTGTGAATCTTGTTAATGATATCTTCGATGTTATTACAGTGAGTTGGGAGTAACTGGTTTTGTTTGTCCTTCAACAGTTCATAGGTTGCCACCGTCAACCTTGTGAAAGGACAAAGAATGAAGAGGTGGTCGGTGTTTTCATGGTGAAAATCGCAAAAGCAGCAGTTGGGTGGAACTCTATTGAAATATCTATTTAATCGTTCCTTCGTCGCAAGGCTATCTGACATTATCTTCCATAAGAGATTTTTTATTTTGGGAGGGAGATTAAGTTTCCAGATCCAACTTAGGTTTATATAATTGTTGTGGTTATGGTGGACGGGGATTTGTCTTACCGATCTAGTGGAGAATTGTCCATTCGAATTATATTTCCATATTAATTTATCCGCCACATCCCAAGTTGGAATTTTGTTACATCTTTGTTTATCTATTTTATTGCCTTATTAAATTTTGATTTTTGATAGATTAAATAACTTTTATCTATAATAGATTATAAAAGGCCTTAGATAGATATACTTACCATATTAGCCAAGCCATCACCTATATATATTTCATTAGGGCTACATAAATTATTTTTTCTTTTTTTTTCACCATAGCATATAATTTTGTAGAGTCCTTTATTTCATAAATAGTTTTCTTGCATTAGTAAAAAAAAAAAAAAACAGTCCGCATATTAAAAAAAAAAGATTACATTCAAAGCTTAGTCCTAGAAGGATAAAATTCACTAGGGGCAAAAGTAAGCTTTCAAAAAAAAAAAAAAAAAAAGAGGATTGTAACTAGTGCAAGAAAGCTTAAGGACTAAATTTGGTGAAATTGTTATAGCCCTAGTTGACAACCTTCAAACACATACCTCCCAAACCATAATTTTTTTTTTAAGCCCTACCTTGCAACTACAACATCCATACTAAGGGTTTAAATCAAAAAGAGGTAAAAATCCAAGTTTTTCTTTCTTTTCTTTCATTTTCTTTTCCTATTTTTGTGTGCCGTGTACTGCAGTGCCCATACCGACCCCCTCCAGCCTCGGTACAGTGTCTGTCGAGTCAGTTTGGTCGATTCCGAGCTTCTGCCCAGCTTGTGTCGAGCACTTTCTTCGGTGTTTCTTTGTCCTTTCTCTTGATTACTTTTCTTTGATTGTTGAGTCCTTGCTTGAGTGTTGATTTGCCCAAAGCGGATTGCCCCAACAAGCTTGTCATAACCAATTAGAGAGAAGAGTGTGAGCGAAACACTTGTGAGATTGTTTATATTTTTACTAACTGTCACGTAGTTCTTTGTTTGTCTTTATTTGTCTTGTCTAACCAGGGAAACAACATGATTACTCGAGCTGAGATGATCAAACAGTTGGAAGCCGTGACTGAGAAATTGGTACGGATAAATGAAAGATTGACGGCAGTAGCGGGACGACATTCTTCTGGGGCATCTACTGGCCCTAAAGGGAGTAATCCAAACTCTTCTACTCTTAAACCTTTGTACGTTCCTTGCTTTATATGTCAAGGTAGAGGGCATGTTATGAAGGATTGCCCAAATAAGAAGACTTTCATGATTAACCACCTAGGCGAAAATAAATCTGAAAATTCTAGTGGTGAAAATGATGAGCATGTTAATAATGATCAGGATCTTAGTTTACTTGCCTCTAAAGATGATTGCATTGAATATGAGCATGATGATTCTTTGATTGTTCATAAAGTTTTAAGTGTTCAACCTATGCCTTGTGATAATAATCAAAGAGCAGATTTGTGTCATACTACTTGCTTAGAAAATGGCAATATTTCTAATATGATCATTGATGAAAATTGTTCAAATATTGCTAGCTTTGAATTAATTGAAAATCCAGCCTTGAAAAAGGATGAAAACTTGCTAGCAATTGATGGAAACATAGAGATAAATGAACAACCTATAGTGCATATTAACTTAGAACATAATGAAAATGATGTGAAATTTGATTTGTGCACTAATAAGGCTTCCTTTCTTGGTATTGTAGTGACCTCTATTGGTCTTGAGAGGACTTTCCATGGACATGAGGTATCCGATCCAGGAGCTCGTGTGGATGCATTTGCGGAATCTTATGCAACCTTGGATTCGAGGTCGAATCCTTTTCAAGAAAAGGGGAATGATGCGGGACCATCCAAGACTCCGGACACATCTATACTTTGGGATGGACCTATGATTCGAGCTCGTGAGAATGAAGTCATCCTCAAGAGGAAGAAGAAGGCTCCACCATGGGAGAAGGTCCAAAGGTGGAAGCTTGACGTTTAGCTCGTTCATAGTCATTTGACAGCTTTTCGACGTCTCTGTAAAATGGGTCGTACGAATTCAATATTTATCGGATTGAGGCGTGCCATATCTTGTTGGAACGAGGACGAAGAGATCTACAACTTTTCTGTTGAAGGTTTTTCCATATTCAACCTCGAAATTGGCCGAAAATGCACATCTTTGCAAGCTGTCACTGTTTTGACGGGATTTTACCAAGTGTTGGAACCCCATTTCGCCTAGTGTTCCTATTGGGCCGAAATTGGGCTATTTTAATGTTATTTCTAGAGATCTTATTTACTTATGATTTTAGGTGTTTTAATTAGATGTTAGATATTATCTTTCTATCATTAAACTCGGCCCATCAGGCCTTAGCATAGCTTATATATTTCGATTTCATACATTGTAAACATTCAGCTTTCAATGAATAGAATTAGTTCTCTCAAACTTGTGTGAAACACATTGAGTGATGTTGATCCAACTAGAGCTGTGCTCGTTGATCACGAATTGGTATCTATCTCAGCTTGGTTTGCTTTGTGTTCATCAACTTCGCAAGACTTGGTGAATCTAGTATCCACAAGCCCCCTCCTTGTGCCTTCAAGTTGTCCGCTTGATTGTGTAGGGTTGTAGAGGCGGGTTATATAGTCATTGGTATTGGTTCCTACCCTCTGAGGAGGCCTGGGGTCTTTATCTTTTTCTATATAGATCGACTCAGTCCTTATCGGTCGTGTCTTTATATCAATTTCGAGTCTTTCTTTCAATTCAGCCTTCGAGTCTTGTTTCATGTCGAGTCTTGCATATTTCTTTTTAGTTCTTGATTTTTACTTCTTGAATTTTTGAATTTGATTGCATTAACCTTTGTTTGTTTGTGATGATTGTGGTTGCAATTAGCCTAAACACATATTAGCCGTGTCCCACGTAGCTTCATTGGAGCCGATTAGACCCTTTGCCACAATTGCTTGAATTGCCTTCCATTCGGCATTCCCCCAAGCAGACCTGAGTGCTTTGATCAGCCGATCAAGTTGAAAGTGGTACTTCTAATTCGGCAATACCAAGCACACATAATCACCAACCCTAGTTTGCTTCCTATCTTTGGCTATCTTGTTACATCTTTGTTTTTTTTTTTTTTTTTTTTACAGTAGGCAAGAAATAGGCGGTCTTTTTATTTACTGATGATGCCATATTTTTTGAAGGTAATGTTTTCGTGATGCCATATTTTTTCAAGGTAATGTTTTGATGACAATTTTTTCTTTAGCGTGATGCAAATTTTTCAAATCAGTGTTTTGATGCCATTTTTCGAATGTAATTATTTGATGCCATTTTTTTAATCAAATCGTTTGATGCCACTTTTTTTTTAATTTAATCAATTATATATCGATATATTTTCATCGATTCTACTTTTTATTTATTGATGACACGTTTTTTATTATACTTCATTGATGACATTTGTATCCAATAATTTTTTCATTCTTATATTTATGGGTTAATTTTTGTAATTTTACAAAAATTACTATTTATGGGTTATTTTTTGTAATTTTGTAAAATATCCTTCTTCAACCTCAGAACTCTGTACGCTCCTCGATAGCTCGCCGCCGGCCGCCGCTCGTCAATCCGTCGCTCCGGCCGCCGACCTGGATCTCTCGCTCCGGCCGATCGAACTTGCTCGCTCCGGACGCTCCGCCGCTCGCTCGTCACCGCCTCCTTCCCTCACTCAGATCTAGGCTCGCTCGCTGCGTCTCGCTCGTCATCGGCTCAGATTCGGCGCCTCCACACCAAATCCGGCGCTCCCTCACCAGATCCGCCCTCCTTGGCCACCAGTTCCGGCCATCCCGGGCCCAAATCCCGCCAATCCGACACCCAACCCCCACCGAGGAAGCCTCGCAAACTCCCTCCCGTCCGCCTTCCTTGGTCACCAGTTCCGGTCATCCCGAGCCCAAATCCCGCCAATCCGACACCCAACCCCCACCGACGAAGCCTCGCAAACTCCCTCCCGTCCTTGCAACTCTGACCCACGCGCCACAGCTCCCAAACACCAATTTGAGAAAAAGTTGTAACCTTCCCCCATTTCAACAGGTACCAATTTGAGAAAGAGTAAAGCTGCTAAGGGGCTAATAAAAATTAATAGGGTGTTAGAACCGCAAATTCTAAAAGTTACTATGCTATTAACTTAATTAGATTAGGTTATGGTGATATTTTAGCAAATTTTCTCTATAAATTACTGGTGTAAATATAAAAAAATACGGTCTATCAATTTATCGGTGTAAATATAACATAACCATTCCGGAATGGCTCACCGGAAAGGACTTGTGGGTAGTACCCATAGGTCCCCGGTTCGAACCCCGGCCATTCCGCTCTTTATTTACCTATTCAAGGTGTAAATATAACATTACTCTATTAAACAAGTTGAAACTCAAAATATGCATTTATATAAGACCGATTCAAAGGAAACCAAAGAGTTTAAGAAACAATCAACAACTAATGTACATTTCTAGGTGTCCCAATCCTGGGAATGGCCCAAAGCTTTTGAGTTTTGACCTAACACAAGCAAACTTCCTATCTAACCCTGAAACAGCAACAGCAAAGATGGGGGCCTCAAAGCGGGTAGGCCTTCAAAAGTCATAGTTGAAGATTTGGGCAAATGGAGCATTTGTCTTGAGTGGAGCTCCATAAGAGCATTTTTATCGGTGTGTTTACTGTTTAGGATACTAGGCAATTTAACAATTAAAAATTGGAACAGTTGATTAATCGATACTTGGGTGATTCTCCGGTAGGATCGATACTTGCTTTGCTTTATTTATTACCGTGTCAGATTAGCTGGGTGCATCTTCAAAATTTTGAAGTCCCGAATACAAAACGACGTCGCATGGCCTGAAAGATGAGGCCAAACGTTGCGTACGGGAAACAAGAAGTCTGCAGCATGCACCTGCCAAAGTGGACATGTGGCGCATCCTCACTGGGCTGCAGGGAGAGGAGCCGGATGGAGGCCACCTGGGCGCCAATGGACGGATGAGATCTTGGCTGGGCATTTTGTATTTTACACATTAAAAATCAATATTTTAGTAATAAAAATGTAAAATAAAAAAATAAATAAATTACCACAATACTAGATTCATTTTTATCTACATGTAGACATCAATTTCAAATATGTTTGCCTATATTTTAAAAAACAATATTTTTCTTTTATTATAAATATGTCAAATGTAAGCCGAAAAATTGAATTATAATTATGAAATAATTTAAAATAATAAATAATATAGGATATAAAATAAATAATTATTAAAAAAATATTTTTTTTAAATGTGGAACTTGATATGAGTAGTTTTGGCTATTTAGTTTAGAAAAAATTTGCAAAACAGGCACATTTTTTGGACAAATTTGCAAAATGCCACGTTTTTTGGACAAATTAGCAAAATAGCCGCTATATAACCCTAATTTCCTAATCAGCACACCCCAATCTCTCTCATGGTTGCTTCCCGGCGGGCGCCTGTTCGTGGTTGCTTCCCTCCTCCGATTCCTCCTTCCCTCCTCCGATCTCTGTCTTCCTCCCCCGCTCTTGCTCCCGGCGCCGCCTGCTCGTGGCCAAATCAGCCACCACCTCTCGACGTGCCTCAAGGAATTCTTGCGGCCGGCCATGGTTGAATCGATGGCGGATACAAATGAATCGAAGACGAATTGTATGCAAATCGAACGAATTAACATCTAAACTTTTAGATCTGATCTTCGCATCAGATATTTGCTCTCGATCTGAACACTTTGAGCACTGGTTTGCTCAACCAGCCTCGAAAACCGTCAGCGAATCCGGATCTCTTCCTCCTCATGTTGCTCCTGGAATCATATCGGAGGTGCAATTGGACCTCGCCATGGCTGCGTGCTCTCAATTGGACCTCGCCATGGCTGCGTGCTCTCAGGTTGAGAGAGGCCGAATCTCAGATCTGAGCCAAGGTCGAGAGAGCGATGTCGAGCTAGGCGGCGAGGCGAGGCGGAGCGAGGTAGAGCGAGGTCCAGATCTGAGCGAGGCGGCAAGTTGGAGCGAGCGAGGCGACGCGAGCAGGCGGTTCTCTCCGGGCGCCGACGGCTGTTCAATTTCACATAGAGAAAGGTTGAAGATGATAATTTTTGTTAAATTACAAAAATTACCCCATAAATTTGATAATTAAAAAAGCTATCCATATTTTATTATATGATTCACATGTACTATATTTTTATTTTTACATTTGCACAACATAAAATTATATTTGTACAACAAATTGATATATGTGTACAATGCACTCTTATATTTGCACGATAAAATATTAAAAAAAACAAAAAAAAAAAAACTAGACTTTGGTTGCTCATCCTCTTCGTTCAAGTGCTTTCAAGATCTATGGCCTTAACAGTGAAATATGTATGAAATATTAATGGCCTTCAAATTTTAAAATTACATTATAAACATAATGTAATTGATTAACATACATTTTAAAATTAGATTTTAGTTTGTATGAATAAAACTATAAATTTCATGAATAACACTATGAAATTTTAGAGTTGCACGACTCTGTTGTAAGAGTTGCACGACTCTGTGTTAAGAGTTGCACGACACTGTTTTAAGAGTTGCACAACTCTAATTTAAGAGTTGCACGCCTCTGTTGTAAGAAATGTACGACTCCATTTTAAGATTTGCACGACAATCGAGACTTGTGAATTTATTCTCAACATGATCTTATTTTAAAATAATCCAACCTAATAATAAATGAAATATTTTTGCACCCATGCTCTTATTTTTGCTCAACAATTCTTTATTTTTGCACAATAATCGAGACTTGTGAAATTGTGTCTCCTCATAATCTTATTTTTTATAAATATAATTTTATACTTATTTAATAGATTATTGCACAACACGGTCTTATTTTTGCTCATCAATAGAGTAAAATTGCACAACATGGGGGGATTGGTGAAATTTTGCTCTACACGAAACTAAAAGCTACTATATAATATAAACTTTTTTTTTATAGGATTTCATACTTATTGCTGATAAGCATGAAATTATATATAAAAAAAATTAATTAAAAAATTGATATTGTTTTATAGTTTTTATCATCATAAAATAATCCAACCTAATAATAAATGAAAATGATCCTTTATTTGGGCATCATAATAATAAAATGACGGTGCAAGAATAATAATTTAGATTTATAGAGTTGCACGACTCTGTTGTAAGAGTTGCACGACGCTGTTGTAATAGTTGCACGACTCTGTTTTAAGAGTTGCACGACTATGTTTAAAGAGTTGCACGACTATGTTGTAAGAGTTGCACGACTCTGTTTTAAGAGTTGCACGACTCTGTTGTAAGAGTCGTGCAACTCTTAAAACATACAACATACAATTTTTATACTTATTTTCTCATATTATAAAATGCCCATATAGTATTTATTTGTGCACTATTTTCTGGAATAATATTAATTTGTGCGCAAAAATATTGGAATAATAATAAAATGACGGTGCAAGAACAATAATTTAGATTTATAGAGTTGCACGACTCTGTTTTAAGAGTTGCACGGCTCTGTTGTAAGAGTTGCACGACTCTGTGTTAAGAGTTGCACGACTCTGTTTTAAGAGTTGCACGACTCTGTTGTAAGAGTTGCACGGCTCTCTTGTAAGAGTTGCACGGCTCTGTTTTAAGAGTTGCACGGCTCTTAAAACTAGATTTGGATCATATTTGTGAAATTGTTATCCAGGCTTGATGGAATTGTTCGACATCATTTGATCGGCTTATGATTCATTTGTCATGTGCTTCTTCGATTCTTTGTGAAATTGTTATCCATGCTTGTGCACCTCTAAAATAGGTGCTGACATGGGAAAAAAAGTGCTGACACGGAAAAAAGTGTAACTCTAAACCCTACTTGGATCATATTTGCACAATTTATGGTTATATTTGCACAAAGTACTCTTATATTTGCACGATAAAAAGTTTAAAAAATAAAATAAATAAAAATTAGACTAGGATCATATTTGCACAACTTGTGATTAAATTTGCACAACGTCCTCTTATATTTGCACAACTTACTCCTATTTTTGCTCAACAATAGGTTTTTTTTTCAAAACAATCGAGATTTCTGAAATTGTTCTCAAAATGATTTTATGTTCTCTCAATATTATTTTAAGAGTTGCACGACTATGTTGCAAGAGTTGCACGACCATGTTTTAAGAGTTGCACGACTCTGTTTTAATAGTTGCACGACTCTGTTGTAATAGTTGCACGACCATGTTTTAATAGTTGCACGACTCTGTTTTAATAGTTGCACGACTCTGCTGTAATAGTTGCACGCCTCTGTTTTAATAGTTGCACGACTCTGTTGTAAGAGTTGCACGACTCTGTTTTAAGAGTTGCACGACTCTGTTTTAAGAGTTGCACGACTCGGGTTTAATAGCTGTACGACTCTTGTTTTAAGAGTTGCACGACTCTATTGTAAGAATTACACGACTATGTTGTAAGAGTTGCACGACAATCTAGACTCGTGAATTTATTCTCAACATGATCTTATTTTATCTCAATATAATTTCATACTTTCTCAATAAATTATTGTTCAACGTGCTCTTATTTTTGCTCAACTATATGTTATTTTTGCCAAACAATCGAGACTAGCTTGTGAATTTATACTCAATATGATCTTATTTTATCTCAATATAATTTCATACTTTTTCAATAAACTGTAAGCGATTCAGAATAAATTGAAGCAAGTCTAGTTTTATTTCTTATTTTTTTATTTTTTTTAACATTTTTTCGTGCAAATATAACCGTAAATTGTGCAAATATAATCGTATGTTGTGCAAATATAAAATTTTTTGTGCAAAAAAAAAAATAAAAATATAGATTATGAATCACATAATAAATTATAGATAGTTTTTTTAATTTCTCGTATTTGTAGGGTGATTTTTGTAATTTCATCAAAATTCTTTCTTCTTCCTCCAATTTCTGCGAAGAAGGACCAGGTACATCCGCGCTCGCGCGCCACCGCCGGCGGCTCGCCCCGCCCTCGCTCGATCCGGCCTCCTTCGCTCCGGTGCCCCTCCCTCCCTCGCTCCGACGCTTGCTCACCACCGCCTCCCTCCCTCGCTCGCTAAGTCCTTCTTCAACCTTCGTCTCTCCGGATCCAACGTTCGCAGTCCTCCGGCTCCGCCTCCGGCTCGGATCTCGCTCGACCTCGCTCGGATCTGGCTCGGCCTCGCTCGGATCTCGCTCGGCCTCGCTCGCTCGGCCTCCAGGCCGGATCTGAATCTCGCATCGTCGCTCAGCCTCGCTCGGCGTCGCTCGGCCTCGCCGCCTCCGGCCGCTCCGGCCTTCGCTATCCGACCTCCAGGCAGGAGCATTCTCGCTCGCGTCTCGAGCACTCCGAGATTCAATGAATCCGATTAATTTCGCGGATCTGAGACGGAAGAGAGCGAGATAGGAGACGTCCGGGGAGCGGGGAGAGAGGAGAGAGAATTAGGAGGGGAGAGAGAAAATTGTTTATATTGCGTCTATTTCCCTAATTTGTTCCAAAACGCGGCTATTTCGCAAATTAGGTCCAATTTGGTGACCATTTTGCAAAACGCCCCTTTAGTTTATGAATCATGTTATTTTAATATTAATATTTGAATAATAATAAATTAATATAATAATATAATCGATAATGAAAATAATCGTTGAAGAGGGGTATATTTATAAATTGAGTTGGTATGAAAAGATGGGTTTTGAGATACTAGGGATGCTACTGATAAAGTGGGTAAAATGAGAATGAGATGCTAGGATGATGTGGCGGAAAGAGAAGAATAAAATATTAGTATTCCTAGTATCTCTAGTACGCCTTGATAAACATGGTCTAAGGGCACTTTTATCGGTCATAATACACCGATACTAGGGGGTCAAAAAATAATAAAATAATGAGAGAAGGGGGGATGGGATACTTGGGGGATGCTATCCAAGCTTCGCTACTTCGGATACTTGGGGATGCTGGGTAGCTCATGCAAATATGATGAAGGGGGACACGTGTCTTCCATTGATTTGCATGCAGAGAAGGTATATTGGATTGATGACACATGGCATGGGATGGACGGCAAAGATTTAAATCTATGGGAATTTGTTGTACATATTTAAAAATACAAATTTCGGTATTAAAATGTAAAAATAAAATTTTAAAATTTTACCACATTACTAGATTCTTTTTTATCTACACATAGACATCCATTTTGAATAGGTTTGACCATATTTTTAAAAAAATAATTTTTTAAATATAATTACATAGAAGAATAGAAATAATTTTGAATAGGTTTGACCATATTTTTAAAAAACCCTCTTCTCCCAAATAGAAAATAGAAATAGTGGATTGTTGCTACTGTTTCAACTTTCCAGTAGCCATTGGAGGACTTCAAGTTAGCATCGATACTTTGCCATTCTCTTCTACTTGGGCACCAATTCGTTGAACAACAAAAGACACGTTGCAATTTCAGCCATCCTTCAAACTAAACCAATTCCTAATCTCCACTAACGAATAAACCAAAATAGTTCAATTGCCGGTTTGGCAAGGTCGAATGCGTTGCTACTTGCTAGCATCAACCCAAGTTGCCCAACCACAACACTAAATGATGAAAAAAAAAATTTAGAACTTCCTCAAATCTGTCCCTTTCCCGGCAAAAAAACAAAAAAGATCAAGTTTGGTTAGTAGCCGTTGCATGAATTTTTTTTCAAATTAGCCAAAAATCCAAAAGAAATTCGGAAAGTTGTCAAAATTTGAAAAAAAATTCCCGTTGCATCCAACTGCTATAAATCTTCAAACTCTAACAGCTTCCCCAAATCTAATCTCACGCAAACCCAACTTCTCTACTGCCGCTCTCCTAACAAGAAAATCCCAATTAAAGAAACGCGGAGGAGGGAAAATGGCGGAGAAGAACACCACCGCCGGAGATCAAGAAACGTCGAGTTCCGCAGCAGCTGCAATCGAAGCCCCAGAAGAGCCCCATTATCTACTCCTGCTGCCGCCGGATCCCTGGGAAATGGCGGAGAGGAACACCACCGCCGCAGCAGCTGCAATCGAAGGCCCAGAAGGGCTCCATTATCTAATCCCGCCGCTGGCGCCAAATCCGGGGGTTTCCACGGTGTTTCTTGATCTAGATGGCACCCTGATCCACGCCTGGGAAGAATGGCCCGGCGACAATTTCGATTTTGTCATCGAAGCCTCTGAACAGCTCTACTACATTCGGAAGAGGCCTTTCGTGGGTGAATTGCTCGACTACTTGCGTTCGAGGTCGTTTTGTTCACTTCCAGGCTCAAGGAGTACGCGTCCCCCATTGTCGATCGACTGGATACCAACAATGTCATCTCCCACCGCCTTTACAGAGATTCTTGGACGGTTATGGCTGATGGGGCTCGCATCAATTTGACGGGGAACTGGGATCTCAGCAAGGTGCTGATTGTGGACGATCATGAATCCTCGTTCTCGCTACACCCGCAGAATGGGGTTCATATTTTGTCTTTTAATAGCATTTAAGAAAGGCTATTAAGGAATTCCCCCTGCCGGATTGCGAAAAATCAACTGGTACCTTCTTTTCTTCACGTTTCTTGATTCATGTCCTCTAAGCTTTTTACAAGTAATCGATCAATCGGGTCGAAATTAAGACTGTTTCTGAAATCACATTGCAGGCTCTTCAAAGACGTGGCTAGATTACCTTAAAGACCCAACAGAATAGCTTCATATATGTGCATCAGCAAATGCAATGTTTAGCAGCATCTCTTCTACAATCCCATACATTCAGCAAAGGAACAAGTTTAGTGTGCATTCTTGATTGCTTCAACCCAGGTTTCTTTACCGGCATCAAGTCGATTCAGCAAAGGAGTTTACATATCGCAGAAATGGCTCGATAAAACTCAGCTCGAGCTCATTCATTTTCTAAACAAGCCGAGTATGAGCACATTTTGAAGCTCAGTCCAAAGCTTGGCTCGTTCGAATTAAGCTCGGATTTTATGGAATTTCTAAAATTTACTTTAAGTTAATGTATAATGAGCAAGTAGAACTGCTTAGAGCTCGAAAAAAGCTCGGTACAACCTCGTTCATTTTCTATACGAGCCGAGTACGAGCACATTTTTAAGCCCGAGTCAAAATGTAGGCTCGACTCGAGCTCGTTCGTATCTTAAATGAACTGAATACAGCATGACACAACAATACTCGGCTCGTTCGGATTGAATAACATCCTTATATCGACGTGGTGAGAGTTCATGTCGACGTGCGCCTAAACCCTGATTGGTAAATACACTGATTCCCAGTAGGGTTTCCTTTTTTTCAATTGGAAAGGGGAATGGGGTTTGTGAATGAGACCGACTCTAAGAGTGTAATTTGAGGGTACATTTGTAGAATGCCTGGTTGTGTTGGTTGGTTGTAAGTGAAATATAAAATGAGCAATGGATATGCCGAAGTGATTTTATTATGTTTGGTCTGACACATGTCAAGAAATCAGGAGCATCCACAAAAGGTCGTAAGCACAATCTTATATCAAGTTTGAAATCCCTTTTAGATGGCAAAACTTATGGTATGATTTTTAGGTTTAAGTTAATTAACTATTGGACATAACATTGGACCAATGAGCTATAAGTATTGATGTACAAGTGTTGGCAAGTGAAAAATACATGGGGAAGAGAGAAAAACAGAAATGTCACTAGAAACAAACACAGTTTATACATAAATGATCTCACAAGGGAAGTTGTGACTTTTACAAGTTTAAAGTTTCTACTGATTCCTTGCAATAGCACCCCTGCTATTTGGGCAATGCTTAGGATTAATCTCCATTGAACTATTTTCAATATTGAACATGAATATTATCTTTGTCAAAATATCTGATCCATTAGTGAATTGTTGTGTTGATGTTGCAAATGGACAAATCGCTAACGTGTCAAACGAGCGAACAATCAAATTGTGGTCACACAGGTCGCAGGATCCAGAAAAGGCTATGAGTTCATCCAGATGCAGTTAAAACCAATCAAGAGACTTTAATCATGTTTAATGCATTAATCGGTTATCTTCATTTGTACCATCCAGTAAGCAACCACCGCAGCAGGAAACAGAAGGCACATCCCAGAGCCTGTATGACAGAAGCTTATCAATTTATTTTATGTCATTCAGCCTAAATGATTGTAACTATACAAATGTTTGTATTGAAACTATCATTCTTCACTGTCTAGATTTGGTTTGAGCCATTTCAAAACAAAAAATATATAAATTTGGTTTAAGGTGGAAAAGCAAATAAAATTGGTTTAAAGCGGTTGGAAGAGTAAATTAGAAATGATAATACATTACCTGCAAAACAAGAAGCAGAACACAGAGTGACTGCTCTGATCTTCTGCCAAAGAGTCTAAGGGAGACGTTCACCAGCGTGCCATCCTTTGTTCCGGTAAGCAGGCCGGTTTGAGGGTCAAACCTGGGAATTTTGTCACATATCAGGATATTATTAACTCATCTGTGCAAATCCAAAAATCCTTTCAATTGTAGAGTTTGAACATCAATTACCTTGGAAGACGGTGTCGTGGACATGGAATTATGCCAGCAAGCTGTAAGAAAGTAACACAGATTAGGGAGCTTAACTGAGAGAGAGAATGAGTGTGCCAAGTACTGGAACTCAAAAAACAAACCTGAGGAAGTGATAAGAGGAAGTTCAGGACTTGCGGGAGGAAAAATATTAGGAGAGTTTCACTGCAAGTCCAAGACGAAGGAAAGAGATAAGATGTTAGACCTAAATGGAAATTAAACTGTGCAATTATACATTCAGGGATTGGGCCATTGGCGTATTCCATAATATATCTTCGCTGATTATGTGGCAGTTGTATGATAGTAATTGATAAGAACACTTATACTGCATGTAGGATTCATAGACCTAGTATGTTAATTATATGTTCCAAGAATTATAGTAGTGTAAAGTGTAAACGATGAAAAAATTGACAACCGAAAAACTATAAAATCTGTTGCCAAGATATCATTCTGATTAGAAATTTATTCATGCTCTACAAAAGTTAACACTCTTGACTGACTTCTTGATTGCATTCTAGAAGAATATCTAAATAGTAGGAAATGTATCAACTATTGAGAGGATAATCATCGTGACAAAGTAGGTGTATATGTCAACAACAAGAGTTACCTGTAGTGACCAAGAATTCCAACAACAGCCATGGTCATCCCGGCAAAGTATGTGTATGTGTCACCAACAAAAACAGAGGAAGGGTACCTAAAAATTGCAGAAATGATGATCAATAAATGGCCACATTTTGGAATTCACAAAAAACATCCTCATTGAAAGAATGAAAAAAGAAGAATGATTGGTTTCAAGTATTACCAATTGAAAGAAAGTAAAGCAAGTGAAGTTGCCAACAAAGGATGCACCAGATAAATCGAAAATGCATGGGCATGTTGATACTCAAGGTCCTTTGATGCTCCAATTTGCATGACATTATGTATAAGAATCTGTATGTCATGAAAACTCATTAGCTCATGATAAAATTTTGTATAGGAGTTGAAAAAATAAAGTTTAATGCTTACAGCGCATGCAATTATAACTGTCTGACCAACTTCCAAGCCATTTATCCCAGCATGAATGTTGATTGAGTTGGTGCAGAACACTGCCAGAAGTCCCATATACAATTTGTATGCCCAACCTATTCATATAGCATGGAAGGAAAAACGAATTCCAGTTAGGCAAAAGTATTGAACTGCAGAGGATGTTAGAAGTCAATTTCAAAGCCCATCAACTTCTAGAAATTATGTCAAAACTTTTCCTTTTTATTATGTAATAAAGCATGAATTTAACTAAACAAAGTATACATTTATTCATTGGGGCAGAAGTGTTAAGATAAATGTCTACCTAAATCTAGGATTTCCAGACCAACATACGGAACGACTGGCTTTGGTATAACAATTGTTGTATGGCCAGCATATGCCATCAACAATGGGAGAGCAGCAAATGTTGGCAAGACCAGTTTCCTGTCCTCAAAAACACAAGAGATGCATAAGGGTTTACTTGCATCAGCACCAAAGGTTTGAGCGAGCAAATTGATGATTACAGCAAAATTAGGTTATCATTTGAATAAAAACCTAAATACTCACACTCGCCATGGCACGTCAAGAACATCGTCTACAAATCCGAGCAAGATCATAAAACAGATGGATGCTAATGCAGCGTTATACTCGACAAGCCACTGCATACAACCATTTTCAATCGTTAAGCGTGATATTATAGAAATTCCCTTTACTTAAGCTACCATACCATCAATTTGCCTTGAAAACCGAACCGCACAACTGAATTCACCTACTATCAATTTGTAGCTAATAACCAAAACAATTCATCAAAAAACAAAGAACTTACAATGGAGTCTGCCGTGAAGTTGAAATATTGAAACGCGATTGCTAATACCATGAAGACAATTCCAATAACAATGCCAAGAGACTCTGGACTGCAACATTAACATGAGTCGGTGTGATCAAAATGCAACAATTTAGAGGCGCCATAACAAAAGTCCGAAATCGAAACACTCAATCAACTTACAATACGGAATTCAACAAAATTAATCCGGATCCAAAACTTCAGCAATTCAAACAAACCAGAGAGACAAGGAAAGAGAGATCTCACATCTTAATCGATCCTTGAGGAGTCCCTTTCTTATTGATATCATAACCGAATAGATTGCGCCTCAAAACGTATTTGGAAGCGACGGGGATGAGCCGGAGAGTGACGAGGAAGCCACCGGCACTGAGAAGAGCATTGATGAGGATAGATCTCCTGATATCCCTGTCGATTTCGTAGTGGAAAAGGAGGAGATAGAAGTAAGGGATGAAGAAGAGAAGAGAGAAGGAGAGGATTTTGATCCATTGTGAGGGGCGGATTTTGGTCTCTCCGTCCGCTAGCACCGCTGCGGTGGCTTCCTTAGTGGAGGTCGGCACCTTTACATCGTTGCCGGAGACTCGCCGGCGCGTGGTCATGACTGGTTTGGGAAGAGCGTGGTCTTGTTGTCGGTCTCCTCCTGAGAAATCAATCGGGCGCTACTTATATAAAAAAAATTAGGGTAAACGGTAGGAAACCGCCCCTTAAATACTCGGTATTGCCCAAAACCACCCCTCATATGTATAATTCTATATGTATAATTTCCGACAACCACCCTTTAAAAGATCTTCGTTTGCAATTGACCACCTTTGGCATTGTTTCGTCACTTGCCGTCAACCCTAGCCCCACATTTCATTTTTTTATTGTTTTCTTTGGAACAAAATCTGTCTAAATTTACTCAGCAACTTTGCTAATCAAACCATGGCAACACAAGAGAGTGAAAGGCTCAACGATTTTCACCAACTTCTACTTGAGACAACAAGGGCGTAATTCTGTGAAAGCCTATTCCAAACACTGCTAAAGTTTACTAAACAAGCTCAAACAATGCAAAAGTAAACAAATTCATTGCAGCCAAAAACAAGGGGCTAGTCTTCCCAAAATTGCAGTCAAGTTCTCATGGTTGTAGAGATTCAAACAATCAACTAGACCTCCAAACAATGAACAAAAGAAAAATCAGGAAGTTGACAAAGAACTTACAAAGCAAAGATTGCACAAAGAAGACTACTGTCTCAACTCTCAAACAAAGCAAAGAATGTGCAGCACAAAGATTAACAATGCAGAAAAAGAAAGGGAACAAATTTTCTTGGAGAAGGAGAACAACTTTCCTGTACAAAGTAAATCAGTTCAGGTAAACTAAGTTTCCGGAGAAAGGAAAAACACAGATCAAGCAAGACATTCTTTCCCTCAGATTTCCAGACAAAGCAAATACAATCCAAATTAAATAAATCCCAAGTCCTCACTGGTTGCTACCAAATTGCAACTAACCCTAAATCAATATCCTTAAATCAAAATCAAGTTATGTCCACCACAAACTGATCCTCCAATTCACTGGAAAGAGACAATACGGCAAAGTTAAAGATTGACATACCAAGCCAAGAAGCCGAGGCGTGGGGCTTCTCTGACGTTGCACCCACAATCGTCCTTGCTGCGTTGCCTGGCTGGATCCTAGTCGAGACTCTCTGGGCCTCAACCCTGAGTCGGCCTCCTGTTTCAGTTTTCCCAAACCGAGAGTCCCAAATCTGCAAATTGCAAGGAAAAGAAAAAAAATCAGCCTGTGACAAATTAAGGCGAAATATGAAGTTCGGCTAAATTCCCGTACCTAACCAGTGATGATCTGAAATTAAAGCCTCTCTGATTTGAGGTAAGGTTCTTGAGCCTTGCGGAGATCTGAAGATTGGACATCACAATTAGATAGGGGAATCCTAAATTGAACACATCAATTGAAAAAATACAAGAGGAATCCGAAATTCAGGGAACCGATCAACTAAATGCTACACCAAATAGCAAATCTGGGGTTGAAACTCTCGCAAAAGAAAGAGAACCCCAGAACATACCTAGATTCGGATTGTCCCTGACTCGTTCCGAGCTGTTAAGGCTCGACCCGCTCCCTAGCTGGACTCGCTCTGCACCCGTTCCGGTCCTCCTCCGTTCCGGTTGCTCAACCCCAAATTTCCGGCCAGCTACTGATGAACGAGAAAGAGAGAGGGGAGTCAAGCTGCTGGAGCCTGCTGGTCTCGATTCTATATCTATATAAAAGAGGGATCCCCTTATGAACATTAACCTTTGGAGCCAGCTGTCAACTTTTTATTGGTTGAAAGTTGAAACTGCTTTTAGTTGGGCTTTTCTCAACTTGGGTTTTCTTTAACTGGAGTTGTCCCATACTCCCATCCCAAATATTTTGTCGTCTTTGGCCTTACCTGTTGTTGCGCCGTCTCCATCTTCGACTTGCCCTTGCTCCCGCCTGTATGACAACATCTCCCAGTCTTTCGATTTCTTCGACGGTCGGTGGCTCTTAATTAAACTCTCAGGTCAGTATTTCGAGCGAGTTTGAACTTAGGGATTTGATTGGATGTACTACCGCCTCTTTCATATCTTAATTGATGTTTCGTTGTGCAGTTGTCCTCAAAGGCTCCTAGGCCAAAACCCTAAAATCAAATGCGAAATCAACATCCTCACACCCCCACACACAGAGATATGCCACCGTTGATTACGCCTCCCAGATTGACCTTCGGATTCCCTGCTTTCGCCCGATGCCAGTCCTTAAAGCCTCTCCTCTCCCTCTAGGTGACTTGATCTCTCAATCTCTGCCCTTGAAGCACTAAAGGACTCAAAATTTGTGATTGTGATTTGTTATTCTTAATCTAATTCTAATTTTCCTTCGTTGTTTTATACTGGTTTGAATTAATGAATTCAATTTGTTCTTAAAAGGTTGTTAGGGTTAAATTATGATTTGGTGAATTGAGATTTTTGGGATGACAAAGTGATTCTGATTTGGTTGATTCACAACCTTAACTTGCTTGCTTTCTTGAGTGATCCTCATTTATGTTATAATTAGGGCTTTCATTCCAAGTGAAGATGTTAAACCGCAGCTATTTTCTAAAGATTTGCAATCAACAGCTTCGCACTCCCCCTATATTACTTTTCTTGATGCAGATGATTGAAGTATTTTGATGTTCCAGATGGGCTTGGTGATCTTCTGGTTTTGTATTTTAGTTTATTTAGAACTTTGGATTGCAGCCTTGTACGTCATTAGTACTCAGTACTTCAGTAGTACTCGACTGTGACCTTAGTTTACAGGTTTCAAATTAATCTGAATGCTATTTTTATTTGTTGTGATAGGTTATGTGGCTGTGATTTTGATTTTTTTTTTTCCGTTTTGTATGTTTTAGTGTATCTCTTGTTAGAACAAATCCTTAATCCACACAAATTTTTAGAGATCAGTTGTAAAGCACTTTAACATTATGCATGAGCTTAGAGCCAAGGATTATCATTTTTGGATTAAAAAATCCATCTACTCAATAAATTTGTCATTCTTTCTGTTATCGGTGATCATACCAACAAGTCTACTTTCATCATATCAATAAAGATCAAAGAAGAGTGTCAATCTGGGTTCTATACCTCTGAATGAAAAATCCAAATCCCTCAGTCTATGCCAAGAGTACTTTGTAAAAGAACCATTAATGACATTATATATTACAGTTTTAGAAGCTCTTGGACTTTCAACGTCATTTTAATTCATTTGCCTATTTTATTTGATTTCCCGAGTTAATTTCACCCGATATTATGAACCTTAATTCCTCCCTACGATATCATGCTTCATGACTGCTTTATTTTCATTCCAATACATAAATGATCTAGGTCAATTGTGGGCCTTGCGGCTGAGTTCCAATCTGTTGTAAATCAAGTTGGCTGTTGAGTATTGATTTAATTGATTGTTTTGAAGGTCTGCTGGTACTTGTTAATTGAAGATGTAAACTGTTTTTTTTTATTTTAATATATATATTTATAAACAAGCTTTAGAAATTTGATGATGAATTTACATACTCCTAGATTTGGGATAACATGATGAACTTTTGTCAATGGTAACTGGACCAGAAATATTATCATTGAGTTCTTGCAATATTTCACAAGCCAGTTGGTGCTTTGTGTCAGATAACGCAAAAATGGATGACAAATCAAAGGAATCAACAGAGGGAACTGATCACTGCAGTAATTCACAGACCAACTCTTTAGAACAAGGTAAGATAGCATTAAATCTACAAATATTTCCCCTTGTTATATTTCTTTTGAAACCTGGAAGATCCTTTCTTATGTTTTATTAGAGAAGAAGGCTCGAGTAGATGCTATGTGGGAACTTATGAATAAAGGAGTACCAGCTAGAACACCGAAATCCTTGCAAGAGAAGCCTAGCCTTCCCGTAAATAAATCATCACCAAATAATAAAGACTCTCATGTGAGTCTCATGCCTTTTTTTACTTTCAAAACTGAAGGTGCATTTTAGTTAATTTATCCCGCTTTTTTTTTTTCCCCTTTTCACAGGGTTGGATGAATTTTTTTGGGGATGGCTTCGAAAAGAGAGGAGTCCACTGATCCACCAGTGGAAGATAAGAAACCTTCGGCTATGCAAAATGGTACTCTTGAAGAGGCTAAGAAACTGGCAGCTGCTGCTCTGGCAGCAGTTAAAGACAGTTCTGTTTTCCCTACTACGTCAACTCAAGGAAAAATTGAGGTGAGTACCTTACCTTTGGCTCTGGAGTTACTTACAGAAGTTTCATCATATTGTGACTGAACAAGAATCAAACAAACTGTTGGGTATCTTACTTATCTTTGACGTGCATATCCGGAACTTTGTTTGGATAAAGAATATTTAATGAACCAACCCCCAAACTTCATGGTGTTGGTTTTCTCCTTATATGATACATCAGAAATTGAGCACGTTTCTGAAAGGCTGTATTGTAATGTTTATTTTCTTATCCCAGGTAACCGAGGTTCGTGATTTTGCTGGGCAATACATTGAAGTAAAGAAATTTGTCGATGCGAATTCAAAGGAGGCTGCTGAGAAGGCTAAACTGGCAGTTGGACCGTCATCTGCCGTGGATTCTGTTCTCGAACAAATTAAGAAGAAACAGAAGCTTAGTGTGCTTGACAAGACAAAGAAGGACTGGGGGGAGTTTAAAGAAGATAACAAGGGTGTGGAAGTGGAGTTGGATGCCTATAAGAAGAGTGCTAACCAGTATTTAGGTAAGGTTTCCTTCTTGGAAAGGACTGATTACCGGGAATATGAGCGAGAGAGAGATGCAAGACTGTCATCACAGTCCAAGAGGCGGCCCGATATGCGTGAGGACCCTTGATCCTTGGTTAATGGTGTGGTGAACTTAGCGAAGAGTTTGCTGGTTCTGGTTTTTAATCTCAAAATGAGAAGCAAAAACGTGTTTCTCGAACCAGCTAGGCCTCTTGTTCCGAAGGTAAATCAAATATCAGAGTTGCATATGAGGACTGCAGCGCTCAATGTCAGATTTTTTTTATGCTTTCTTGGATCCTAGAAATGATTCACAAGTTTTGTTTTGTTAGAAATCAAATGCATCCCTTGTTCATTACTTGTGAATTGATCAATTGATTGGTCTAGGATAAACAATACATTCATAAGCATTTGATTTGGCTGAGCCCTTTATGGAATTTGTTTTCGGTCTTTGCTAGTTGCCAGCAAAAAGTTTCTGATCCGAGATATACTGTGTAATCTACTAAATACTAATCTCTCAGTTTTCAGTCTTTTGTTGTTTTTGGCTGTTTCAGTTCTCACTGCAATTGTGAACCTTGATTTCTTTCATCTTTGTTCGACCTTAAATTTGCACCGAAGATGTGCAAGCTTGTGATTTAGAAGACCCAGCAAGCAATAGGAGACTAAATATACACCATAATAGCGTGATACTTTCAGTAACATTGTTTGCTACAGCGTTGCAGCGCATCATTTTAAAAGCTCAAGTTGCAAGGTTTTAATCTATACGAGAACCAGATATCATATGTTCAGCTACACAAGCTGTCTCTGGTACAGAAAAGGGTATGCTTGTTTAGAAATCAATGTTGCCAACTTCACTCCATAAAAATTGGAAGATTGTCTTTGCCCAAGAACAGAAATGTCTTCATACCGTTTCTGCATCACAATCAAGAAAAAGACTTAAGTCCACATCCAAAGCAAGCGGAAATAAGCGGAAAATAATCTTAAAACAGAAGACCGTTTTCAAGTTAGAGCTTATAAGTAGTAATCACATAAAGCATGAGCAAAACTACATCCATTTTTTAAGGCTCTATCAACTATCAACGGAAGAGGTTGAATACAGGGTGGTGGTGAAAAATCTAGATGAGTGGGGGTGTATTATGGACAGGGTAAACTTGTAGAGTGTTTGGAGGATACATACTAAAATCATTCTCCAGGTTTTCCTGGAACCCTTTGAAGGTTGGACCTACAAAGCACATATACTTCTCATTACCATGTCCAGGGTTTATCCATCCAACCCTAGAGAAGGTAAAGAGTAGAAGTACCATCAGCACCATTGATAAATGAAACTTCCACCAATAGTTCCACCCCTGAGCAAAACATTAGCACTTAGAATTATGTTACAGGCCTAAATAAGGCTTAATCCCAGACTGAGGCTGAGAGAAGGCAAACTGACTCGTGAAAACTTGGCTATCTTAACTAGCAAAATTAGTAGACCTGATCACATTGCCAAATTTAAGCAGGTGACGGCTCAACAGACATTCTGTTGCTCCATCACTAACTACTTTTAGTACTCACAAAAGGCAATTCCCAAAAGTTTTTAGAGCAGTAGAGCCTTGTCTTTTACGATAGTGTTGGGTTTACAAGCAGATTAATTATCACAAAGGGAAATACACAAGAGAATGAAAAACCAGAGACTACCATCTCACTAGTCACTACTACTGGTAAAATGCAGTCACCGGAGGAGTGAGGCTCCCGGACAACCAACAGAGATATCCCTGGCTTAAGGCAAAACTGCTCAACTGCAAAAGAGTCAAAGAGATGAGTCACAGCAAATGACAAATCTCCTTATTTTTATACTCAAGCTCAGATATGTCAACCTCTCAAGTCTCACCCTCACAAACATGTTAATCCTAACATCATATTCTAGCATAGGGAAATGTAATTCAGATGATTTGCCGTGTAAGTGGCATAGTGTTTCCTAATGGTTGAAGTGTTTTGACAGATCATTCCATTGTGTTCAATATGCTGTGCAACAACCAGCAAAAAGCATGTTTCTCTAAACAGCTCTTTCGACATCTCACTAAGGGACAAGGTTTTTCAATGGTAGTTCTCGCACTTTGTCCCAATACTTCAGAGAAGGGAAAGGCTCAGATGTTTTTTGTATTTGTTGATGGAGTTTTCTTTACAAGCAACTTAACATAAGGGAAAATGGCAGGAAACTAATAACATAAGCAACTTAAGCGTGCCATAAAACAGGAGAAGGCCTTTCATGTTCTATTTATGTTCGTCTATGAAGGCGTTGTTTTATTAAAAAAGTCTTTCATGTTTTCCTTGTCCTGTTGCTTTCTTTGGTTTTCCATGAGTGAATAAAGGGTATGAATGATAAGTATATAAGAGGCATAGAGAAAGAGGATTTACATTACTGACTTTCAAGCGACTGGGATTTTTGGTTCTCCTAGATTCACGAAAGCTTGTGCTCGAGCCAGGCGAGCTGTTGCAGAATGCCATGATACAAGATGGTTCATGAATGTGGTTGCATATTTTGCCTTGTCGTTCTGCTCAGAATATTCCCCAGGGATGTCCGTGAGATTGCCAGAAAATCATTAGCACAAACTAGGGAAACTCAGGAAAGTTCAATGCGACAGGGACAGTTACCTTATGATCCAAGTAGTAAGCATGCTGCAAAGACAAAATTATAGTTAAAAGATTGAAAAGAAGAAAACTTCTTTTAAATTATAAATGCATGAGAATGTGTTAGTGTGTGCTTGTGTGCATATGCTGTGAGTAAGAGAGAGGGTACCTCCCACATGTCGAGACATAGAATCGGCTGCACAAGAAAGTTAACCATTACACATTGAAGCCTTGAAGGACAACAACAACCAACTAGTTTCTCCCGCTCAGGCCTCAGAGGTTGAAAAAGAATAAACAAGACAGATTACAGATATCATTGGACTCACAATATCATCCCACACAATTGGGGGAACTGCATTTGATGTCTTAACCACTGCAAGACGCCTCTCAGATCTCTTCACTAAAATTTAAATACAACAATACATCTTGTAAGAAGAGTTCATATAAAAGTAATAAAACACATAAATTTCTAATAAAGGAAAAACAGAAGTCCAAAAACTGAAATATATAAAATTTTATAAGATTTTTCCAAATCAAAGAGAGGGAAAAAAACAAGTGGGTCATCATCTAGGATCTACATTAACTTGAATGCTATGTCTATTCATTATGAAATATTTGCATCCAAGAAATTTGTGGATGGGGAAGTAATCAGTGTGATTCCAAGATGCAACTCATCTCAAGTGAAACATCAAGGATTGTGCCTTTACCAACACCATGCAAGCTAGATGTTTTATGACAACCTACTCTCTGTTTAATATACTATTTCAGCCAAATCGGTTCTCCATGAATAGCCCTACAAACCCACATAAAACTAATCCTAGCCAGGAATCTACAAAGTACTGGATTGAAGAGAAGGATTATGGCCAATTTGACATTTGTAATTCGATATAATTGTCAATATTGCCTAGTGAAAATGAGCTAGATAGACGAACATTTTTAAGCATATATTCTGGTTCAGAATGAAGTTAGTTTTCAACCAGAAAATAACCCCTCTTCCAAAAAAAAAATGACATAAACTTCGTAAAATAGTTAATGTTGGACGATTAAGTGTCTCGGACAAGGAAATCAAAGAGATAACCTCATAGAGTTAAAAATTGCTATCAAAACAAAGGAAAACGTACTCTTTCTATTACTTGGTGTTGATCATCAAATAAGTTTTCCTAATTCAGCCAATAATACAAATGCAGTGGAATGTGTACAACTAAATGCTGCTATTAATATGATAAAATAATGTTGATTAAACAAAATATCTATCTACTAAACAGTCACTGTTGCAAAACTAAATGCTGCTAAAAGTGTCCTTCCAGAAAATTTTGTTTGGTTCACCATGGAAGGAAATAAATCATCTACAGGAGAATACAACTGCACTTAACTTCAATGAAACACTGTATTTTATTCTAGATGTATATAATCTCTTTCCTATATGTCAACCTTTTACATAGGTAGTTAAAGAGTTGAACTTCTCGGTATAAATTATCAAGGTTACTTTATGAATCATTACTTTTCTCGGGTGATAAATGGACCCTCAAAGAGTGTCATTTCATCATCTAATTGCTTAACCATAAAAAAGAAGGCAGGATCAACTTTTTTGTAACATGATTGGTTTACTCACTTTCCCTTCCCTTGGCATCAATTTTCAAGCTACCTCAGAAAAGAAACTGAACATATGCAAAAAATCATGTCATACAAAGAAGGCATAAATAGTATGACTTACAAACAAGCCAAACCCATCCAGAGCCAAATAAAGTGATGGATGCCTCAATGAATTTTTCCTTAAAATTGGTAAAAGAACCAAAGTCCCTTTCAATCTGGTGAAGAAGGCCGAGTTTTGGCAAGTCCCCACCACCAGGCTCCATGCTCTCCCAGAAAAAGTCATGATTCCAGACCTATAAAGTTAAGACCGTCAATTGAAATGTCTTTCTTGCTGCTAAAACTCGTATTTTTACACAAAAAAAAAGAGGAAAAAAAAATCTACAACTCTTTTGGCTGTTAGTAAAAGCAAGGGATCCTTAAAAGTGATAGCATTTTAGAGTTTCTTGCTAATTCTTGTGCTTTGTGAAAATAAATTGTAATTCATTTTGCCTCCCCCTCATAATTGCCCATCAAAACACCTAATTCATTCCCCCTATCTTCCCTCCCTTAAATCCCCTTACCAACCAAGGGGTAAGGATGCCTTGACAAGTTCTTCACGTGGGACAGTAATATGAGACAATTGAGGTGAATAATATCAGATTAAATTAAACAATGTTACAAAGATCATTAAGCAGAAGCAACATAGAGAGAATGTAGTGATGCTGGCAACACATGCAACAATAAGATGGAGCCAACATATAATAGCTGAAATTTTAGCCATTCTACCAACCTCAAAAACACACCTGGGCAGCATCACTAAACTGAGGTAATGGATTGCCATTATTGTAGGTTACTTTGACAAGTTCATCCATAGTGTAACCATAAAGTACATCATCTTTTCCTAAGTGCTTATTCAAAGCTTCAAGATATCCTCTATGATGCTCCCCCCAGTGCAGTTCAAGTGTCCTTTTGCTCATATATGGCTCTAGAGCATCCTGCATTGCCAAAAAGATAAAAACTAGCGTTATGAAGCAGTATGATGCAGAACCAAAGCAGCACTGCACACATATCATAGGAAGAACTGAAGAAGTAGAGAAAGGTACATGCAAGTCCTAATTTCGTGAAAAATATCTTCTTCTATTTTTTTGTAGGTTTGTAGTGGTTTCTAGAATATTTCCCTACAAATCTATTTTGTAGACTTGCTAAAAGTTTCTATAAAATTCCCCTAAAATGTCTTTCGTAGATCTGTTTTGTAGTTTATAGAATATTGATGCAGGAGCAAAATTATATCTTTTAGGAGATAAACTTTATCTTTTAGTTAAGATTAAAATAGGTTGTTAAGGCTTTATTATTCTTATTACTTTCATAATAATTTAGGCAATTTCTATATTTTATCTTTTCTTAAGATAGATTTTAGTTTGCCTTGATGCATAAATTTAGATAACTTAGTAACTTCTATCTTTTATCTTCGGATATATTTAGGAAAGTTATATCTTTTTATCTTAGGTTAGTTTTATTCTATTTAAGCAATTGTAGGCATGAGCCATAATCATTCATTCATATTATTAATCAAATTTTGGTTTAGAGAATTTTCTCTTTTATCTCCTTGGAATCCACCAAGGGGATAAAAGAGAAACTCTCTAAAAATTCATTATTCAGATTCATTGAAAATAAAGACTACAACGAGTTTATATAGGGAATACTCCTAAGAAAACCCTAGTTCTCAACTTGGGCCCTAAGGCAAAATAAAATTCTATCAATAAAAATATATAAAAAAAATAGATAAATTCCTAATTTATCTTAAAAAACCTATAAAATAGATAATCCTAATTAAAAGATAAATATCCTAACTAAAGATAAAAATGCTCCTGCATCAGTCTCCCCCACCTCTCCCCCACCTCTGAAGAACTCGACCCGAGTTATCTTCTAGATGTTGGATCCCATCGGCTGTTCTTGGCTGCCAGCGTACGTTGTCGTTGCCAAAGTCGCCTCCGTTGCTGATGCTGAACACCATCTTCAACTAATCAGTCAAATCCTCGAAGACCATGGCAATCCATGATCATCTCTTGATGAAGATCCGCCCAGGCCAGATGTTGATCTCCCATCGTGCTCCAATTAAGTTGAAAACAGACAGGAGAATCCTGCTCTGATACCAATTGACGCAGTAGGAAGTCGTGGAAGGCACGCAAGCGCGAGCCTTTGATGATAAAGGGTTCGCAAGCGACAAAACCCGAGGAAATATGCTTGGAATCCACCAAAAAAGGGATCTTGGAATCCACCAAGGAGATAGAAAATTCTCTAAACCAAAATTTGATTAATAATATGAATGAATGATTATGGCTCATGCCTACAATTGCTTAAATAGAATAAAACTAACCTAAGATAAAAAGATATAACTTTCCTAAATATATCCGAAGATAAAAGACCTCCATTTTTTTGAGAACAAACTCGGCATCTTATGCCATTTCATTTAGAAATTAGAATTGTAGTGTTTACTACAGCAACTGGAAGAAATTGTAAATCAAAGCACAAACTTGAAGAAACAGTTTTACTTGCCAGTTGCCACCATGTTATGGGCAGCTGTGTTGCCCTCACGCCTTACATGAGACTAGAGGTGGCAATCGGGCGGGTCGGATCGGGTTCGGGTTCGGTTAGTCGGGTTTCGGGTTATTCGGGTTTCGGGTAATTCGGGTTTCGGGTAATGTCTAATAATTTGGTCATTTGGTTGGGTCGGGTTCGGGTTTCGGTTGTATCGGGTTTCGGTTCATTCGGGTTTCGGTTGTCTCGGGTTTCAGTTATTTCAATATTCATTTTGAAAAATTTACTAGAATGTATCTTAAAGTTCGGGTTATATCGGGTTTCGGTTGTAACGGGTTCGGGTCTTAATGGGTTTCGGTTGAATCGGGTTCGGTTCATTCGGATTTAGGTGAGTTTCGGTTATCGGTTATTCGGATTTCGGGTCCAAAATGGGTCGGATTGATCGGTGTTCAAAACAATCGGTTCCGGGTCGACCGGGTCGAGTTTTCGGGTTCGGGTCGGGTTTTGCCAGCTCTAATCTCTTCTTCATGAAGGCTTAATAGTTAATAGTCATGAAAAATGTATTTTGTTTATTAAGGTGCTGCACAACTCATCACATTGAATTGCTTAAGAAATGTGTTTTGATAATGAATACTTCGTGTTTGTTAAGTAAAATGATGCGGGACCATTCAAGACACATTCGGACACACCTATACTTGGGGATGAACCTATGATTCAAGCTCGTGAGAATGTTGTCATCCTCAAGAGGAAGAAGAAGGTTCCACCATGGGAGAAGATCCAAAGGTGCAAAGCTTGATCATCTTGACATTTTTACATTCGTCCAGCAGCTTGACAGCTTTTCGACGTCTCAGTAAAATGACTCGTACGGATTCAATATTAATCGGATTGGATAGTGTCATACCTTGTCGTAACGAGGACGAAGAGATCTACAACTTTGTTGTTGAAGCTTTTTCCAGATTCGACCTAGAGCTTGGCCGAAAATCACATTCTTCGAAGCTGTCATATGTTTAGCCGAATTTCCTCAAGTATTGGAACATTTTTATTGTTATTTTTAGTAACTCTTTTACTTAAGTTATTTTAGGTAATTTTAGGGTTTATTTTTATTAACTCTTTTATTTATTATTTTTATTAGAAAATCAGCCTTTTAGGTTATATAAGGCCGATCCCCATTGTAGAACAATTCAGACGTCTTCCATTATTGAAATTTACAGTTCTGGTGTGAAACACATCTGTGAGAAAGTCAATCGATTCGTAGCGTTGCTCATCGATTGCAACTTGGTTATAGATCCTGCTTGGTTTGCTTTGAGTTCGTCAACCTCGCGAGAGCTTGGTGGTCCAGGTAATCACAAGTCCCCTTCTTGTGCCTCCAAGTTGTCCACTTGGTTGTGTAAGGTTGTAGAGGCGGGCTTTATAGTCGTTGGTATTTGGTTCCTACCCTCTTAGGAGGCCTGGGGTCTTTGCCTCGTTCTATTTTAGTTCGAATCAGTCCTTATCGGTCGAGTCTTTATTGTTTCTTTGTTCGAGTCTTGCTGCATTTTGTCTTGTTCTTGAGTCGTTTGCTTCCGTTCTTGTTATTCTAGTTTGATTGTCGAAGATCGGGCCATCCTACGGCTAAACCCGTATCAAATTGGCATCAGAGCTTTGGTTTCCGACATCAAAAGTTGTGTCTTTCATTCTTAAACACAAAACCCTACAAAAAAAAAAAAGTCTTTCTTCTTCTTGGTTTTTACTTCTTGTTCTTAAATTTGATTATTACTAATCCTTGTTTGTGATTGTTGTGGTTGCACTTAGTCCAAACACATACTACCTACGCCGTGTCGTGTCCCACAACAGCCATATTGAAGCCGATGTGTGCCTAATTAGTTCAGCCGCCACCAGTGGTTGAAAGGAGCTCCTAGTCGGCAGCTTCCAAGCCAAACACAAATTGGTTGCCTAACCCTAGTTTGCTTTCTATCTTAGCCTATTTGTTTTATCTACATAAATTTTATTTTATTTTCTTTCACCATTAGCATATTATTTTCAAGTCCTTCGTATTTTTAAGTCTTCTTGCATTAGGTAAAAAAAAAAAAAACAGTCCGCATATTCAAAAAAAAAAAAATACATTCAAAAGCTTTGACCTAGGAGGATAAAATTCACTAGGGATAAAAGTAAGCTTCAAAAAAAAAAAAAAAGAGAGAGAGAAGGATTGTATCTAGTGCAAGAAAGCTTAAGGACCAAATTTGGTGAATTTGTTATAGCCCTAGTCGACAACCTTCAAACACATACCTCCCAAACCATAATATTTTTTGTAAGCCCTACCTTGCAACTACAACATCCATACTAAGGGTTTAAATAAAAAAAGGTAAAAATCCAAGTTTTTCTCTCTTTTCTTTCATTTTCTTTTCCTATTTTTGTGTGTCGAGTACTGTAGAGGCCATACCGACCCCCCCAGCCTTGTTACAGCTTCTGTCGAATCTACATTTGGTCAATTTCGACCCCCTCTTGGTCGATTTCGAGCCTTTTGTCCAGCTTTTGTAGTGTGTTCTTGCTATTGTTGAGTCCCTTGTTGCTTGTTCCTTGCCCATTCTCTTGATCTCTTACCTTGTGTTGCTAAGTCTTTGCTTGAGTGTTGATTTGCCCAAAGCGGATTGCCCCAACAAGCTTGTCATACCAATTAGAGAGACGAGTGAGAGCGAAACACTTGTGAGATTGTTTATATTTTTACTAACTGTCACATAGTTCTTTGTTTGTCTTTCTTTGCCATGTCTAACCAGGGCAACAACATGATTACTAGAGCTGAGATGATCAAACAGTTGGAAGCCATGAATGAGACATTGGTACGGATAAATGAAAGATTGACGGCAGTAGAGGCACGACACTCGTCTAGGGCATCTACTGGCCCTAAAGGGAGTAATCCTAACTCTTCTCCTCTTAAACCTTTGTACATTCCTTGCTTTATATGCCAAGGTAGAGAACATGTTATGAAGGATTGCCCGAATAAGAAGACTTTCATGATTAATCCCCTAGGCAAAAATGGATCTGCAAATTCTAGTGGTGAAATTGATGAGTATGTTAATAATGATCAAGATCTTCGTTTACTTGCCTCTAAAGATGATTGCATTGAATATGAGCATGTTGATTCTTTGATTATTCATAAAGTTTTAAGTGTTATACCTATGTCTTGTGATGATAATCAAAGTGAAGATTTGTGTCATCCTAATTGCTTAGAAAAAGGCAAAATTTGTAATATGATCATTGATAGTGACACTTGTTTTAATATTGCTAGCCTTGATATGATTGACAATCCAGCCTTGAAAAAGGAAGAAAACTTGCTAGCATTGGATGGAAACTTAGAGATAAATGAACAAGCTAACGTGCATATTCAATTAGAACCTTATGAAGATGCTATGAAATATGAATTGTGCACTACTAAAGTTTCTTTTCTTGGTTTTGTAGAAATATCTGATGGTCTACAAGTTGACGTAGCCAAGATCAAGGTATTCGATCCACGAGCTCGTGTGGATGCATTTGCGGAACCTTATGCGACTTTGGATTCGAGGTCGAATCCTTTTCAAGAAAGGGGGAATGATGCGGGACCATCCAAGACACCTTCGGACACACCTATACTTGGGGATGGACCTATGATTCAAGATCGTGAGAATGTTGTCATCCTCAAGAGGAAGAAGAAGGCTCCACCATGGGAGAAGATCCAAAGGTGCAAAGCTTGATCATCTTGACATTCTTACATTCGTCGAGCAGCTTGACAGCTTTTCGACGTCTCAATAAAATGAGTCGTACGGATTCAATATTAATTGGATTGGATCATGCCATACCCAAGGACGAAGAGATCTACAACTTTGCTGTTGAAGGTTTTTCCAGATTCGACCTAGAGCTTGGCCGAAAATCACATTCTTCGAAGCTGTCATATGTTTAGCCGAATTTACTCAAGTGTTGGAACATTTTTATTGTTATTTTTAGTAACTCTTTTACTTAAGTTATTTTAGGTAATTTTAGGGTTTATTTTTATTAACTCTTTTATTTATTATTTTTATTAGAAAATCAGCCTTTTAGGTTATATAAGGCCGATCCCCATTGTAGAACAATTCAGACGTCTTCCATTATTGAAATTTACAGTTCTGGTGTGAAACACATCTGTGAGAAAGTCAATCGATTCGTAGCGTTGCTCATCGATTGCAACTTGGTTATAGATCCTGCTTGGTTTGCTTTGAGTTCGTCAACCTCGCGAGAGCTTGGTGGTCCAGGTAATCACAAGTCCCCTCCTTGTGCCTCCAAGTTATCCACTTGGTTGTGTAAGGTTGTAGAGGCGGGCTTTATAGTCGTTGGTATTTGGTTCCTACCCTCTTAGGAGGCATGAGGTATTTGCCTCGTTCTATTTTAGTTCGAATCAGTCCTTATCGGTCGAGTCTTTATTGTTTCTTTGTTCGAGTCTTGCTGCGTTTTGTCTTGTTCTTGAGTCGTTTGCTTCAGTTCTTGTTATTCTAGTTTGATTGTCAAAGATCGGGTCATCCTACAACTAACCCCGTATCATAAAATAGTTAAATGATCAAAAGCCTGATGAACCTTCAATCTGGATTTGCCTATCAAAGAGAAATTTACACACACACTCGTACAATTCAAAGGCAATAATGGGGTCTAGCCTCTTTGTGTTGATCTAAAGATAGGTTAGAACACTGTAAAACTAGGAAGATACTCCCACCAAGGCAGATTTACCAAAGCTAGATATGTGTCCTCAACTCAAAGTTGTCTGTTTGTCACACCTCTTATATTTAATCTCAGTGAAGTCCACGATAGACAATTATAAGCCCTTATTTTGATATTAAGCCACCATTCTGCAACAAAGTTTTGATTCGAAGAAGGCTAAGGTATACTCTCTGCTAATTAAATCTCACTGATTTCAGATAAAAGGGGACATGTTACTTGCACTCCCACAGCCTGTATGTATTACCAAACCAACCCATTCGAGTTCAAAATCGGTCCTGATCAGTGCAACCAAAATTGCCAAGCTAACCCATCTTGGATAGAGCTGACATGGACCCATATTGTTCTTTAAGATGCAAGAAGCCCCAAATTCGTACCCCAAACCTCTTTAAATACAACACCTAGATTCAACAAAGCCCCAATTTCAAAGCTTGAACCTAAACCCTAAATAAACAAATTCCTAGATTAGAACCCTCATTCAGCCCAGAATTCGAATCCTACATACACTGTAAGCATCATCGACATAAAAAAAAAAATTAGAACTTTGCATACCTCTTACGGATTCGTCTTCCACGTCACATTGTCGGCCTCCTTTCCTATCACTCTATCAGGACTACGACACTCTTGGTCCAGTCCTAGCAGCCGATACCTCCATCTTCGTCCACTCCTTTCATCGCCTGCTTCGAGTCTTCTCTAAGGTCGTCGCAATCGTCGTCTCATTTCATCTCCTCTCTAAGGTCATCGTCTCATTTCATCGCCTTCGCGTTTGCCTTTGTCGTCCTCCTTTCGCAGAGCATGTTCTTTTTTTTTCAATTATTGTTCAAAACTAACGGAGGTGGAATAATTCTGTTAAATTTAACGTCAGGGCTACATGAAATATGTAAATCTTTTGTATACCCCGTGGTCTTAAAATGAGGGTACCTCGCGAAATTTATGTTAATTGTAAATTGGAGCAATTTTTCAAAACAGTTTTTCAATTTCAATTATTTTTGCTCACCCCTACTAAAAAGAGGATTTTCCACATATAAGAGCAGCACTACACAAAGGGACTTCGTAAACTATTTTTTTTTGGGTGATTGAGCAATCAAAAGTTAAAAAGAGGATTTTTGCAGTATGTATTTATTTTGTCATGACTTTTTTGAGAATTGGAAATCGAATTTTTCGCATCCTCTTTTTAGTAAAAAGAGGATTTTCCACATATCAAGAGCAGCACTACACAAAGAGACTCCGTAAACTTTTTTTTTAGGGGGTGATTGAGCAATCAAAAGTTAAAACGCGAAGCAAGCTTACAAAATAATCAGGATTAGGATAGTTGATCATTTGAGATGATAAACCAGTGGCATTGAGATGTGAGCTTGGAGAAAGATTGCAACAATAACCCATTTCAGATATATGCTTCTTGTAAATTGTAATTCCTGTGCACAGGACAAAATTTGCTCAATCTCAGGCCATTGAAGTTGGGGAAAAAAACAGCTAAAAACTCAACAAAGTACTAAAAGTAGTCTTCAATTGAGCAATTCAGTTAAAGAAACCAACCAAAAAAAAACACAAAACAAAGCATAGGAAATGACTTGGAGGTTGGGGATGGAGAGGAGCACGAAGCAAGAGAGAGTGAAAGAGTTCAAACAAAACCTCCGCGGTGACAAGATAAGGTTTTTTCCCCTAAGGTAAATTACATAAAATCACCTTTTAAATAACTTATTTTCCACTAAACCACCCACTATAATTGAAATTACACAAAACTACCCATTAAAGGCCCACCGTTGAGGCATGGTTAAAGTGCGTGGAAAACACTAATCTAACACTAATTTGTAACTAGATCTGGGAAATGAGGATTGTCCCGTTCGGCCCACCCACTGTTGCAGACAAGCATTGCTAAGGGGTGAAGCTCAAGTGGGTCGCTAAGTCTGACCCGCACCAATAGCGGGTATTGGATTGGGAACTCACATGTATCTTATATGATCTGTAGTTGTTCGTAATATAGTCGTGGGGGCTTTGTAAAGGGTGGCAAGCCTTTGCTTAGGCCGGTAATGATAACATCACCGTACCCTACCGTGGATAAGTGTGATAACTTTTGTTGTACAATATGTGTCATCTACTACTCTTGGGCGCTTAGAGCTCCCACAAGGCCACAATGGTGATAGTGCAAGTGTCTAAAATTTTAAAAATAAAGAAAAATTTCATAATTTTGTACAATTATTGCATTATACTATTACAAGAAGTTGTGCAAGTTAATGGAAACATACATTCTGATTTCTTGGTTTAATTACACAACCAACAAACACACTTTTTTTATTATTTTTTTGCTCAGTTGAAAACACAACTACTAATATTCACCAATTAAACCCACTACATTTTTTAAACGCGAGCCAATTAAACTAATACGGAGTATGCGGTAAGTTATAGGTTGTGTAGGATGATGTAAGCATGAGAGTTGAAAACATTTGAGTGAATATGTAGGATGTGTGGAAAAAATACAGTAAGTATATAAAGTGTCCATTATACATTGTTTAAGTCATTTGAGTGTTTCAAATGTTGGTAGTAAATCTCATCGCATTATAAAGGAACAAGTTGGTGGTTTTCAAAATGTTGGATGTATCCAACGAGATTTGAAGAATTTTCAAAGGGATTTGAAGACCTTCATCAAGGATTCTGTTGCTCAAATGTTTATTGATAATTTGAGAAGGAACAAAAGAAGTGAATGCTTCCTTTTATTTTGTATATGAAGTCGATGATGATGGTAGATTGGAGAATGTGTTTTGGAGTGATAGTATGTCGAGAAGAAATTATGCAATATATGGTGATGCAGTGTCATTTGTACAACATATGATACCAATATGTATAAGATGATTTTTGCGCCTTTCACCGGAATTGATAACCATAGGGGGTGCATCACATTTAATTTGGAGTTGCGCTGCTTGTGTCGGAAAAAATAGGGAGTTTTGTTTGGTTGTTTAAGAAGTTTCTGGAAGCGACGGGAGGCCGGCCATAAAAGATGCTATGAAGGAATTGGGAGACCCAAGTGAGCATCATGGCAATATAAGTGGAAACAAGATACGCAAGTTAGAGTCATTCATTGGATCGAGTGCTCCAAGTGTAGTTGATATTTTTTTCACCCAATGAAGTACATACGAAGGGAAGTGGTAAAAGAATCGAAGGAGAAAAGGAGTTGACAATGGAGTTGCAACAAAAGCGTAAAAGACTCTATATAACTTGTTGAGATGGAAACCATAATAGTCGTACTTGTTCCAAGAGGTGATTAAAAACAAATATGTGTTTGTGTATTCTTTTTTCTGTTTTTCTCAACTATTATTTTAGTCTGAAGACTTTGTTAAGTCTATTTGTTTTAGATTGTTGCTTCTGTTTGTTTCTCACTTTCTCATGTATTATTGCTTCTATTTTTCCAGAGTGCTTTTGATTATTGCTTCTGATTATTGTTTCTCATATTATCTCGGATTTCAAATTACTGCTTCTATTTTTCAACTACTGTCATATTGTTTTTCACAAATTATTTCACATTTAAGATGTTTGTTGGTTATCTTTTCTCATATTTGCTATCTAGAAAGAGTCTATATGGGATTCAAACCCATATTATGTGTATAGTGACACATTGCTCTTCCATTGAGCTAATATACTTATAAAGATATTCATAAACCCATAACTCAGCTTGCACTTCTCAATTTCACTTCACAATCTTCTTCTCAATAGCAACAATAGCAACTTGAGAACTATTCTCTACAACCTGAGAATTTTGATGGGAAAAATTATTCACGGACAACCATACCAGAATACATTCAAGACAGAGAAGCAATAGCATAAGCATCACATTTCACAAAAACAAATAAGTTGATGATCAACTCTCTCTGCTAACTTCAACTTATTAGCTTGATCAATGTACTTTACAATTCCTATAAGCACTAATTGATCGAACTAACTTCATTTCACTAACTCCATTTAAGAAACTGAACTGAATAGGTACAATTTTTACATTGCACTTCTCTGTCGGACCAAAATGGAACTCTAATTAACATTTAAAGCTTAGGTTAATATGAGCATACTCAGGAACACAATCGAAAACTGCTAAATCAAATCAGACAACTTCAAAATTTTCCCAAACACAATCGGAATTAGATAAATTGAATTAAACCAATTCCAAAATAATTCATGGGAGATTAATATGACATTGAACCATAACCCTAATCGAATCCGACTAAATTTATCAAAAATCAAAATCTGAACCTGACAAGTAGCTTGCTCTTGCACAATCTTCGTCATTTGTCTTCTATGCCTTGTTGCTTGCCCCTATCAAAATCAAAATCAAATTAGACAAGAAACCCCAATGTATTGACAGATCTAAGCGAAGAGGGGAAGAGGCGGCGAGCGACCTAGGAAGAGGAAAAAGGTGTCAAGAGCGAAGTGGGAGAAGGCTTGCAGCGACAATTTCACATGTCTGAGGGACAGTGAAGGGTTTGCTAAGATTTTTATTTAATGTCCTCGAGTCTTGTCATGATCGCGCACTCAACGAAAGAGCTTTACAAGCAGCATTACCCTTCTTCACTCACGCGATATTGCTAGATCGGGCTTTCGCCCATTGTCATAGATTCCCCATTGCTCACCACCGTGGGAATCCGGGCCATTTTGGGAAGTCGGAATAAGCCCCTTTGAACTCATTAATTGTCCCCCATCGATCTGAATCCAAACTCGGTGAAAAAATGCAAATTTTTTCAATATATAGACAGAAATCAATCGACCAGGATTATCAAAAGGCTTAAAGTTCACATAAATTTCAAAATTGCCACCGCTTTATAAAAGATAATTGATAAAATATTAAAGGGTTGAGATTAAAAGTTTCCACTCTAAATGTGTTTCTATGGGAAGGGGTGTTTTCACTTGAACCTCCCCATTTATATAGGTTGGTTCCGGTGTACACAACCCTTATCATGTACACATGCCTTATCGTGTATGCAGAAATTATTCATTTGTACAAATAGTGTAAAAATGTAGATTTTATTCTAACGAATTAATAATCGCCCAATGTTACCAAATAATTTCAATCCAATGAATAATCACCTGATATCAACGAATAATCAGAAATTACTTTTAATCTCATCCGTTGATCTTCTTAATTCAATGACTCAGATTTATTAACATGATACACAATAAGAGTTGTGTACCTATCGTCTATTATCTATTATCTTATAGATAGATTTGAGGTACTAATTTTGATATCTCTTAAAATATGTATTGATAAGTAAGTGCAATGAATTTGACCCTTAAAAGTGATGGAAGAATTTCCTACTTGGTTTGAATCTTTTTATTTCTATAGAAACTTATATAATTTGCACCCTTAATTCTACTTATTGATCAATGCATTAATTATTAATTTAATCTTTTACATCTTATGAGATAAAATTTCATCTAATATATTTGATTGCAACCATGAAATATGTAAAATTTTATTATGATTTATATAGTTTTATATTTCTACAGAATAATTAAAATAAAGACAATTTATTTTATTATATACTCTTTATTGGATAAATAAGTCATAAAATAATTGATTAATAAACGGTCCGGATAAATACACCACAAATCTTGCACGTCGAAAACGGCGTGCAAGGTTGAAGTTGGCTAATTAATTAGAAAAGAGTGCTAATTAATTAAAAAAGCTTGCACGTTGAAATGGACGTGCATTTAAAGAAGATAATTTGCAGTGTATCTAACAACACCCTTAATAAAATGCACATTGCAAACAAGGGTAGATTATACATAACCACCCGTAAATTAGGCTACCTTTTACTTAACCATCCGTAAAATTATAAAGTAAAGAAAACAACCCGTAAATTAGATTTTTTTCAAAAGACCACCAATTTGTTAAATGTCCATTTGTTTCATTTGTAAAGACAACAATGCCCTCATATCTTAGTTTTTTAAAAGTAATAATATGTGTTTTTTTAAAGTAATAATCTGGGTTTATTTTAGAGATTATCTACATTTTATTCAATATTTGAAGGAGATGAGACATGCAAGAGCCTTTGCTAATCTTTATTCTTTATATTGCAAATCCAATGCATATATATTGGTTGATGCATTTATATATGTTCTACAATGCTTAATTTCCTTACTTTTTTTCAAGTTGAAATGTCAAATTGAATAGTAAAATACATACAATGACTTTTCTTTTATAAAAAAGGGATATTCCGGTTGATGCCCCTGAGGTTTTCGCTATTCCGGATGGTGTCCCACGGTTTTTCTTTTTTCCGGATGGTGCCCCTAGGGTTTTTCAAAACTTCGTCTAATGCCCAAAATCATTGTTTTCACTTTTTCATAAACAAAAATGAACCTTTATTTTTTCAATATTACACAATCACCCTTTACTTTTAAATTGAGCATAATTATCTATATTTTTTTTGCCAAAATGCAACACAAAAGCACGCTCATTTTTGAAATTAAACAAAAACACCCATTATTTTAAAAAAAGTCAACAAAAAACCAATATATTTAAAACATACAAAGGATACACCCCCCATAAAACTGATAGTACAAAGGATGATTATGTAATAAATATTATTTTAATATATGTTTTTAAAATTTTATAGCTTAACCATTTTGTTCATAAAAATGGGTGGTTATGTGCACATTTTGTCAAGTAATCAATATGTTTTGCGGTTTTTAAAATATTGGGTGTTTTGTGTTGAATTTTTTTAAAATATGGGTGGTTTTGTTTAATTTTAAAAATGAGTGTGCTTTTGTGTTGCATTTTTGGCAAAAATATAGATAATTATGTGCAATTTAAAAGTAAAGGGTGATTTTGCGTAATATTGAAAAAATAAAAGTTCATTTTTGTTTATGAAAAAGTGAAAACATTGATTTTGGGCTTTAGACGAACTTTTGAAAAACCTCAGGGGCACCATCCGGAAAAAGAAAAAATGTAGGACACTATCCGGAATAGCCAAAACATCAGGGCACCAACCGGAATTTCCCTTAGAAAAATAAGTTTGAATCAGGGGTATTTTAGTGTTTTAAAAAAAGAAATTTGAATAGAGGTTTAGTGGATGGGTGGTCTTGTAAAAACAAATCTAATTTACAGGTGATTTTCTATATTTAATAATTTTATGGGCAGTTATGTGAAATTAGCCTAATTTACGACGAATATGTGTAATTTACTCTGCAAACAATGATGCATGAAAAATGGACATGGTCATTTATACTCCATCTGTTAATTAAAACATGTCGTTTTAGACATTTTCACATTTATTAAGAACACAAATAAAATCAAACGTGCTCAAAAAAAAAAATTCAAACAAAAATACACTTATACCCCTAATTATTACTTTACATTTTTTCACTTTATTGAAAACTACAACTAACAAACATCTAATTAAGACAAGGGTAATTTTGAAAAGTAAACACCAAAATACCTAAAACGACATGTTTTTCTTAACAAGATTTTACTCCTAAAACGACATGTTTTTCTTAACGGAGGGAGTAGTAAAGATCAATATTTAAATTTCCCACAAAAAAGATCAATATTTTAATACAATTAACTAACTAAACTGCCAGCTTCTTAATTATTTATTATATTATCATTCATGAGACTAGGCCTATTTGTCCATAGACTCCATATGCATTAAAATATAATTATTTTTTTAGGTATATAATGGCAAGTTCATTGCATAATTACAAAGTTTGAAACGTGTGCATGTGGTTTCATGAAATACTTTGAATATCTATTATACTATATATAGTAATCGAAGTTTTTTCATCCCACGTAGTATTATCAAAAACCAATAAAAAAAATCATATTTTTATAAGTTAATCCATATCATCTCACATGTCACTCATTTCCAATTTCTCCACAACTCGTACTATATACTCCGTAACTCCATTGTTGTAACCTCCATGCCCGACTAATGGTCACATCATTAATTTCACTACTCAACTATAAAATCATATATAAATACTAATTCTTTCGTCTCAAAATATAGGTCATTTAATTTTTTAACATATTTAAAAAAAAACTAAAACTTAATTATATGAAATATTAATTTTTTTATTAAAATTTTAAAATGATAGTATTATACTCCGTACTTATTATTAATAAGTATAATATTTTATATAGTTTTTCTTCCACCTAGCTCTTCTCTCTCCCTCCTCTTATCAGCCATGTAATAATATTTTATATAGTTTGTAACTCTTTAAAAAACATGTCAAAAAGTCAACTGACTTATAATTTGAGACGGAGATTGTATATTTTATAAATTCATCTCTTTATTTTATTATTTTAATTATTTAATTATTTTATATTTCCTAATTTAATATAGTTAACATTATAAATAATAAATCTCTATTATTAAATTTAATCAACTCAAGTATAAGCCTCATTGATTTACAAAGTTGCAATCCAAATTGTCATCTTTCAATCTATTCTAATTAAAATAAAATAAAATAAAATAAATTATACGTGGAATCGAAACACACCCTTACTCTCCTCACAACTCGTTCAATTTTCCAAATAATTGCAAACACTTCACGAGATGTTTGAACCTCTTCGGCCCATTTTAATTGTGGACACGTTTTTTGTTAAGAAAAATAGCATTATATTGTTTTGGTATACTCCATATTTGAGAAGAAAAGTAATTGTACTTTATTTTAATTTTTTTTATAATTATGAACATCACGAGAATTAGCGAGGTAGTTGTGAATGAATTTATAACCAAGTTCACAATGGGAAACCCTCAAACAAACCCTTATCCATTAAAAATGGTAACATCTTACACGCAATTTATTCCATTTTGTCAACAACTTCTAAACTATCCTAGGAAATTACCTTTAATTGTTTTTATAATATTTTCATAGGTTTTCAATTTAGCCGCTTGACATTAGACAAATCGTCACATATTAGGTTGAAAAGATAAATATTTGTATTAAACAACTTTTGAGCTACAAAGGTATATTTAAACTCATGAGACATATAAATATTGTTTTAAATTAATCGATAGTTCCTAAAATTTAACCAAAAGGTATATCCTCCGACCATGAATTTTGTTAAAATTTATTTAATACATTCTTTAATTAAATGGATTAATAAGTATATAACATGAAGTGACAAATGAAAGAAATACATATCCTCCGACCATGAATTTTGTTAAAATTTATTTAATACATTCTTTAATTAAATGGATTAATAAGTACTCCCTCCGTTCCAAAATAGATGACCTTTTGCTTTTTGACACGTTTTTTAAGGAGCGAAAAACTCTATAAAATATTATTTTTTTAATTTAATTTTTTATACTATTTGATACTTATTATTAATAAGTATCTAATTATATAAAAAAATTAATTAAAAAAATAATATTTCATAGAGTTTTTTGCTCCTTAAAAAGCGTGCCGAAAAGTAAACGACCATTTATTTTGGAACGGAGGGAGTATATAACATGAAGTGACAAATGAAAGAAATACATATACTATTTATAGGAATGTTTTGAATGAAAGGAACCTATTGTAGATGGATATATTATGAAGAGAAAAACAAGCAAAAAACAAAAACCAAAAGTTTATTTTTTTTCCTCTTGAATATCATTCAAATCGCTTTAATTTTTAAAATAAAGCAGATCCTTTGCATAGGTAAATAAAGAGCGGTCATTCCGTGGTTCGAACCGGGAACCTATGGGCACTACCCACAAGTCCTTTCCGATATCCCTCACTTAGGAAGAACAATCAATAGAAATAATATAGTCAAAGAGTATTATAATATAATAAATTGTATATTATAAATTACAATAATTGTAATTATGAAAATATGAAGTTTTAAAGGTGTAATTCTCAATGTAAGTTGACAACTTTTTTTGTGTATCTTTTTCATTTGTGGATTTTAACTCTTGTTTCTTCTGACGATAAAACACCGTAAAAGTTAATTTTTTTTATTTATCACTGTTCGCGGATCATTGTCAAGTCTTCATCGACTTCATCATGTGTTATTGTTCGAATCTTTCACTTTTATAATTATTTCAGCTTGTCTTTCATCCATTTTACAATGGTTAGTCCATTTCCCGATTCTTTTAACATCTTGATTTATCAAATACGAATAATGTATGATATTGCAAATCCTTTATCTGGTTAAAAAAAAGGGGGGCGAAAAGAAAAAGTAAATCTGATGACAAAATTTTGACCTTTAGCAAAGGCAGAGGGCAGAGAGTCCTTTGCATATTCTGTGGTCCGGAGCAGCTGATAACAACTCTACAATGACGAGTCACGGAGCCAACTCTGCATTACTCACTCACTCGCTCACTCACCCACCAATACCAAAACCCACTCCTTTCTCTCTCTAAAAAAAAACCCACCTTGTTTTCTTCACTCTCATCTCTCTCTCTCTACCCCAAATCATACTGAAGTTATTACAAGCATAAAAAAAAGAGATAGAAAGAAAGGTGAGAAGTAGAAGAAGACCCAGCAGCAACCCATTGGCCATCACCTGTTCCTCCCCTTTTTACTGGGTACCTTGTGAAACAAAACAAGGTAGTGGGATGAAAAAAGTTATCATCTTTGGAATCCATTGTGGACAATCTTAGTAATGGTCTTCAGTTTTTTAATGGGTATTGTTATTGATTGCATCTGCATGTCTTCCTTTCTTTCTGGGCATTCCCAGAATATGAATATGAATATGAATATGCATATCCCCTTCCCCTTCTTTTTATCTTCTTCATCACTTTGGGCAGTAAATCTCTCCCCTTTTTCGCCACTTGTCCTTCCTTTTTAGTTTCTTTGGGGATTCCCCCACTTGTTCTTCTTGATTGCTGTTTCCCTTTTTAGTTTCTACTAGGGATCTAATCTTAGCATGGTTTTCTCTTTGCTTTGCTTGCATCCCTCTGTAGAACTTGGTGATTACTGATTTTCTCTAAAAAAAAATTTGAAAAATTCTTTTTTATATATTTTATTTATTTTGTTTTGAAGCTGATCTGGACAAAACTTTGACTGCCCTTTTGGCTGTACTGGATAATCTGACTGTTTCTCTCCCTGGAATGTGTTTGATCACTGGAAATTCCTCCATTCTCATTAGGGCTAAAAGTAACTCTGTTGATTTGGATTGTGTGGATTTTGGTGTTTGAGCAACTTGTGTGTTTTGATTGCAGATCTTGATCTTGATATGCTGATGATCAAAAGCCTTGGAAATTAGATAATCTTCTGAGAAACGATGCCAAGCCAGCTATGGTTCTCACCGCCAAGGAATTGCAGGATTGGAAGGATTTCCCCAAAGGCCTTAGGGTCCTCCTCCTTGATGAGGACCCCTCTTCTGCTGCACAAATTCAATCTAAACTAGAGCAAATGGAGTACAATGGTTAGAGAGATGATCTTGGATCTTGATTCCTTTTTTCTTTTAAAGTTTTTTTGGTTTGCTTTAATGCACCAATCAATGAAATGGCATAATCCTCATGAGTTGTTAGCTTATTTTTGCATGTTAAATAGGTTACTTCATGTTTGACATTATTTTAAGATCTAATTAGGAATCATTCTCATTTAGTGTCCCAATAATTGTTTGGGATCATTTACAACTTTCTATTATCATGAGGTTGAATTTCCTTTTTTTATTTTTCTCCTTTCTTGATGGAGCTACTTTTTGGCCTTTTTGTTTACTACTCCGTACTTTTTGGGATTTATAATACCTGTAATTAGTTATTTCCTGCATTGGCTTTTGTATAAAAGATTGATAGTTTAGCACGTTGCAATTAGCCTAGATGGATACCTTTTTACTGTTAAAAGCTTTGATCTTCACATGGCATTAATAGAAGGGTTAGTAGGGTAGTTATGGTGTAACTTTGCTCTGTGCAGTTTCTGCATTTTCTAACAAGGACGAAGCTTTGTCGGCGGTTTCAAGTGCGAGGAAGAGCTTCCATATTGCTATTTTGGAGGTAAAATTCCATTACTAGATATTTCAATGGGATGAATCATGAATTTGACCCATAGATTTGCTAGTTCAGATCCTTTTATGATGGAAACATAGTTTCTTTTTATGGGCTTTGGACTTATTAATTGCTGCCTGTATCTTCATCCATTTCCTTTATATGGGTTATTTTTCCATTTGGGGATGAGGAGGAAGTTGTTGGTACATGTGATAATGTTATGATAAAGAAGAGTAAGATCCTTTTTGGGCTTTGTTCATCAGCTCCAGCTCTTGTGAGTACTTACTTGACTCAGTGGCCATATAAATGCGCCTTTATGAGGGTGTGGTGTAGTCCTATTCATGGTAGCTCACCTTCATTAAATCTTCAATTAGCCCCTTGCATTGTGGGCTCATTAGATTAAGCCATATTTGTGCACTCACAATCTCACATAACTAATTCATGTAATGTACCTAACAAAATATTCTCACTTTCTAGCTGTTGATTTTTTTTTCACTCTTTTGACAGGTGAATCTGAATAACAGGGATGGTAGATTCAAGTTTCTCGAAACAGCCAAGGAACTTCCCACCATAAGTATGCTATCCTCCTATTAATTCTTCAAGTTCCTTGTAAATTGTTCCTTGCATTGCCTTGATCCTCTTCGGTCTTGTTGCAGTGACATCAGACATCGATTGTCTAACAACTACAATGGAGTGCATTGCGGTAAATGCTAATTTGCATATATTAAGCATTAAATTTTGATCTTAGTAAACCGATGTTACCATTTCTCTGTTTTTTTTTACAGCTTGGTGCAGTTGAGTTTCTCAGGAAACCGCTCTCCGAAGAGAAACTTAAGAACATCTGGCAGCATGTGGTTCATAAGGTTTTCCTTGTTATTCTTCATTTCATCAAACAATTTCATTTGTTGCGTGAAAAGACAATATAATTCGAGGTTTTGTCCACGACAGGCATTCAGTGCAGGTGGAAATACAACCACTGAATCGATTAAGAACAACAATGATTCCATGGTTTCTCTGTTACAACTCCAAACATCAAGCGCTGACACTGAAAATCAAGCCCTGGAAGGGCAAGATGATGTGATGGAAATGCTGGAGTGTGACAACGAGCAGATTTCTTGGAATGAAAAGTTTCCTGCTCCTTCAACTCCTCAGCTAAAACACGGTGGACGACTCCTGGATGATATGGATTATCAGGATCAAACCAATAGCTCCACTGACAAAGAGAGCGGGGAGCACGAAGGGGATACCAAATTTGTCGAAACCACCTGTGTTAAATCAATTGTCATTGCCGAGGATAAGGTGGATCCACCTGACCTTGAGATCAAAGCGGAGGATCACACTCGTCCTAAAGAAAGTTCCACTGTTCCTCCTGGTGGAGCCGAGAAACCTAACAGGGAACTTGGTCCTCCTAATAACTCATGTGGAGCCAAGGCATCTAATAGGAAGAAAATAAAGGTAATTTGATTGCATTTTCTCCTTGTGCTGTATTCTGTCAGAACACAATTGTGTAAGATCCACTCGCCTTGGCATTAGACTGAACAGCGTCTCTGGCCTGTATAGTTGTATGCACAAGTAGATGTAAATGCACACCCTGCCGTAGGACCTTCTCCTCCCTGGTGCCTGTTTCAATAATGGAGACTTAGAAAAGATTTTAGAATATTGCATTAGGAGGTTTAGCATATTGCTGACTTATGAATCATACATTCAAGTGATCTTAACGTGGCGTTTTGGTCACTATCCAGGTAGACTGGACTTCTGAGCTGCACAAGAAGTTTGTTCAAGCGGTAGAGCAACTAGGACTGGACCAAGCCATTCCTTCGCGGATTCTAGAGCTTATGAAAGTGGAAGGACTGACAAGGCATAATGTCGCGAGCCATCTTCAGGTTGGTAAATCTGATCCCCAAAAACTATCCATTGCTCATTTAGATTATTGTCTTCTTTTCCTCCTGTGTGGCCTGGTTCCTAGGGGCTCATGTGTCCTATTGTTCTGGGTCTATCGGAAACACTTTCTCGATTAGTGGCTTAATTGCGGGATATACTGGGTTGTTATTGTTGTTGCTGCCCATTTAGATGATTGAAACACAAGACTAGTACAGTTACATTGCTGCGTTATCATTTTCTGTGCAGAAATATCGTATGCAGAGACGACATATTCTGCCCAAACAGGATGAACGCCGATGGCCTCTCCCGAGGATTTCAATGCAAAGGAGTTTCTACCCTCAGCACAGGCCTGTGATGGCCTTCCCACCTCCTTATCAATCTAACCATACTTACCCAGCTGCTCAAGTCTATCCGATATGGGGCCAGGCTGGCAATCATCGGCCTCCAGGTGGTCAAATGTGGGGCCCTCCGTGCTATCCTTGGCACCCAGTCGAAAACTGGATGTGGAAGCCTTTCCCTGGGGTAATTCAGATGAATTCATCTCTCTGGTTTTCCTCTGTTAAAACATTGTTTGATCTTGTAGACTTGAATCTTGTTTCAGCATGCCGATGCTTGGGGTTGCCCTGTGATGCCTACGGTCCAACCCCCTCCTCTCGCTGTCCCGGAAGTGAGTATATATTCCTAAACCTTGCATTCTCTACTTATTTAAGGGATGTGTTTGTTATGTTGATGATTGTTTTGCTCGTGCAGAACGCTCCCGGATTCCACTTCCCTGACGCATACGTAATGCCCAAAACTTGTGATCTTCAGCCGGTAAGACAAAAGACTCCCACCTCAACTTACATTCATCTTTGGAGCTAATTTACGTGATGTAGTCAGATGAAATCTGTTCTTAGTTGCCAGTAGAACTTAGCTTTAGATCCAGACAAAGGCAGTTAAGTATTCAGATGCAACAAAACCACATCTAGGAACCACTTAACCATCACTAAAAGATACATTCGGCTTGATCTTGAAACATCGCGACAGTTGGTCCTACACTCCTACCCTGAACTTAAAAACAAAGAAAACGTTTTCTAGAGAGGGCAAACTCAGTTTGTCACTCTCAAATTCAAAACAACAATGATGCCACCTACCGAAACCATTGAGGCAATGTGCCCATAGATTAGAGGTGGTTTGTGTGAATATAGCGCCAAAATTCACATGGCGCAGTGTCACTTTCAAATCCATATTTTTCTCCCAAATGTGGGGCATCTCATCCATGTCGATCAATCTCTCCAGGAGTTCAATTGGCATCACCCTAGAATCCAATCTCTAAGATCTTTCATCATTTTGTGACCAAAAAGTATTCCATTTTTGAACTCTTTTTAATCTTGTGGACGTTGTTGCTTGGTTTGGCCACGCGACGTGGGCAATTTGTGATCCGTTAATTGCTTAGTTAATGGAGATCCTATTTGGATCTCAGAAACTGATCAATTGCAATCTCTACTGAAAATGAAATTGATTAATTGCAATGCAGGGGGAGGAAATAATAGACAGAGTGGTGAAGGAAGCAATAAGCAAGCCATGGTTACCGCTACCGATCGGGCTGAAGCCCCCTTCGACCGACAGCGTCCTCGCTGAGCTCTCCCGGCAAGGCATCGCCCCCGTCCACCCTCGCTCATAAGATCGACATTGCTGACGTCGACGCAAACTGTTTGGTTTAGGGTAATTGGTTATTTTAACCATGGATATGGATAGATAGATCCAACGGCGGAGAGAGGGGACACGTAGATAGGCTGGTAGCCGGAGAGGAACTTGTGGATGTAAATAGAGGGAGGAGAGGAGGAGGAGACAGGAGCGATCAGGGGAGTTTGACTGTGTCGTCGCACTAGTTTTGTCAGACGATGATAATTGAGTTTCGTGGGGGGTTTGCGGTCATTTTCTTCATTGGTGGGCGGTGGGTCCCATTTATCTTTGTTGCTCATCTTTCTCAGTCTGTGGGTCCCCTTCCTTTTTCCATAATTTGCATTTCCTTTTTTAGGAATAGTAACTAAGTATAAATAAATAATACAGTATACTACTACTATGTAATTGGATAATTATTACTACTACTATTATTATAGGAGTATACTCCCTCTGTTCAACAAAACTTGACGTTTTCCAATGCACGCTTTTTTAGGAGCTAAAAACTTTATAAAATATTGACTTTTTAAATATATTTTTTTAACAATTTCGTAGTTATTATTAATAAGTGCAAACTCGTTAAATTTTTTTTTTAAAAAAATGAATATTTTATATAGTTTTTATCATTCTAAAAAAGCGTGCGTGAATAGTAAACGACAAGTTTTGTTGAACGGAGGGAGTATTTAGTAATGAATGAATAAATGAAACAAAATTCCTTTTCTAAAACAAGCTTTTGGGAGTAAATTACACTTGGCTTGACAACCCTAAGAATCGTTTGATATAAGTATGTATGGTAAATAGAATGGAAATAAATTTTGTATGGAAAAATATATTTAGGGTCCGTTTGATAATGCATGTAGCTTTTTGTAGCTTTTGGCTTAATAAGTTTTAGTTTTAAATGAGTTAAATATAAGATTTTGATTTAATTAGCTTTTGAAATTGGATTTTCAACAGCTACCCACTCTAAGCTTTTCAGAATTTTATTCATTTTTTTATCTGATTAGCTAGTTTGTATCAGCTACTCTATAAGCTGTGTTACCAAACACCTTACTAGCTTATGAAAATTCAATTTAATATATATTTAACACACTTAATCTATCAGCTTCAGCTACCCCATCAGCTCTATGTTACCAAACTGACCCTTAGATAAGAGGAGAGTGCTATTTCTCGTATGAAAAATAAAATAAGAGGGATAATAATTAAAGGAGTATATGAGATATGGTTAACCCTTATTCAAATAAGTGGTTGAAATAAGGGGAAACAAAACCAATTTTGTAGGAAAAGTTGGGAGATGAGGATAACGATTAAAATTTTTAAGAATATATCTTGAATTATAAATGGACTAAATTCATTTTCTTTATCTCTCCCGTGCTATTTTTAAGGCTTTGTCTTTTTATTAATTTTTTTATATAATTATATACTTATTAGTAATATATACAAGACTATTTAAAAAAATTATTATTTTATATAGTTTTCAACTCATTAAAAAACGTGCTAAAAAATTAATGGACTTATATTTCCGAAGTAATAATATAGTACACAATATGAAGTACATATTGCATAAATATACATATATTCTCAATTTTAGATTAGGTCCTTTAGAAATTTGGGTAGTGATCTTATTTAAAAGGATGCTCTCGTATAAGTGTATAACACCGAATGTACTCCGGGTCGTCGAATTATTTCCTTGTTAACGAATAAAAAGAAGAAAAAAAGATGAATGGTTGGTAGTGGAACAATACAAAACCCAAGTAGAATAGGACCTGACTCATGTAAAACTTTTGTCAAAGTTGTGATTGCACAATTTCATTACTAGAAACTAGAAAGAGATAACAAAGTCTGTAAAGACTAATAATAGTATATGATGCAGAGCCGTATCCAATTAGGATGGTTACTTTATCAAAAAAAAAAAAAAAAAAGCGTGATCAAATGTTAAAACATCGACAACAGTGACTAATTTCAATCGAATAGACGGAGCCACATTTCCAAAACTTGGAAGGTTTCAGAGACTTCTGCTTCATATGAGGTTACGGGATTTCCGCGTTTCAAACTAAATAAACCATACAAAACGTTGCCATGTCATATACTTGTACTTAGATGTGAACTATCCCACCATTCCGGAATGGTTCAATCGAAAAGGATTTGCAGGTAGGTATTATTCAAAGATTTTTAGTTCGAACACATATTACCGCTCTTTATTTATCAATTTTCAAGAAGTTAAAATAGCATGTCTAAATTAATGGCTTGGATATGGTCGATTTGATCATATCTCTTACTCTCTTTATCTCTTACTCTCTTCAAAGATCAGTCTCCCCTGCAGTAGCTGGACAGTAGTCGCGCAATCTGTCTCGATCACAATTCCCTGATGACCCTTCTCCTTTGTTGTCTGCATTGCCCAACCTATCGCCTCGACCTCAGCCACCAGCGCATCATTCCTCTTCTGGATCCTCTTCGCAGCAGCCCACATCACCTCCCCGATCGAGTTCCTGGCGATAGCCCCAACTCCACAACCCTTCTCCGCCGAAGCTGCTGCGTCGCAGTTTACCTTGACATAGCTGTCCTCCGGCAGGAACCACCGCGCAGATGGAAGCTCATCACCCTGGTTTTGTCGTTGTAGCTCCTGCCGCACCTTCCCCTTATGCTGGCGGACACCATCCCAAGCTTTCTCCACTATCATCACTGGTTCCGACTCCCTACCTTCAAATATGCGTTGGTTTCTAGCCCTCCATATACCACTCACCACGTAAGCCCATAGGCTGATCAGCTCCTCATTCCGCAGCTGCAGCACCTTCTCCATCCATTGGATGAAGCTCTCGCATCTCTTGCCCATCTTTCTCAGCGGCGGAACCCTCTCCCAAGTCTCTCTTGCCCATTTGCAATTGTATAATGACTGCATAATCGAGTCCTCGATCCCACATAACTCGCATCTTGGATCAGGAACTACCTTCTTTGTGTGGAGGGCAGCTTTACACGACAATATCCCCTTGCTCGCTCTCCATAGGAAGTTGCGAACTCGTGGAATCGCCGGTATCTTCCACATTGCCTTCCACAACTTGTTCATTCGAGACTGCGTCGAGCATTGTCCTCCTGTATCCTCCCTTCTCTTTCTGTCCATAATGAGGTGGTAAGCTGATTTGACAGAGAAATTTCCATCCCTTGTGTAGTACCAAGTTAATCGATCCTTCGCCAACGGGTCAACCAAATAAATATCTAAAATCAGCTCTGCATCGCATGGCACAAAGGCTGACCGGACTGCCACTTCATCCCAGCATCCCCGATCCCAATCAATGAAGTCAAGCACGCGAACTCCCCCACCTCTACTCCTTGGATTTGCCACCGGTCGAAAGGAAGTCGGTCTAGGTAGCCACCGATCCTTCTAGGGCTCTCGACTTGACCCATTACCTACCATCCAATAGCTCCCCTCTTCCAACACATCTCTGGCCTTCATTAGACTCCTCCAAGCATAGCTTGGTTGAGTCCCAATATTTGCTTCGAGAAAAGTTGTCCGAGGGAAGTATCTTGTCTTGAGGAGTCTCGCAAGTAATGAGTCTGGTTCGTTTAGGATTCGCCATCCCATCTTGGCCAACAACGCCAAATTGAAAGCCTCCATGTCCCGAAAGCCAATGCTGCCCTCCTCTTTTGAAGAGCACATCCTTTTCCAGGCCATCTAATGTATCTTGTGCTTCCCCTCTCCATCACCCCACCAAAAGTTACACATTAATTCTTCAATATCCCTGCACATATGAGCCGGTAGAAGAAAGCATCACATTGTATACATAGGAATTGCCTGGATAACCGACTTAATCATCACTTCCTTCCCCGCCCTAGATAACGTCCTCTCCTTCCACCCCTTGAGCTTCTTCCATATTCGATCTCGCACTCCGTTGAATATCGCCTTCTTCGATCTCCCTATCATTGTAGGTAGCCCAAGGTACCTCTCATGCTTTTCAACCTCTGCAACCCCGACCAATTCCTGGATCTCCTCTCGAACCTCCGCCGCCACATTCTTGCTGAATGATAACTCAGATTTCGCAAAGTTTACCTGTTGACCTGAAGCTTCTTCATAGATTCGGAGGATGTTCACAATTTCTGAGCCATGTTGACAGTTAGCCCTTGCGAAAAGAATACTATCATCAACAAAGAAAAGATGGGATACCGTGGGTGATGATGGAGCAATCTGAATACCGTTCCACCGACCCTCCTCCTCGCTCCTCCTTATTAGTCCTGAGAAAGCTTCAGCACAAATAAGGAAGAGATAAGGGGAAAGGGGGTCCCCCTGCCTGAGTCCCCTCTCCGGCACAAAAACCTGGGTTGGAGAGCCTCTCACCAGCGCCAAGAAAGCAACCGATGTTACACACCTCATCACCTTCTTACGCCACTCCTCATGAAATCCCATCTTGTTCATACAATGGTCCAAGAAGCTCCACTCGACTCTGTCATATGCTTTGGCCATATCCAGCTTGAGTGCCATGAAGCCCTTTTTCCCACACCTCCTATTCTTCATGTAATGAAATATCTCAAAAGCAAAGAGGACATTGTCCGCAACGAGTCTCCCTGGCACAAAGGCACTCTGGTTTGGAGAAATGATCTTGCTGAGGCACACCTTCAAACGATTAGTCAACATTTTTTAGATGATCTTATACAATACATTACATAGGCCAGTCGGCCGAAGATCCTTCATTTTAAATGGCGAAGGCACCTTCGGAATCAAAGCAATGTATGTATGGTTAAGATCATCCGGGAAAGGAGCACCATCCATAATGTCAAGAACAAAACGAGTAACATCAGGCCCCATAATATGCTAGTAACGCTGATAAAACATTGCTGACATACCATCAGGACCTGGGGATTTTGTGGGATGCATAGAGAAAAAGGCGGATTTTACCTCCAAGTCCGAAAACGGACGCAAGAGCTCTAGGTTATCCTCTTCCGACAGCATAGGCGAGATTCCTTGAGAAGCCACCTCCGGAAGGACACTCAGATTTGATTTAAACAAATTCTCGAAATAGGACACAACAACTCCCGACATCCCTTCTCTACTTCTCCATTCCATCCCCTCGTCATCCACTAATCTAGCTAGTTTGTTTCTTTTTTCTCTCCATGTGGATTTCTGATGAAAATACTTTGAATTTCTGTCTCCCCATTTAAATTCATTTGCTTTTGCCATTTGAAACCATATCAGTTCTTCCTCTTCCATAAGGCGTTCTTCCTCCTTTTCCAACTCCCTTCTCCTTTCCACTAATTGGCCAGACATACCAGCCTTATGCATCTCCCTCAATTTCTCTCTAACTCTATGCAGCTTCTTCAGCACATTACCGAAAGTCCGCTTGTTCCATTCTTTTAGCTCATCCAGACACCGCGTCACCTTTTGGAAGACTCCCTCGCCCCTAACTTGGCTTCCCGGGTTTTGCCAGCAATTGCGCACAACCTCGTAGCTCCCCTCATGTTCTGCCCAGAGCGCCTCGAACCTTGACGGGCGCTCTCCCCTGATCTTTCCTCACCCCACTCCCTTTCCACTTGCAGCGTATAGACCATAACCGGCAGACGGTCTGAGCCCTGCCGCTCAAGGTGAACTGCACTGGTGCCAGGGAATCTCGCTAGCATATCATCATTGCCAAGCACATAGTCTAGCCTTTCATGTATAAAATCGTTCTCCTTTCGCCCATTATCCCATGTATATCTTTGTCCCGAATACTGCACCAAAGTCAGCCCACATAGCTCGATAACCTCCCTGAATCCTCTCATATCTTCAATCCTAGGGACCCGACCCCCAACCTTATACTCAGAATTTGGTTGAAATCCCCTACACACATCCAAGACTCATAGGGCTCCTGGGCCAATCGCTGAAGTAAACCCCATGAGTGGTGCTTGTCTTCCCTTCTTGGCCATCCATAGAACCCGGTTAGCCTCCATTTACTCCCATCAGTACTTGTAACCATTGCATCCACATGACGTGCTGTGTAGGTGTGTATCACCACCTCCGTTTCCTCCTCCCACAATAAGCATAGCCCTCCCGACTTCCCAACACAATCCACCGTGAAGCAGTTCTTGAAACCAAGTTTAATTCTCACCTCCTCCATCCGTTTCTTCTCACATCGTGTTTCCATTAGAAACACAATTTTAGGGTCATCCCTCCTCACTAGATTAGTGAGTCTGACAACTGCACGGGCCTTCCCCAATCCCCGACAGTTGTAACTAAGGATACTCATATCTCCCGGCAAGAGAGGAGGCTCTCCTTTCCTGCCGATACTTCCATACTCACCTCAGTGTCTAGTTTTCTTCGCTTGTCAGCCCCTACCCCTTCATCCATGTCGATGTCCTCCTCCCCTCCCTCAGTTCCCTTTCTTTTTACTGCTTTCCCCTCCCCACTCACCCCTAAGCCTAAATTTTGTCTTGCCATTCTCTTCCATTTTTTTGCCTTTTTCTTTTTCCCCATCACTCCCTTCCCTTTATTAATTTCTCCCTCAGCTCCCTCCTCCCTTTCATTTTCTTTCATAGAGCCCACTCCCTGCACCCCCTTTCCCGCCCCACTCCCCTCTCCCCCTACTTTACCAGCCCTTTCCCCATCCTCTTTATCCCCTCCTCCCATATCCTCCCTCAGCCCATTTTTTTTGTCCCAATGATAGTCCCTCAATCAGATTTGCCTCAATCAAAACACCTTGCACGGTCTCACGTGTTGCATCCTCGTCACCCACCCTCTCTTCATCTTCTTTTTCCTTTTCTTTCAGAATATCCACCAAAGACTTTCTCACTTTTTCCCACCATCCTCCTTCTCCTTTGCTTTCTCACCCCCCATATTTCTTTCATACTCCTTGCCTTTCTCCCTTCCCCTTGTTTTTCCCCTCTACCCTGGGTACGTTTCAATGGGGAAGCTCTCAGCCAATCACCATATTCCTGTTGCCCCCCTTGAGTAACTTATTCACAGTCCGACTCAATATGTGTTAAGCACCCACATCCATAGCAAAAATTAGGGAGTCTCTCATACTTGATATCAACCCAGAGCCTCTTCTCTCCCAGTCTTAGCAACACACCCCTCCACAATGGCTTTCATAACTCTACTTCTACCCGTATCCTCAAGAAGTTCGCACACCCATTCAGTTCTTCCTCATCCATCTCTAGCATTCCTCCAAACAATCCTCCTATCTCCCTCGCAGTTTCCCCCGTGATCATATGTATTGGCAGATCATAGACTCGAATCCAAAACGGGACTTTATCGAACATGATTTTTTAGGGTTGTTCCATACCTGGTTCTTTCAACGCTAGCATCACCTTATCAAAAGCCCAGGGCCCCCCTCGCATCACCCTCTCTTTGTCCCCTTCATTTGAGAACTAAAATAGAAAAAGATTGCGTCTGATCTCCTTGAATTCAAAACCTCTCTTCAACCTCCATGCTCCCTTCATTGTAGACTGTAGTGCGTAGGAGTTAAACGGTCTCGTTGACATCAACGATCCCACCAGAGACAGCGCACCCTTCCGCTCAGCCTGTTTACTAGCCTCGTTGATCACTCGCACTTCAGTTCCTTCTTCCTCCATCAGCATCAGATCACCCTTTCTATCCCTCCCCCTATACATCGCTGTGCCCTATTCCTATCGAGATCTCAAATCAAACCTGAAGCGTCCTTTCGTAGTGGTGAAGCCCGCACAGAGTCGGCGGGAATACCTAGGCTCTCACGGCCGGTGACCGGAGAGGAAGGAGGCGATTAATTCATGGTTAATATATAGTTTGTATTTTTTTAAATCATTTTTCCTGTTTTATATATTTTTATCATTTTAAAAACCCATGCTTGAATAATAAACATATTTTTTCAAACAGAGAGAGTTAATTTCTTTTTATATAGTATATAAATTCCATACTTGTTAATAGAGGTGGCAATTTAGTTGTTCGGGTCGGGTTCGGGTATATACCTAGAGCTAGGGCTGTTACTTGAGCCGAGTAGCTCGAGCTCGGCTCGAAAAAAACTCGACTCGGGCTCGCTCGAATTAAATATGAGTCAAGCTTGAGTAGAATTCTGAGCTCGAGCTCGGCTCGAGTAGTTCGTATAGCTCATTTTATGGGTGAAATTACATTTCTTCCCTATGTTTTATTTAACCCCATGTAAATAAGTTTTATTTAATCCCTTGTCAATAGGGCGTATATCTCGTTTCGTAGGTGAAATTACAGTTTTGTTCCTAAGTTTTATTTAACCTCTTCTTCTAAAGTGTATGTCAGCCGTTTTGCCTTTTGGATTCCATTCACTTTGAATCACAGATCTACATTTTATGAGTAGCTCGAGCTCGACTCGGCTCGGCTCGAGAAAATGAGGCTCGAGCTCGAGCTCGGCTCGTTTACAAACGAGCCGAGCTTGAACACCCACTACTCGAGCTCGTTAGCTCGTATATCAGCCCTACCTAGAGCTGGCAAAATCTGACCCGACCCGACTCACCCAAACCCGAAAATCTAGAGTCACCCGTAACCCGAACACGAGACCGAATCCGATCCGACTCGAAACAGACCTGAACAGAGATAAACCCGACCTAAACTCGACCCGACTCTAAACCCAACCCGACTTTGAACCCGACTCGACTCTCAACCCGACCCGACTTGAAATGGTTATTTAACATCAACATTTTAATGCTTGAATGTTAAATGTTTTTTTTTTTATTTTAACACAAGTTTATGATTATACTTTTTAAGTTTTAACATATAAAACACCAATGAGTTTATTCAACCGAGTCAAAATTACATATTCAAGTATTCAACCGAGTCAAAATCATTTATTTTAAGTAAATTACATATTTAAATATTCAATCGGGTCAAAATAAACATAATTATCCAAACGGGTCGAATATGATTCGACCGAAAACTCAAACAAACTATACCCACTTTGATTCGAAACTCAAATGAGACCGACCCATCTCTTGATATGAAACCCGAACGAGTCCGACCCGCTTTGACCCGAACCCGAATGGGCATGACCCGATTTCACCCAAACCAGACCAATCTAAAATTCATACCTGTCAGTGACCCGACCCAAGCAAGCTTGACCCGAACGACCAACTTGCCAGCTCTATATATACCCATTCGGGTTCGGTTGTATGTCAGGTATACTGTACGTTCAGTCGAGTTCGGATCGAGTCGGGTCTGTTTTCGGGTCAGGTAAGTTCAGATCAAATGGGTTTCGGTTTCGGGTTGGGTCACATCAAACTTTTATTATAAATTGATGATTATTTTTTGTTTATCTTAATAATTGACTATTAAACTTCATTTATTAACTATATGTAATTCACATTATTTGAGTATTTAAAAATAAAAAAAAATTATAATGAAGAGTCGGGTCGGGATTGTCTATGTTCGTGTCTATTCGGGTATCGAATCAAAATGAGTTAGGATCGGGTTCAGGTTGTGCATGACACTAGATTTTCAAGTTTCGATCGGGTCTAAATTGGGTCAGATTTTGCCAGCTCTACTTGTTAGTAATAAGTATGAAATTACAAAAAAAAAATTAACAATTTTTTTGATATTTTATATAGTTTTTTAACTCACTAGCATGTTAAAAAGTTCCATACTTTACTTTTTTTTTTTTTTTTGATTAGGAAAAAATTCGGGTGGGCTAGCCCTACCCGGCAGCATCCTTGCGGATGAGGTCATTAAGACCTGGGTTGTTGTAAATATCACTACCTCGGGCAGAGTGGCAAAGGTGTGCAACCTTATCAGCCACTCTATTGCCCATACGAGGTACATGAGCGTATCCTACTTCTTTTATAGTCGATAACAAGACTTGTATGTCAGAAAGAATGAGTTCAATCTCCCATGGACACTTGATTTTTTTATTTAGATAGTCTATTATTATTTTACAATCACCTTCAATTTCTATTTTGTCTATGCGTAGTTGTAATACTCTCTGGATCCCTAATTTGAGAGCAAGAGCTTCAGCTTTGGTGGGTTGTTGCTTCCCTAGGCATTTGTTTTCGATGGCAACCGGTCGCCCATTCCAGTCCCTAATAATGATTCCTGCCGTACTATCGCCGTTTGCTAAAGAAGAGCCATCGAAATTGAGTTTAAACCAGCCACACCGTGGTTTGCGCCATTTAATTAGCCGCTGTTTATTGGTTTTTGTGGAACGTGTCCTTAATGGTTTGTTGTTAAATCCCACATCTTCATCTTCCGTCATAGATGTTCTTTTCCAGTTATCTATGTGTGATCTGATAAGGTGAATAACTTGTTCGCTTTCTGGTATTATTGCTTGTTGAAATAAGTGTTGATTCCTGATGTACCAAGTAGTCCACCAAGCAAAGGCTAGGTCAGTCAACGCGGCCGCATTTAGGGTATTGCCTAGGCTAGATAGTATGGGTCTAAAATCCCGTGATAGGTTGATCAAGCAGCCAGTTGTTGTCTGTTCTCTACTTGGAAGTTGGTAGAATTTTCTGATGAAAGAGCATTCCAAAAACAGGTGGGCCTCGTCTTCCGCGGCCATATTGCATAGTGAACAAGTAGCCGGAACCGCCGCCCCCCTACATGATAGGCGGACTGCAGTAGGCAAGCCGTTCTGAGCAATCTTCCATAAGAAATTCTTCACTTTTGGAGGAGCATCAATCTTCCAAATCCAAGCATTCATGTCGGGAGTAGGTTCGGATTGGGCAGTTATCAGTTTGTAAGCACTTGCCGTGGTAAACCATCCTTCCCTATCCGGCCACCAATACAGACGGTCATGTAGGTTTGTAGCTGGTAGTGGAATGTCTAAGATTTCTTTGACTATACTATTTGGTAGAGCCTTTTGCAGCTTTTCTGTCCACCATTTCCCCCCCATAATGTAGTCACTGACGGTCTCATTCTGGTCGTACCCATGAGGGGTGCCAAGCCGGGATAGTATGGAGGTGGTAGATATCCAATTGTCCGTCCAGAATTTTATTGTGCGTCCATCTCCTACCGACCAAATAAGCCCTGATTTAAATTTGTCAATTAAGCTAGCTAGTTTAGACCATTGCCAGGATGCCGATTTCGGTCGTTTGTAATCGAAGATACTTACAGAACGCAAGTATTTATGTCTGATTAGGTTTACCCAAACATTATTAGGCTCCGCCAAGATTTTCCACAATAGTTTCATTTGAAGCGCGAGTTCCATACTTTACTTGTTACTTGTTAGTAATAAGTATGAAAATTTGATATAATTCCATACTTGTTAGTAATAGGCATATTAAAAAGTTAAACGACCTAAATTAAAAAAAAAAAAAGGAAAAAAAAAAGAAGTGAAAGATAATAGCCTTTTTTTTTTTTTTCTTGCATCAATCCAACAATTGAAGTATTTCTCATGAATTAATTCCAAATCTCTCTACAAACACTCTATTGTATATCATTCCAGAAAATGGAAAAAAAAATGGAATGCCACTGAGCAAAACAATCACCTCAGACTCTCAGAGATGGATACCTGAGCTTCAACCCACATCATAATCAAAAATAAATTCCGAAATCCCAAACTTCTTCAGGAATAAAGGGCGTAAAAACTGCTTCTGTGATGAAGAAATTAAAAGTGAATGATATTGGAAACTGAAAATTTGTACACTGGTAGGAAGGGAGGTTCACAGCTTTACTCCCTAGCAAATGCAAAATTGAGTTTTGAACCATCTGGTTGGAGAAAGAATACCTGAACCCAGCCGTTATCATGATCCTTAATTACATGATAGTACAGCGTCCTCCTTCCTCGTTACGTTGAGGTGCTTGCTGGTACCTCCCCTGATCATTTGGATTGTTTGTGAGCTCCGAAGTGTTGAGGCCATACTGGTTCAGGAAGATAGCATTGAGAGTATGATTATCAGCTCGCAAATTTGGATACATTATTTAAAGCAGGAGCAAATGGCTGTTTTTTTAGGGTGAAAAAGTTACAATAGCAACTCTGATCACCTTATTTTTTAAACTAAAAAAAATAATTTGGTAAAAACATTTCAGAAATCAGAAGTATACCTCTTCACCATTTCTTTACTCGAAGACTTCTCCAAAAATCTATTTTGGTGATCAAAATTGATCAAATAATAATATTGGCTCTCAGTTTATTTTTATACTGATCAAGTGATTTTTGGATGAGATCACAACAATGCAATTTCACCTGCCTTTGAATTAATAGGCTCTTCCACTGTTCATATAAGAATCAGTCTAAGAGCATGCATAGATCAAGACCAACAGAACAATTTGCAGACCTTATCTCTTTTTTACACTTTTTAAGGATTACAAACTGTTTCTCAGCATACAAAAGAACCTACATTTTATAATATCAATAATGTTAAAGTAGTAGCATCAACTAGTTGCACGATGATACTACCATTCTAACAATAAGGAGTACTTGAAACTTCAGTAAGTTTGAACAGAGGCACCAATGTCTGATGATAATGGTCTTAAACTCTGATATACATCAGTGACATTACATACCATATGTATCTTAGAATCATATGCACAAATTCTGATGCAAACCCAGTCTAGTTATTCTATTTATTAACTTTAATTATTATCTTTCATATTTAGGCCTTTTCCAGTCACTTTTCTTATTTTCATGTTCTCACTTCCTAGTTTCTAGAAAATTCACCTACAATATCTCTTCTGCAAATTCGTACTAGTTTCTAGAGTACAACAACAACAATCCCATTTTATCTCACTCGGATCAGTGTGTAAGGGTCAGATATAGGCACCCTTTCCCCGATGTTGAAAGAGTGTTTTTGAGTTATCTAGTATTGTCATAACAAAATAGATAAAAGAAAACATAACAACCAAGACCAAACAACACACAAAACGAAACGAATAATCACGACAAAACAGTAACGAAAATGATAACAAATAAGGTGGCAAGCACCCCAACACCACACAAACTTGTCCACCTTGACACAAATATCACTCTTCTACTTCGTCTTATCCCAGGCCATATCCTCGGTAAAAAAATATAAGGTCCTCTCTAATCACCTCCTTTAAGCTCTTCTTAGGTCTCCCTCTATATGTCGGACACGATCGAACGTGTTATCGCACCTAGACACTAACGCGCACTAGACTATTATTCCCCATAAAGTATCTCTTTTTAGAGTTGTTAGTTTCTAGAATGTCCCTGAGTACGTGTTGTCATCTACAAATAGCTAATGGGGCCAGTTTGTAAGACATCTTTAGGAATGAATCCACAATTAAAAGAAAAGTATTCTTCAATCAAGTTGGTTGTGATATTCTTGCAGTTCAACCTTGGTTTACCTTCGAACCTAACATAATCACTTAAAAAGATTCTTGAATGAACACTATATCATCAAAAAGCATCACTAGATGATCATAAAAAAGAATAAAAAAATTATTAACAAAATCATTAATGATTAAGTCAAACCTTTTCTCTCATACGTGCACTCCATGCATCATTCCTGCTAGCACGTTGATCCACCGCACCAGCAAAAGGGACTGCTGCTGCAGCAGGGGCTCTGTTGATTAGTGGCTGCCTAACAGATTGCCTTGGGCTAATGAACTCCTCATCACTATCATATTCTGCAGCTGTATTTGCAGCCCTTACAAGAATTGCAAGAAAGAAAAGTGCAGCCTACGCCAACAATGAATAAAAAGTGTATATTAGAATATGAAGATCAAACAAAAACATATAGAAATTAACACAATCTGTCAAAACAAGGATTCCCAATAAGAGCAAAAAGAAAATTAAAATAAATACATAGCTGAGAAATATTAGAGAGAGTACTGTTGACAAATTGATACGAGATGGGAATACCATTTTTTTCTTAACATTACAGGATTTGCTGTGAAACCAAAGGATAGTAGTGTCTGCCTCGACTATTTTTCTTTACATAGACTGACTTGTATATAAGTTCAAAAACCAGAAAGTAAAATACATAAAGTTGTTAGCTAGTTTTCCCAACATTTCACATCTCTCAAAACACAAGAAACAAGTAACAGTAGATAAGATGCAGTAGTGCCTTTGATAATTTCTTTCACATACACAGAATGAGTACTCATATAGTTGGACCTAAGACAGTAGACATATCCAATGGCGTATAACCTCAAGAACCAGGTAGTAAAATACAGAAGGCTATTATCTCATTTACAAGTCCCAAGTCCTAACATGTCCTAACATGAAGAGGGACGTTCAACCAAGGTACTATAGTCATAGAAGGCATAAGATGGAAAGGAAATGTTACATTGTATGAAGAAGAGAATGATTAGAAGGAATTGTGGAAGAGGGACCGGAAGGTAACAAATTGAAAAACTAAAAATGTCCATATTTATTTTAATTTGGACTATTTGTGATCAACATATTTGAAAATAAATTGCACGCTGGCTGAAAATGAGAAATGGAATCACTATGTTGCAAATTTGCAATCTCTTGAATAGAAACATAACCAAAACCACGTGAGGGGTTTAAATATATTTTTCATTGATTAATCATCAAAGTTCAACACCAACATGACCTCTAAGTCAGGGATAGAAATTGTTATTCATTCTATTTCGTAGTATTCCTTCTCCAAATATTATAAATAATGCTATTCCTCAGTGTGTTTTTTTTGTCAGTTTTGTACAACTAAAACTAATCATACCTATCCAAAGAGGATGAAAAAAGAGAAGTATTTCTTACTTCAAAAACTACAATACCAAGAGCAGCCCACTTTAAAATGCTCCAATGCTCCTTAAGAAAGCCAAAAATCTTATGAAAATATCCAGTATTGTCAGTCGGGATTTCCTGCACAATACAAAGGAATCAAGGAAATTTACTACTGCATTAAGCATTATTCAAAAAAAAAAAAAATCAGCTATTGTAAAACTTACATGTTCCCAGTTGTGGTCAAAGAACATAAACGCAGCACAACCAAGTTCTACAAGGATCAGTAACATCACCAATAGAGCATACCGAGCCATTGTCAAGGTATATAATATGATCATCCGTAGAAATTTACATGAATCTACACATGAATGATAAATGTATAAAAGTATGTTTCAAGAGGGAAATGGTTGAGAACATATTATGGTGCCATGCTAATTATTAGTCGATATAATAGTGTGATGTCATAACCCAGTATCATGTTTTTCTTTTCTTTTTCCTTTCTCTGTGTGTGTGGGGGGGAGGGGTGGTGGAAAGGATATCTTCTTTTTATTTTATTTAGTTATCATGGTATGATAGACATTAATCTTCCAATGCCTGCCCCAGTAGGGCAGCTGGCAGCATATTATCATGCTTTGATTAGATGTTTATCAAACATCAAAATTTCCTTCAGCAATATTGCATAAATAGATGATAAACTATCAAACATCATTTGTTAGGATACACAACTAAGACAGCAACCATTCTGTACTGATGCTCCAATACAACCAAAACAAGAGATGACAAAAAGAACAGCTCCAACAGCAATAAAAGCGCATATAAACCTGCAAATGAGATGTTGGATAAGGGTGTAAGATTTATTAGGCCAAAACAACATTATAGCAAGAAAGCAGGAATTGTATACGTGCCAAAGAAGGTCAAATATGTAAAGAGAGCATGAAGAAAATTTAGTTTCCTTGCAGAAGCATGCAGTGAATAACTGCAACATTAGAATTGTCCAACCCAACATCCATATATGCCTTTCATGGGAAAACCATCCATAAATATTTCCGTTTTTCCCTCTTCATAAATGGGATAATTTAACATGTGCATCCTTACCATTTCTAGACAAGTGCACCAAAATACACCAATAAAAATAAGAATAAGAAGATGATGAAATAAAAACATGATGACAATAGAAAATAATGGCATTGAAATGATAGCCAACCATATTCAATGACCTGCAAGAAGACATAAACCAGACACATAGATGTACTGAAAAAACTGCACATGTAATAATTCAGAGAAAGCTTCGGTGCTTTCTCCATACCTAAATCAATAAAAAATTACACTCATAGTATTATTTGCACAAGTTAATAGTGCAATTTATCATCTAAATCAATCAACAATTGTACTCACAGGTCAGATTGTAAACCGATTAAATTTAACAATGCCAAACTAATACTCCATTATAATTAATGTGAGAAGGGAAGATACCAAGCTGAAGATATGTCATCCCAGATACTGCTAGACATTGTGACCAATTCAAGGAAGGGGCGTCCAAGCTGAATAAGATCCTCCTTACTACTTGGAGGCGTCATTGGGACCGAATTCAATGAAGACGACTGCTTATACTCGATAAACAAGTAGATCCCGTACCCCACCATTGCCAGCCCAGCAAGAGTCATAAGAAAATTGAGAAGCTTTAAAATGCACTCCAAGAACCCACGACATGCCATTTTCTGTCAGATAACCCGGATCGCTTGTTAAATCCGTTCAACCTCCTTAGAAAAAGTTAGGATAATAAGACACTAGATTGTAACACTACTATGTAAAATCGAAGGGCAAATACACGACAAACTAGAAATCTCAATTCCATGAAAGGGATTGTAAAAAGAACAGTTCTTTAAAGCAAACATCAAGGCAGCAATGCAAGAGGAGGTCAACAATTAGGATATGTTAAGCCAGTTAAGCAGAAATATTCGAGCAATGGGACATTGAAGCAGCTATAATAATTCGTCAGTTGAAATCTGAAATGCTTGATCAATCGAAACAGAAATTACCCCGCAATTTCAGAAGAAAAAATGGAACCGAAAAGAACGAATCCGGGGATGATACTGCGATCGCAATGCGATAAAGGAAAATAAAATCGGATGAATTTAGGAATTCTTACCAGGAGCAGTTTAGTGGGAGCGCTCAGATTTGAGATTTCGTGCAATCGAGAAGGAGGGTTTAGAAAATTTGAGATTGAATTTTACGTGTTTGAATCTACGTTTTTGAATCTAGGTAACTTCCGGCGTTTATTCGATGTCTCGATTCACCAGATACTGGAGTATCAAAAAAAAAATAAAAAATCCAGATTACTGTGTGTTTGAATTTCAAATGCATTATCTTTATAATGCAAAATAATAAGGCGATGTTTGGTTAACAAAATTTATATAGTGTTAAAATTATAATGTCTTTGGATTTCACGATATATTAATTAAAATGCAATTATTTTATCTCGATTTATGTGATTATTTGGTTAAATTATAATTTTACCTCGGTTTTTATAAGATTGTTATTTGTACAACCAAACACACACATAAAACAAGGTAAAATTATTGCATTATAATGAAAATGCAATGGAATCCAAACACACCGTAATATTTTGGTTTTGAATAAAATACTTCACTTTTTTAAACACGCTCACTCTTTAAATCCATTCCACTGACTTTTTTATAATACGGAGTATTTGAATACCAACTACACATTTTAATTAATCAAAATCTTTTAAAAAATCAACAGCATACAAATTAAGTATCGATCGTTACAATCCTCTACCTAAAAAACATAAAAAGAACCATTTTGAAACAAAAACCACCATATAGAAATCCATCTATTTGAAACAGAGGGAGTATAGATATACCACCAACTTCCCTTCTTTTTGACAAAAAATTTTGTTATGCAAATTTCTATATTAGGCCATAACAATATTATATCAAGAAAGCGGGATGAGAGGGACATGGACCATATAAAAGCAATTAAGTTATCAGCACAAAAGGAGATAGATTAAGGGTGGGATGGAAACTTAAAGGAGTGTGATTTAAGGTAGTTGGACAATTATAAACGAGTCGTGATCAATTGCATGTCAGCCAAAACTAAATACGTGACGGTTAACACAACATCAATATTGCGCAACGACCGAAGATTTGTCCATGACATCGTCATACAGTCCATAGTAAAGACTATTGGTAAGCCTGCTTGTGGTTTTAGTTTTACGTCTCTAAGTAGTGTCCATCCTTTTCACGCCCCCAACCGAAAGTGATAAGATCATCTTTTTCTCTTTCTTTCACATGGGAGAAAGGGTTGATCTTTCTTACTCTAATTTCCGATGCGACGGGCGGTGGAAACGTGTACGAGGTAAATGGGTATTCAATGGATGAAATGTCCGCAAAGCCATGGTGATCGATAGAGGAGACCTTACAATTTGGGGCACCGAGGACCATGACCGTAGAGAAGTTGGCGGTGGGCTCCAGTTGGAGTCAACATACCTTCCTGAAACAAAGAGGGAATAATGCAACCCTATTTAGGCGGTCGATAACTCGAACTGGCATGTTTTCAAGTTCTTGAACTCCACGACTAAAGAACGGGCTTGGCCCATTCCGATCTACGCTTCCTTCTGAAAATACCCCGATTGTATTTTTCCCTTTTATGACGTCACTTTGTAATGGATTATGTAAGTTAATAAAAAAAAATATTGGGGATGAAGTTTTATGGTAAAATTTTTACGAAGTTTTATCAAGATTGGAACTTAGTGAGATCTAGGGAAGATTCGCTAACGTGTCAAGGGTTAAGTAAATAAGCTATAAAATTTATTGGATATTTAAGATACGCTTAAGTGGTAAAGTAAAAGATTATTGAAATATATATTTAAGGAGGATGAAATATATAAATTTAAAAACTTTGGGTTGTTTCTCGTAATTATCACATGAAGTTCATTCCTCCGCCTATTCTGTACATCCGGGTTCAAGTAAGATGTACAAGGACATCGATCAGGCAAAACTATTGGTGGTCTGGTATAAAAAATGAAGTAGCTGAGCATGTTTCCAAGTGCTTGGTATGTCAGCAAATCAAGATTAAGCGTCGTAGACCTATTGGTAAACTTCAACCACTTCCAGTGCCATAGTGAAAATGGGAACAAATTTCAATGGACTTTGTCATGGGTTAAAGGTCAAAAAGACGTTATTTGGGTGATAGCGGATAGACTCACCAAGTGTGCGCATTTCATCCCAATTAAGTTCAGTTGGAAAGCACCAAAGTTACCAGAACTATACATCAAGCATATTGTTCGACTTCATGACATTCCAACCTCCATTGTATTTGATCATAATGGGCGATTCATGTCTCAATTTTCCCAAAAACTTCAAGAAGGTTTGGGGACTAACTCAATTTTAGTACTGCTTTTCATCCTCATATCGTTAGTCAATCAGAATGTTATATCAAGACCTTAGAGACATATTGAGAGCTTGCGTAATGGATAGACCTACCGATTAGGAAACCAGTTTGAATTTGATAGAATTCACCTACAATAATAGTTGACAAGCATCAATTGGGACGACCCCTTTTTGAAGCATTATATGGAAGAAAATGTAGATCGCTTGTATGTTGGAATGATTCATCAGATGTGATCATTATTGATCCAGAACTTTTGGAAAAGACTACCACAGAGGTAGGTCTGATCAAACAACGCATGTTGGCTGCTCAATATTGACAAAAGGCTTATGCTGACGATAAAAGAAGAGACCTAGAGTTCCAAGTTGGTGAGAAAATATTTCTAAAAGGATCACTCACGAAAGGTATGTTTCGATTTGGGAAGCACGGGAAGTTAAATCCTCGTTATATGGGACCATTTGAGATACTCCAAAAGGTTAGCAAAGTTTCTTATCGTCTAGCTTTACCACCTGCAGCTCATCTAGTACATGACGTCTTTTATATCTCATTACTACGGAAGTATGTGCATGATCCCTCTCATATTTTAAGCTATATATATCATGATATTAAGGTTCAACCTACCGGGACTTATGAGGAAGAACCCGTTCGTATTTTGGAGTGACGGGAGAAACATCTCCGCAGTAAGGTTGTTCTTTTGGTAAATGTTCTTTGGTCTAAGCACGGAACTGAGGAGATGACATGGAAAGCTGAAGTAGAAATAAAGAGTAAATTTCCTCAGTTGTTCTTGGTCTAAGTTTCGGGATGAAACCTATATTAAGGGTGGGAGGACTAAAATACACTGATTGTATTTTTCCCTTTTATGATGTCACTTTGTAAGGGATTATGTAAATTAATAAAAAAAAAATGTAGGGGATGAAGTTTTATGGTTAAATTTCTACGAAATTTTATCAAGTTTGAAACTTAGTGAGATCTAGGGAAGATTCGCTACCGTATCAAAGGGTTAAGTAAAGAAGCTATAAAAATTTATTGGATATTTAAGATATGCTTAAGAATAAGTTGATACAATATTCCAAAGTGGTAGAGTAAAAGATTGTTGGAATATATATTTAAGGATGATAAAATATATAAATTTAAAAACTTTGGGTTATTTCTTGTAATTATCATATAAAGTGGGCCAAAACCCAATTAATTTCCACGTTGCTATTTTGATTCACATGAAATTGAAGTGAAAGACGATGATCGACGTGGGTCCATGAAGTGCGGAATAGGCAGATATAAAGCATACAAATACTCTGGAGAGGGGGGGGGGGGGTTGAATAGAGTATTCAAAGTTTTTGCAATTACAGAAATCGTAAGATCTTACCACCTGAAGTAAGACCTTATCTGAGAAACAAGAACGAGTTAGTAAGAAATAGCGAACAAGCAATACTGCGAAAGTAAAGAGCGGAAAGTAAAGAACACGATACTTTTTAACGAGGTTCGGCACAACCGCCTACGTCCCCGCCTAAGGTTATCCAACCCGTAGGATTCAACACACTTTATTTCACTTTATCTTATGAGCCCTAGATACAACCTCTAGAAGACCTTCCCTCTTCTAGACTAACTTCCTATCTAGCAACCAAAGCACACTAGTGAAACAGAGCTCTATGGATACCGGAGTACCCTATACGTTTGGGTAAAGAACCTTTAGTATAACCCTAAATGAATTGTACGATAAAGAACAATGGAAACCTCACACACTCAAAACAAATAAAACACTTATGCGATGAGAGCGATGTGAGATTGAAAGCTTTGCAGGTGACGAGATTGCAGGGAGACGTTATGCGCTTGTAGACTTGTGTCTTCTGCAATCTTTCTCTTCTCCTTTATATAGGCCAGCACGTTCAACTTCAAAATCAAACGTCTGACTTTGCTCCAGGTTTGTTTGAGAGTCGTTGTGCCAAATCCACATGGAGAGATATCTTCGGCTGTTTGAAAAGTAATCCAGAACCTTCACTTCAGATTTGTTGAGATCTTGAGTGAGAAGATACGTGGGAGGAACCTTGGACTTTGTTCAAACATATCCTACAAAATATCAACAAAATTGGCTAACAAATATAGTAGAGATAAGATGGAGTTTAAAACTCTATCCAATACATAGTCCGAAGTACTATTAAGGCCGAATCTTGATTCAAATATAGGCTCAATAAATATTGGTCCTTAGAATCGGATCTGTAAGCTTAAATAGGCACAATTACCAAATAAGCCCATTCAAATAAGTCTGAGCCTGTTTGTGCAATACTTTGAGCCATTCGGTAAGATCTTACCACACTCTAGAAACCCGAGTTTTGGCTTTCATCAACCAATGCCTTAATCTTCATTAATCCGGTCTTATCATCAAGGTGGAGTTAACAGTCCATATACACATATTATAATTTCATTGGACAAACATTTCTATAAAAGGGGGGTGTTACACATTCATAAAAAGGGAACCCAAAATTGGACACATGTTGATCGTTTTCCAACCGTCCCCAATGGACACCTATACCAAAGGTGATCCATCCACTCACTTCGAGGGTAACATTAGCTTAACTACTCCTCACATAACACAACAAATGGACAACGGTGAGAAGGTTCTCATGGTTCCGACTTCTTTGTCGCGGGTCCTAAATAGGGGACAATGGCATCGTTTGGACTGGCTTAGAAAGTAAGGATTTTGGCTCGAAAAATAACATGGATGGGATGACAACAAAAGCACATGGCATGGAAAATGTAGCTTTTGACACGAAAAAAATGATAATGGAACCTAAAGCCTAGATGTCAACATAGAGGAAAACCTCCTGGAGGACAAGGAAGTGTTATACAAGAGTATCAATAAAGAAAGAACTCGATCAAGGCTCGGTGAACAAAGTTGAGTTCTTAGTGTCCCACTCACATGCATTCTTCTCTGTAGCCACATTGCAGTCTCGATTTCGTTATCTTCGAGGGTATAAGTACGCCCCAATCCGACCAATACAACCTTAATTTGAACGACTCATTTAGTGCAACGTCGCCAAATTGGACAACTCCAATCAACGCATCTTGTTAATATTTCGACTTCTTGCTTATTAGCCTCTTATTCAGGGATAGGCCATTTCCATATCATCACTCGGCCTCGCCAATGCCTAAAATTATTCGCAAATATCCGTAGATTCCAACTCCAACTTAGATTTGTGTTCCTTTAAGACACTGATTTTATTGCTATTAACACAACAAACTACCAATATTTAAAAAAAAAATCAACGTGTCGTGTCGGATACCCGACAAGGAAAATACGTCGATCCGAACACAACACGTTTATTGTCATGTTTTACCGTTTTGTGTCATAAACGTGTCGTATCTATATTGTTTCGTATTTTTTCGTGCCGTTTTGTTGCGGTTTCGTGTCGTGTCAATCGTGTTGTATTTTTCTGCACATCCCTACTGTCAGGACATATCGCTCCCGCAATCGAGGTTGCTCCCAGTGGCGCCGCTCCCGCAACCCCCTCGATCACCTACCTCACCACCCGTCCGACCCTTCTAGTTGCGAAACTTAGTCTACTCTTCGAGTCGTCCATGGTCCTTGATCGCGCCCAAGACCGCCGACACCCTCTCAAGTCTTCTTCAACATCTTTAACCCACCCTCTCGAGACCATCTTTGCGTGAAAGCCCGCCACGACTCAAACCAAACACCCCATGCATCTACCTGCACCACCGCTCCTACTTTCGCCACCAGCCCCATGTCCGCCGCTACCACCACGTGGTGGCAATGGAGAGAGAAGGGGGGAGGGGTTGCCGTCGGAAAGAGAAAGAGGGAGAGGGAGGAGTCATCGTCACCTTCACCTGAGAAGAGAGAAGAAAGAAGAAGGAAGAAGAAAAATGCGCCCCTAGATGCGTTTTTAACTAGTCTAGTCTAAATGTATCTAGAGTGTGCATAAACCCTTGAAAATTTAATGGTAACAAGAGCAATGATTAAATTTGAATCGTTGGTCTTTTTACATGCACGTACCTTGGATGCGCAAAGTGGGGTGAGCATTCATACGCACCTTAATTGAGTGCGTTTAGGGATACATTGACGACTCATATGTGTGTGTGGAGGTGGAAACATGTATTTAGAAGCCATCCACATTCCCATTAAAAAACTTACAATAAAATCATCCATGTTTTGGAGGAATTTTATTTTCATGAATTGAATTAAAACCCTTATTAAATACAATAGAAGAGTTTGTTTGAATGGTGATATATGTTGAATCATCATTTAAAAGCGTTGTTTCGAATGAGAATTCTAAATTTTGGATGAGAGACCAAGTTTTCAGTCTTTTGATCCCTCTATGACACATAAAGCAAAATGAATTTTTTTTAAAGGTCAAACATCACCAATTGCTTGTAACTCTTGCTTGCTTATAGTTAACTAGCTCTAAATTCTATGTCCCCTAGTTTGTTCCCCCTGGCCCCAACCTTCCTCCCCTCACAAACTTCAAGTAAAAAAAATTATTTTTTGTGAGAGAGGACAGTGTATGGGAACACCACTGGAGACAGAAGATTCGAACTCTAGTTAACTACCTCACCATTGAGACAAAGTGTAACACCCTCTGTACTCCCTCCCTTTCTTGCCCAAATCCCACATGCATGCATTATATTGCCCGCCTCCACTTACAACCTAGCTAGAAGCCTAGAACAACACACCTTTAAAATTCATAAAGTACATGTGAAAAGGTGATTTATACTTGCACGCTCTTCTTGTGCATGAGATCGACAACTTATTACTAGCTTTCCATCTGCATTAAAAATTTTACCCCTAATTTATTTTTAAATAAGGAAAGATTAAGTAAAGATTTATTGATCAATATTCTATCTATTACTCTATGTTTCTCATTCTCCATACAAAATTTATTTCTTTTTCTCATTTGATTATCTAATTTGAGCTTAGGTAATCATATCTCTTAAGATATGACAATTTCTCTCTCATTTTCTTTTTCAATAGCGATGTGATGGTTTTACATGGTTTTAGTTTGGTTCAGACGACTCTTCTTATGCCAAGTACGAAGTATACTCTTAGCGTCCTCTAGTACTTGTACCAATACGTTGATTTGAACGTCTCGTAGATCGAGGGCATAAATTGAGTCTTTGGTAGCAGCGCCAAATTTGACACGTGTCTAGCAACTCCAAAACCTATATAAAATGAAATTTATTCAGTTCCCCAAACAAACAAGCAGATGCTAATACAGGGAAATGATCAAACACAATAAATTAGTCGACAATAACTTGACTATTTCTAGACTCCAAACATAAATATCAATAAAGTAAAATGTAGATTCTAGGGTTTTAGGCTAGTAAATGTCTTCCTAGCTAGTGTGATCTCTTTTCCAATCAAATGATAGTTTTCTTTATAAGACTCATGTAAACATGAACTTGTTTTTTTAAGCTCTTCTTATGTAATATGAGGTATAAACTACATAAGTCATCACTAGTTCATAGACAAACAATACATATGATATAAATATAGCCATCACATATGAATAATTGTAGACAGACCCATTGAACTCTACATACTAAACCATCACCGTTTTAAAACTGTAACTAAAACTCTAAATTGTAAATCCATAACTCACCCCTAAATAGGCTCAGCTCTCGCCTCTCTATAAAATTGAATGTATTTGTGAATCTCTCTACATTTCATGTCCTAAAGGGTTTATATAGGCTTTATTGGATAAAAGATAGTAGAATTTTCAAAGATTTGAATAAAATTTTGTCTCATATACTCTCTCAAAACACCCAACACTCGCCCACTTTGCACAATACTCAGTCGATTACACACCTAGTCGCCCAAGTACAAGATTAGCCCCGTTCTCGCAACAAAGGCTCAGGACTCGCCCCAGATGCCCCGTAAGGATGTGTACTTGTCTCATTCGTTGGAGACGTGTAGCTCTATGCTCTTTCTTGGCTCCAATGCTTAGTTAAGGTCCCAACTTTGATCATCTTTGTCTCCACATGAACCTTAAAACATTGAAAATCTACATATCATCAAGAATACACGTTGAAGATATGCATGACCCCCATAAAAAATCTCATTCGATCTTCTATCTTTCGCATTAGCTTATCCGTGCATTACAACTCACTGGGCGCATTTGTCCTTTTGAGATAAAATTCACTGGAACTTCTCTATCCTTCTATACTGACTATTATTCATTCTTTAGAGACTTTATTCAGTGTCTAAGTTCTGAGATCTTCTTATATCATCTAAGAAAAACTCTTCGTCTCATGTGCCTCTTTTCCGATCTTCACAAGATCACCTCTCCATACATCCCCACATGTTATAACTCACTTCAAAAATGTTGTATATATCATCCGGCAAAGTATCTAGCCAAACGTATCATATGCTAGAGTTTGCTACCAAAACACAAGAGTTTCTAATGGACCTAAGGGTAGTCTAACAAACCTTTTCATACATAAGGAGAAGTTGTTGTTGTTTCATATATTTTTTAGTAATTATTTTCATCCAGGGATTTTTTTTATTCTATTAAACTTTTCAAAATGAGTTTCATCTGTCAAATACGAAGTAATATTTTTTAGTAATTATTTTCACCCATGGATTTTTTTATTCTATTTAACTTTTCAAAATGAATTTCATCTGTCAAATAATATTCACGTCTTTTGCATTTCTTATTCCAAGTCCTTACATACTTATTCCAAAGAATTTTTTTATTAATCTTATTTTTTTATTTATGGATTTGAGTCCATTGTATAAATAACTTATTTGATAAAAAATGTTTAGAAATTGTTGACTAAACAATAAATTCACCCTCAAATATTATTGTCTTGTACTATATACTAGTATAATATATATAATCATGTGAACCATCTTCCTTTAAAGGCTTCACCTATGCTAATATTTATTTTAAATTAAAGTTGGCTATATGCTTATGCATGGCTGCCGAATCTCAGAGTCCATCAACATGGTCCTCCAAGCCACCCATGGTGCGTTTCCTCCCTTTGCCCCTTCATTTCACCCCTCTCGCGCGGCATCTTTACTCACCCCACTTTTTATTTTTTATTTTTTTAGTACTAGAATAAAACAAATTCGGGTATTTTTCCCTTTCTTTCCATTAATATATACCAAATTTATGGGTGCTAATAATCAGAGGCGACCAATATGGCAATACAATTCGATAGCTGGTGGTGACCTGTTTATGATTTCCAATTCTTCCTCCATTCATTCGTACAAACCTCTCAGAGTCTCAGGGTTTGGGTTGGTGTGTTTATGAACCTCGGCGTCTTCATCTGGTTGGTAATCTCTCATCATCTATTTATAAAATTGATTTGTTAGATTTTGTGTAGTTGGTTGTTGTTTAGTTTTATTTTATACCCAAATGCCCCACTCCAAATTGGGATTTTTATAATGTCTATGGTAAATTTTTTACCTCCTCTGGATTGATCTTTATCTCAGCAAGTGCTTAATTTTTTTTGTTTAATAATTTGGGAAAAGTTGGTAAATTTCTGGATTCTGATTGTTGTTGTTGTTATGCAGTGTAGAACTTCCATTTCTTGATATTTAAAGATAATTTTTTTTAGCCTTTGATTTCCTTGCTCTGGTGGCTGTTGTGACATGAAAGTGACTTGCCAGGATCTAAAACCCACCTAATTTGTGAAAGTAAATGGTCCTCCCAGGACAATTTGATTTTGGGAAACTGTTCATCAGTGTCCTCTGAAAATGACCTTTTAATTGTTTTTCTCATTATTGGAGATGGAGAGATTTTTGGTGGGGTTTGATTCTTGAATTCAATGTGTATTTTATCATGCTAGGTACTATGCAGACGTGTGCATGAGAACTAGGCGGTTTATTTTAAAAATTTGTTCTTACTTTTAATGCAAGTTGGAGGTTGGAGTTGGATTTGGCTGTTAAGCTTTTCAGCCTGGCCTTTCCTTGTTATGTCTCGTCTTCTCGTCTTTTGTCGTATGGATCTTCCTAGCTCGAAAGTAACCGACCCCTACTAGGCTACTACAATGCTTATCATCTAATTGCTTTCTGTTGCTTTATATATTGGTCACATATCTTCCAATTGTGTGGTGGTTGTATAATGCTTTCGGTTCCCCATTTTGCTAACCTGCCGTCTACTTTACTGTTCTACCTTTCTTTAGCAGCTCCTTTTGAGTTTCGTTCGTGTGATCTGAATTCCTAGAATGAGAGACAGAAGAGGGAGGCGATCAGAGGTACCCGCGGTTTCTTTGATTCTTGAATCAGATGCCACCATCAAAACCAGTATTGATAGTTTTAACTGTGTTTGTTTCCCTTATAGGCCTTCTGGCCGTCTTTGGTGATGAAGAAATGGCTGAACATCAAACCTCAGGTGCATGATTTCAGCGAGGATGACTTTGATACTGAGACGGAGAGTGAAGATGATGGTATCTCATTCATGACCTTTAATTACTGAATTAATGTCAGTATCTATTTTTCTTCTGCTGAATCTTTGTTTTTCCTCCTTGGCTTCCAAATTCCGTTACAGTGAGCTCTGTTAAAGACAAAAGATTGTGTCCAGATGAAGACTGCGCTAATCAAACTCAGGGAGAACAGTCTCAGTTCACAACTCAAACATCAGGCAATACACAAAATTCCTATTGTTTGAAACTTTTAAATCATTACCTTTCCCTGTTTAGATTTTGTGCCTGCAACAGTTTTCTAATTAAGTAATTTTAGTTCTTTGATAGACATGACTTCAAAAATAACATCTCTTAGTCGAAGAAATGAAGGTTCATGGTCCTGGTGTTTCTTTATTTCCTGTTTCCTTCTTGAGAGTTATCCAAACATAAGTGTTGATTCAACAAGAACATATAGTTGACTCTTATAACTTGAAGCTATATATGCATATTTTTTTTTAATTTTTAATCAGCTTGGATCTGACTGTTATCATCATACTGTATGACATTTTTTTCCTTCCTGTTCAGATAATCATTCTGGAGGACACAAATTGAGACACAGAAGAGGAAAATCTGAGTCACCCCGTGATGAATATACCAACACCAAGGATGTGAGGTTAGCTCGTAAGTCCTTTTGTTATACGGTTTCTGCTTCATATATGTTCTTCTTGAGATGTTTGAACTGAATGATTAATTTTATCGGCTTGCGTGTGTTCAGGGTGACAGTAGGCACTTGGAATGTAGCTGGAAGGGCTCCAGATGTACATCTGGATATAGATGAGTGGCTTTGCAGGGAAGATCCAGCAGATATTTACGTTATTGGGTAAACACTAACATCTATATATGTTTTTCAGAATTTTACTTGTTACTATGGCAAATATGCTTCACAGTTTGATCTGATAGTCTTTTCTGGTTCTTTTTCCATGCTCATTTCAGGAGCTTTTCCTGTGCTGCTTTTTATGATTTTAAACTTATCCGTTGAATCGTTGATGATGTGTTCTATTTCCATGGTACTAATGACTCTTTGGCAATTCTAGAATAAGCATTACTGAGATAGCTCAAGCCTATAAAGTTAGTTACTTTGCATAACAGGCGTACCTGTCTTGTTTCTAAAGGTTCCAGGAAGTAGTTCCACTTAATGCTGGAAACGTACTTGGAGCAGAAGACAGCACGCCGATTCAAAAATGGGAGGCAATAATACGTCGAACATTGAATGGAAGCGAATCAGAGTTGAATGACAAAAGCCACAGTGCTCCATTGACGATTACGAGAACATCTTCCACTGCAGATGCTCTAGCAGACAAGGCTGGTAGTTCTACAATCGAGCTGATTACCCAGGACTCTGCAGTTCCAACAGCAGGTTCTTACATTGATGCTCCTAGATTTAAACAAATAACTGATTCAGGCGGGCAATCTATGATGAGGATTAGTGGCTCAGATATTGTCAGTGGATTAGATTGGCCAGACCACCTCGTAGATACATCTCCATATCTGTCTACTAACCTGAAATTACTTCAGGTTATGAACAGCTCAGGAAGATGTGGATCTGACTGGATGGAGAACCCTCTCATTTGCAGCTCTCCTTTTATATCAGAGAATAATTTATCAAAGAGGTCATATCATAGCTCTGGAAATTTGAAGTCGTTTCACCACGAGCTGCTTGATGATCTTTCAGACTCGGAGGATTCCTTTGGAGAAAATGATGATTTATCTCTGGATCTGCCAGAGGAAACAGGAGGAATAGAAGATCTCAAAGATGTCAAATCTCGTCCCAAGTATGTTCGAATTGTTAGCAAGCAGATGGTAGGTGTGTATGTCTCAGTTTGGGTGCGCCGGAAGCTGAGACGACATATAAACAACTTGAAAGTGTCTCCTGTTGGAGTTGGTCTCATGGGCTACATGGGCAATAAGGTAACATATTTCCCCTCAATGTTGTTTATCATATAGATAGGTGTAAGACAAACCTACAAGCTAACTTATTGTTGGTTACTGGTTTAGGGATCAGTTTCGGTTAGCATGTCACTTTATCAATCGCAGCTTTGCTTCGTTTGCTCCCATCTGACCTCTGGCCACAAGGACGGTGATGAACATAGACGTAATGCAAATGTCCATGAAATCCTGAGACGTACCCGGTTCACTTCTGTGCTTGATACCACTGATCAACCATGCACCATTCCTTCTCATGAGTATGAATCTTTCATCTTGCTATACTTGTGATATGCTCCCTATATTTTCATACAGACGATGCGTCTGTTCTTGCCTAAAGACAGACTTATCCTGAAAATTGGACCCAACCAATTCCAAAAAGAATGGATTTCTTATTGCCGAAATTTGCCTAACTATAATAAATGGATGACCCTACATTAAATTTCAAGGGTTAGGTTGGGATTTTAGAGTTGCCCAACCTTGAAATGAACTGAACTGTGCCCAACTTACCTAACTTATATGGCAGATTTAGATGTATCTATGTTCTACCTGCTTATTTTGTCCAATCCATGCCTTACTATAGAGATTAAGGTGATTTCTTTTCCTATGAACAGTCACATATTCTGGTTTGGCGATTTGAATTACCGGCTCAATATGTCAGATGCAGAGGTAAGGAATCTTGTGGCTAGCAAAAAGTGGGACATGCTCATCAACAGCGATCAGGTATATGCAAAAGTAACAACCTACCTTGCTTTGTTAAAATCAAATTTTAGTATTCCCTCAAATGCAACATAAAGAAGGGGTGAAAAATGAACTGATCTTGATGCACAACACAGCTCTTACTTTGTAGCTTATTCTAAAGGATTTTCATGGGGATATGGTGTGTGTGACAGTTAATCAAAGAGCTTCACAGTGGACATGTATTCGACGGATGGGAAGAAGGTCCTATTGACTTTCCACCAACTTACAAGTATGAGATTAACTCAGATAAATATGTTGGCGAAAATCCTAAAGAAGGGGAAAAGAGGAGATCACCAGCTTGGTGAGTAAAAAGCTATTCAAATTAAAAATCTTCTAAATAACAGCATTGAGAATGGGTTAGTGTTAGACAATAGGTAATGCCTATGAAACTCTTGTATTATGCTTATGCCTTCGTAGAAAAGAGAGCGTACAAATCTGTACATAAGAATGAGAAGGATAAAAATCTTCCCTCATATAGGCCGGTAATCATTTCTAAATGAATTTTGTATTGTAGGTGTGATCGGGTACTATGGTCAGGCAAGGGAATAAAGCAACAGTTCTACAGAACTGCAGACATTAGGATGTCTGATCACCGGCCTGTTAGCTCCATGTTCTCTGTTGAAATCGAAGCAGTGGATCAGCGAAAGCTTCATAGAGTTGCCAATTATAACAGTGCGGCTGTGCATCCTGAGGTCTTCCCTGAAGAGGACAGAAACTCGTAAGTTCGCTAGCAAACATTATCATTAATATTCATACAAAACTAAGCAATTCCATGACAAGATATAGAAACCTTATATCAAACTGGTACTTCTATGTGCAGGTGAGCTAGAACTGAACACGAGCACAGATCAAAAACTGATCAATTGAGTCGCAATAGTGTGTGAAATGCATGTAACGTGTAAGCATCATAGTTGCTAGGCTTGCTATATATTCCTGTCTTCCAATATTTGGGATTGAATTTTCATGTTGATAGCTAGCATTTGTGCTCTCTTTGATCTCAGAACTTGTCAAAAAGAAAAGTATAGAAACAGAAGCTTCTAATAGTTGTGTGCTTCAACTGTATCTGTGAAGTTATATAGGGGAAATAGAAGATGTGAGATTTTCCAATTTTGTCTTAAAATCCAAGGATGTAAAATACTTACAGATTTGTTGATTTTTGTTCTGTTCAGGAAGAGGGAGAGGGGGAAAAAACTTTTTGTGATTTCTCTCTACTGTAACTTTATCTTAATGAATAACTTCTTGTGTTTGGTTTTTGTAACTTCAGCTGTTTCTGTAATGTTTAATTTCTGGAGAAATTTTTTTGGATGTTTTGCTTTAGTTCAGTTTTGATAATTTAAATTATTTCAGGTTCTAGTTTAGTTAATCTATATTTTGACATGATGAAATGCTTATTGATGACAGCAGTTCAGCAACACTCAATTGTAATTACAAACTTAACTGATCCCTTTAATTCATCACATTTCAAAAACAGTTTGATCCTCATAAAACCAAGATCAGTTTCTACTTGACCATATTAAAAGTTTAGTAGCTTCAAACATCTCATTCTGATTGCTGAGTCTATATAAGGATCAAACCTTCTCACAGAACCAAACAACTCAAACCATAACACACAATGAGTCAGCAGAAGCCAAACACAGTGCTTCTTCTGCTCCTGGCAGCGGTACTAACCGCTTCATCTCCAAGCCTGTTGGTTCTTTCAGATCCTGAGGCTCTCAGATCAGATGAACACCAAATTTCCTCTGTACCAGCAATCCACTATCCACAAGCTTCCGATGCAGCATTCTCCGACAAACACAGGAAAATGTTCTGGCCCCCAGGAACATCCAAGAAATGCGTGGTATCCATGCGTCATGTGTTCCGCAAATGCTTGTTTCCATCAGATCCTCATCACTTTGAGCCCTTTTATCCCTTCCCTAATGCCTGTTGTAAGGCCCTATACATGGCGAGGAAGAGATGTATGAAGCATGAATTGAACGGCTTCAAAAGGCCTTCATTCCCGTTCATGAGTTCGTCCTTTTGCGGTAGAGTATTTCTTCCGCGTTCACCACCACCACCTCCTCCACAAGGCTACGGATATGGTTCACAGACTCCACCACCTCCACCTCCACCTCCACCCTTGTACTCATCTCCCTCTCCTCCTACATACGGTTCTCAGTACACTCCACCACCACCACCGCCACCTCCTATTGCAGGTTCTGGATCCTATCCACCGGCATTGACACCTGCCACTCCAGGTTCTAGAGGCATTGCACCAACATTGCCGCCTTTTGCCTCAGGAGTCATTCCGCCAGTAGCCTCACCTTGGAGTTTTGGAGGCATTCCACCAACATTGTCACCTTCCACTTCAGGCTTTGAAGGCGTTCCGCCAGTGGTGTCACCTGTTGCTCCAGGTTCTAAGAGTAGTAGTCCACCAACATGTACGTGTACGTGTACTCCGGCAAAGGGTTTCGAACATGCTCCACCACCGCCCTCCTATCCATACGGCACACCCATTATTCATTATCCTCCCATTCAAAGAGGAGGCGGAGTTGCATAACAGCCGAACTAGACCTAGTCACACTCCTATATGAATGGGACTTGGATCATTGCACCAAATCAACCAATATAACATCAACCTCTATATTGAAGGTGATTATGTAATCCTCTTTTTCGGTTTTCTTCATAAAGGTGTACGCCTTCTGATGACTTAGTTTATTGTAGTCAAAAACAGATGCTCATGTTCTCCAACTTTAATCAATTGAGGAAGCCATATGAAGATGATTTAAAACATGCGGATACATAGTTCAGTCCCGTAATCTATAAATTAAGGACAAGTGGACAACCTAAAACAATCAACAGATCGATCGATCAACATATATAGTAACATTCATATTCATATATTAAACGTAAACGGTACCAGAAAACAAGATCCCATTGGGACATACATTCATGTGACTAGCTGGATATATATATCGATGCGAAGTCTTAGTAGAGTAACGCAAAATGGGGACTATTTTATCCTTTTAGAAGACCTATTCGACAAAAAAAACATGCCACTAATGTATTTATTTTATTTACAAAAAATAAGTTTTTTCTTGTATTGTTTGTCACGATAAAACATATTGAGATTCATAACTAGCTAAACCGCAATTATTTAATAAACTATTTCGAGGTGCAAAGTATTTGATGCACTTTATGATTAGTATTTAAATTGAATATTTCATGTATAATCTTGATCTTAAAATACAAAAAGGCAAATGAATATAGTATTAAGACTAAAACACGTTAAAGATTTCCTTGTCGGGTCCATTTTATATGGGCCAGTCCAAAAATGCTGTCCGTCTGCCCAATTTATTATATACAATTTTTCTATTTGCAAAAACTAAAGGAATAATCATAATGTGAATACTAGAAATTATGAATACTATAAGCTGTGATTGGGCTCGGTCTGATCTTCGTCATCGTCTTCCCCGCCTCGCTCGTGTCATTGCTGGTCGGTGGTGCTCCGCCGACAGGTCACGGATGATGAATCCAGGCCCAGATTGACCACTGGCAACCATTGCGCCGTCAAAATTAAGCTTTGGGAATCTGTTGTTTGTTTTTTCTCACTTAACCTTTTTCTGTCGTCTATTTTTGTTTTGAGAATTTTTTGGTCGAGTTATGATGTTTTCCTCTTCTATTTGCTCAGCTTGTTCCAGTTTATCCTGTATTGTTTTATATGTTTTATCTATTCTTCCATATTCGTAATTATATCATAGTTTTCAAAGAGGATTTTGTTCCTTAGGGACTAGACACCCCAAAGGCCGAAAGCTAGTACCGATTTCGGGCCATCTGAAAGTTTAGAGAATATTCTAAAAGAATATCTTTGTATGCCTTGTTCGTTTTGTTTGTACTTTGTATTATTCTTCCAATCTTTGAGTCCATTCTACCGATCAATGCTAATGTTATTTGGCATTCCGTGAATAAGTGTGATGCATCTTCCTCTCTATGACTACAAAGAGGGCTGTTTAGTGGGACATCAACTCCTTTGTTTCGTAGTCTGACTTTGGTCGGTGTTCTATTGAGAATGTTTTTCCATAGAATTTTTTTAATTTTAGGAGGACAATCGATTTTCCAAAACTAGTCCAGAGGTTCAAAGTTAGTTCTTCTTGCACTTGTGATGTGATCCAAGACACTTGCAGTCGAAAACCAACCGTTTCTGCTCGTTTTCCAATATAGTATGCCCTTGATTTCATTAGCTGGGATATGGATGTCCAAAATCTCCTCCACAATGTTCATGGGGAGGTTTTTTTTTTTTTTTTTTTTTTTTTTTTATGACGTGGGGGTTCCGAGGTTGTCGACTAATCCCCCACGGGTCCGAGCCCTAGCCTGCAAAGGACCCGAATCGGGCAAGCCAGGCGGCAAGCCACCAGGCAGGCTCACCCAAGCCAATGAAGGCTTGAGCACCCACTTAATTACACAAAGTGTAAGTAATGGGATTTGAACCCTTGACCTCTTGCAAGGGTTACCTCTCCCTTACCACTAGGGCAAGAGGTCATTGGTTCATGGGGAGGTTTTCCTTTAACTTTTATTCATTCCAGGTTTTGTTAGGATTTAAGAATTGGTTAATAGTTTCATATTCTTCTATTTGGTCGATCAAGCGGTGTTCTCGCAAGTTAATGTCACTGTTTAGCCATTTGTCCTGCCAAAATCTTATAGTTCTTCTATTTCCAATTTGCCAGATTAGTCCTGAGCAAAACTCATCTTTTATCTCCATCAGTTTTGCCCATTGCCATGATGTGTGTTTCTTTTCCTAGTGTAGTCCCATATATTTTCCTCTTTTAGGTATTTCTCTATGATAATTCTAACCCAAGCATTATGAGGTTGCCATAATTTTCCATAACAGTTTCATTTGTAAAGCTTTGTTCGTGTCTTTTGTCTTATGTAGACCTAATCCACCTTCATTTTTAGGTCTACAAATCTTGTCCCAACCAATTAAAGGTTTATATTTAGAATCCTTGTTCCAGAAGAAACATCTGTTGATCATATCAAGTTCTGTGTGTATGCTTGTCGGAAGCATGAAGTTTTGCATTACATTATTGGGTTTGGCAGCGAGATTTGCTTTGACTAGAATGGCTCTTCCTTGTTGGGTCAATTCGTTTGCTTTCCACTTTGTTAGTTGGTTAGTTGTTTTTCCTAACACTTCTTCAAAGCCGGGCCGTCTTGACGTTTTACTAGACCCGGTGCGATAATTAAAATTAGGCCCTATAATTTATATTGTTTTCATTTCTTATGCAATCATAATTATATTTATGTACTATGATAAATAACATAAATGATATCACGAAGAAAAACAAAATACTTATCTTGTATCTACATAAAATCTGTGTTATATATATAATCAATAAGACATGATTATAAATATTGTTAATTATACAATTAGTAAATTTTAATTTTTTTAAAATATTGTTAAATATACAATTATTAAATTTTAATTCTCTTTTTACAATATCGAATTTGGGAAAAAATGAAGGAAAGGAAAAAAAAGAAAAGAAAAAGAAAACCCTGTTGAAGAGTTGGGCCCATTCAAAGGGAAAAAAAAAGGCAAAGAAAAAAAAAGGGCCGATGAGGGGATTCAAACTAGGATACATTAATTATTAATTAAAGGCAACAACCTCTTGCCACTGCGCCAGATTATTTCAATACATTTTTTTAAATGCATTGTTGTATATATAGGGGTATGAAATATACTAGTTTTATATCCGTGCTATTGACGCACAATTTAATAGTAAAGTTGTGAATATTAAATAATACCAAAATTTTACCGACAAAAATACACATATTAGCAGTTAGAAAATAATAAAGTAAAGTGTATAATACGTAGTATGTAAATGGTTGGGAAGATTACAAACTACTTAAGTAAGGCAACTACTCTTGTCATAAAGATATAATCATATTGAAATATTTCATAAGTGGATATACATTATAAATTAAACTAACCATTTGAATTTTCGTGCATTAAAAAATGGGTAGATGAGTGAAAAAGAACTCAAAAGTATATATATTACATTAGATATTGGATAGCAAAGTAAATATTTATATATTTAGGTAATATTGAAAGTGTGTACATGTTATCCTAAAAAGAATATGGATATGAATTATAGTTATAATAATGATCAAATCAACTAAGTTATTTTAGGCGATAGTTGACTTACCAAAAACATATGCTAATTATCATTAAAAAATTGATATTATATCCCCGCGCCATGTCGTGATTTTTTGTAAATAAAAGCTTAATGATATATTAAATTAATATTATAAAACAATAGTAAAAGTTTAGATAATTAAATGTTTTGAATTAAACCAATTGGTTGAAAAAGCAATTAAAGTAGTATATATAGATATATATATAGATACATATTACTAATATTATTTTTATGTTTCCTTATTATTAATTTTATGTTTTGAATTAACCCCGTTGTTTTTTTTCAAACTACTAAAATTGTAATTTAGGGTAAGGTGATTGGTTAAAATGCTTAGGATTAAGGAGAGGGCGTCACGTCATCGGTAAGACTTTTGCTTTAATAATTAGTAATAGATTGGACCCTAAATCAATTTGGGCCCTGTGCAAGTGGACCGCTTGCACCACCCTCCTAGACGGGCCTGCTTCAAAGGTTCTTCTGTTCACTCTCTCATTTATAATTGGACACCCTAGGTATTTTTCTAGGGCAGCTTAGTTCGTTATTTCATCCACGTTTGAATTCGTTGTTTCTGGTCATTTTTTATCCCTTTTGTTGTCTGAAAAGCAGATTTTTGAAAGTTTCATTTTTGGCAAGATATTGCACAATAGTCATCTAGTACCTTTTTTTTTATCGTCATACATGACTCTTGAGTTGCTTTGGCAAAAATCATTATGTCATCGGCGAAGGAGAGAAATGGGAGACATGTTCCTCTTCTGGACAGTTTGAATCCAACTGTGTTTGTTGATCGATCACTTTCTATTTGAAGTTTCTTGGCTAGAACTTCAGCGCCTATGATAAATAGATACGGGGATATCCCCGGGTCACCCTGACTCAAGCCCCTGTGAGGGGGGAAAGTGTTCGTGGGTTCATCATTAACTAGAACAGAGAAAGAAACAGTCTGAATACATTCACTAATCCAACCACAGAATTTTCGGCCGAATCCAAATTTGTTCATAACAGCAAGAAGAAAGTCCCAATCCACTATGTCATACGCTTTTTCCATGTCCAGGGGCGGCCCTGGGGTGAGGTGGGTGTACGCGCCCGACCCACCTTTCGAGCCGCGGGTACCCTGGGTTAAAAAAAAAAAGGGTCAAAATGACGTCGTTTTGACTGGGATATATTTCCCAACCGAGAGAGCGCAAGGACAGACGGGAGATTGGGAGAAGCGAAAAGCGAGACGCGAGTCGCGCGAGCGAAGCCAAGAGCGAAGGGCTGGCCGTCCCAACCTGAGTCACCTGACCGTCCGGCTCGGCCACCTGCCGCCGACCAGTGACCACCACTCCACCGGCCAGTCGCCTGCTCCAGAGCTCCTCCTCTCTCGGCTCTCACATCCGCCTGCACAGGGCTCCGAAATCGGTAAGTTTGAACTTTGAAATGTGAATTTTGTTATCCTTAATTACTTTAATCTTGAATTGAATTGGTGTTATTGATTTGTTTACCATTGAAAGGTTTGAAATGTGAATTGATTTGGAGAATTGAAATTTTGTTAGGTTTTAGGTTTTAGGGTTTGAGATTTGAAATGTGAAAAATTGGGGATTTTGATTATCATAATTTGTTTATTTTATTATTTATGAATGAATTAGGATTAGGGATTTGGAGAATTAAAATTGTTGTTCTTTGTTAGGTTTTAGGGTATGAGATTTTAATTGATTTGAAGTGTGAAAATTGTTTTTTTTTTCATTTTTATTGCTTATGAATTTTGGATAGGGATTCCGGTATGGATAGATATTTTGATTGAATCAACAAAGTACCAAGTGTTGGATTATCCACTCCTCGCAATATAGTTGCGACCGCATCTGTTGAAAGATAGATTTACTTCATTTGCCATCAAAGTGAACTTATATTATGTATTCTTAAATCTTCAATATATATGTATTTACCTTAAATGGTTGGTATTGAACATTTGAATGTATTTGTAGACTTGTAATATTTGAATGCTATTTTGTTAATTAATTGACGATGCAACACTTTCGTAGCTTGGAATTCCGCCCCACCTTTCGGGAACTCCTGCGGCCGCCACTGTCCATGTCTAACTTAACAGTTAACACCAATCCAACCCTGTCGACCTTTCTTATTTCGAAAGGAGTGGAAGATTTCATGAGTAATTAGTACGTTGTCTTGAATTGCTCTGTCAAAAATAAATGATCCCTGTAGTGGGTGGATAATTTTTTCCAACATGGGTCTCATTCGATCGGCCAGAATTTTGCAATTACCTTATATAGACTATAGAGTTGTACACAAGCTGATTGGTTTATAGTTGTTTGTAGTTGTCGGGTTGTCACATTTTGGAATTAATGTGATAAATGTTTGGTTTATTTGTCTCGCCATTCTTCCAGAATGGAAGAAGCCTTTGATTGCTTTAGTAATTGAAGGGCCAACAATATCCCAGTGTTGTTGGTAGAATTCAGTTGTCATTCAATTCGGACCCGCTGACTTCTCCTTTGCAATCGAAAAAATGGCGTTTTTTATTTCTTGGTTAGTGATTTGTTTTCTAAGTTGATCATTGTCCTCGGTTGTGATCTCTGTGTCGATCAGTTGTAGGTATTCTTCTAGCAATCGGCTATTAATCAGTTCTTTCTTGATTCTTTTTGCAAAATCTGCCCGTATTTCTTCACTAATGTTTTTTTTGCCAATTATTGTTGTTCCATCATGGGCTCGCATTTCTCTAATAATTTTCCTATTCCTGCGTCATGTTGCTACTTTGTGATGGTATCCCGAGTTTGTGTTTGATAATTTCAGGTGTTTTGTTTTGACCCTTTGGCTCCAATACATTTTACTTTGTGATGTACTCTGTATAAGTCTCTTAGGATCTCATTTTGTTTACACAAGATCGATTTGCCTCTTTGCTTCCAAAGCATCAAGGATGAAGAACATCACACTTGATACAACATCCAACCTGAAGTTGTTACATAGTTCTCCACTTAGCACCAGAGTTCACTAGTTTCAGGAAGGCGCTACGAAAATCCTCGAAGAATATCTCCTGGTCATCCGCGTACTTGTTGATCCACCTGCATACACAAACCATTTTCTATTCGTCATATAGAGGATCGGATGATGAATCCGTGATTTCATGCTTTCATACACTTTCAGACTAACGCATTGATGGGTTGATGGGCCACTTCTAAGCTATACTATGAGAGACAACAAGGTAGGAGAGTTGGGACCCAAATTCAGTCTCTGCGCATTAACTGAATCCAACAACTTAAACTATCCGATGAGGAAAATAAACTTGTAGGATAAGGGAAGTTGGAGGAAACCTTGAGCATTCGTCATCATCAACGAGTGCACGGTCTGAAGGAAGCCCTACCATGCTTGACATGGAAGCTGCCAGAGAAAAAGATCAAAGTTGAAATCTGTCTATTTGACGCATCCATAAAGTGCATTGGCAACTCATCAGGGGAGCATATAACGAGGAAATAACGATAATATGGTAAGGGGCATATATGATTAGTGTGTGACTCACTTGATGACATCCATGGCTTCTCAAGGAGTATCTTGTAGTATGCATTGTCAAATGTAGTTGGACTTCCGAATCCTTTACTTCCAAGCGTATGGGCTCCAGAGAGTGCAACTAACTCTTGTGTGCTGCAAAAACGGTCCAAATAATGCTCTTTGATATAACATAGAACACAGAAATATACAGATTTGAAAAGAAAGAAGACTAAATGATGATTAGTTAAAACATTTTTTCACTTTGACTGGAGACTTCTCCTAATATGGTCATTGGACGAAAGCGAAAACATCAATCTTTGAGAGACAATTAACATTCAATGGGAAAACCAAATTCATTATCCCACTTTGAAGTATATGGCTGAAAATCTTGTCTTATGAATATCAATAACTTGAAAATTTACAGGTTTGGGGGACCTAGAGGAGTATATAATTGAGGTTATGATAGATGTGAAGAAGTGGCATTAGAATTCAAATGTGATTGCTGTAAAATACAATATAATTACTTAAGATATCCATTTCCTTTAAGATATTGTAATGATAAATAGAAGTAATATCAAATATTCTTCAAACACTTACGAAAAGCCTTTTTTGTTAAAGGCTTCCTTTAGCCCAGACGCGTCCAAAGATTCTTTAGGTAGCCTTCCTTCGGGATCAGGAACCCTACAAAATGGTCTTCTCTTTCAGCAATTTGGTAATCAAGTCATCAGAGCGCAACTATGGAAAAGGCTAAGTTTAAATACGATTCAAGAAGTTAAAAGGGATATAGAAACTACTTTACACAAGCAGAGAAACCTACTCTGAATCTATTCTTCCTAGCCGAACTGTGATGCATGGACCTCCACATATCGAAACCGCTTCAGCTCCAGCAACAGAAATCATATCAGCCCATGAAACTAGACCAAAATACAACATATTATGAGTTGCTTGCCACGTTGTTATGTGTTAAACAAGCTAGCCAAAACCTCAGTCCATGGAGGAAGATGTTAACCTGCTTGTGTTTCATCCACCACGCTCTTGGCTTTTTGAAGAACCTAACACATTCATCAACCCCATAGGAGTTAGCTAGTTTGATCTCGTATTGAAGTTTGTTAGCCAAAGTATAACGGAGGAATTTAACCAGATTTGTCCTATATAAAACACGACTTCCAAAATTATATGACTTAGAAAGAGAGAGAAACATTGTACAATCTTTCATGCAAGCGTTGGCTTGAAATAAGTTATCCCTGAGTTGGAAATAGTATAAACAAAGGAGAGATGAAAGGAGAAACTAGAGAAGGATAAAGAGCATACCTTCAAAGACTTCTTGAGACCAGTATTTTCAGGTCGGTCGAGTTCATATATAATGGAGCCATTCATACCCCCTGCAAGAGTGTATGACTTAGTTAAAAGGGAGGAATCAACAATAGAAGACTTGTACATTTAAACAAAACGACGACCATTTAGAAGTTTTTCTACAATTTTCATGCATATGTATTACGCCATCTGAAAGTCAAGCTAATGTTAATATATACTGCCTCTAGTCCTCTAGAATTATTCCTTTGCATCTGAATAATGAAAATAACTAGCAACATCTAGAAACTAGATAGACAAATTATAATGCAAAAACAATAAGAATGTATTTAATTTAAATACAAAAGTAACATTGTCACAATTACTGTTGCTAGATTTTAACACACGGTTTAATTTATTTACCTGAATTTTCTCTGGTTTCAAATGTGCCTGCATCATGAAAAACCAAACGAAGTACTCCAGCTGCCTTGCCTTTGGACACAACTTTCCTTATCTCCTCTTTCATAAGAAGATATACTGGGGAAATCGACCTTCATTAGAAACCATAAATATTAAAAAACCACATAAATAAGGTGAAACTGGATGCATGATGATTCTTTTATCTCTAATAATTATAAGGAGTATAAAAAAAATATAGCGAGGATATAAATGAGCCGTTTTTTACTAATAACTTATCAAATAAATATATGAAATGCCTTCATAGTTCCACCCCTGCAACTCTATAACTCAGCCATGACACTGAAACCAACTCTAACCATACTCCCTTACTCGCTAGTCGCTATTCTCATTCTATAGTAACATGGCTCAAGGACCAATCCTCATAAACAAGGCACATCAAACAATTGGAAACAAACACTGAACTAATAACAATATATGACAGGACAAAATGAAAATTTATTCTAAAAAGTCTAGGGGAAAAAGCAGATAATCATATTTGAAAGTTTCTGATGAAATTCAGATGATTGTCGAACTGATTAGAATAAACAGAACAACCACGCAGAGAAACTTTCATATTTTGAATTTTAAGATGAATTTATGAAGATATTCAGCAATCTCCAGTGTCATTCGAGCACTTCATTCATTCACTAGATCAATGCCTATCGGCTAGCTAAGATCATCACAGAAATTTATTAGTGTTTGTGCAATAAGCTAGCAAGCATGTTGATATGATCAATAGCAAAATGAACCTTGGTTTGTACACTTACTCTTCTGCTACAGCATTGCAATCTCTTCCGTTTTCTTGCATGGGAACTAGAAAGGGAATGGAGGTGGCAACAAATAGGAGTTTCCTCCGTCCATATGATTGGACACAACTGACTGTATCTGTCCATAAACAAAGATTGGTCATTTCTATGAAGTATAAAAATCAAAAGTGTTGCATTTGATGTTCTAAGACTTTAACAGAAATTACTTTGTCTAATCTAGATGCTTGTTAGAAAATCATGTATAAACAACAAATCATCAGACATTAGTTGCTCATCTAGAAGATCTTCAATCAGCAGATTCAACTCGGAATTTATCCCCTTCCATGATCCGAAGCTTCAATTGGGCATTAAAACATCCAAATTCCAATAAAAAGAATGCAACCCTAAAAACTCCAATTTCACCCCTTTCTTCGAAATCAATCAAATCCGAACCGGGGCAGCGATGCAAAGAGGATTCACAACTCAAACTTAGCACTTGGCTTACCAACACGCACAAGAGCGGAACCCTAAGACGCGTTATTTTGCTCAGATTAAACAGAAACCATCTGAAAAAAAGTGAACAATTAGAAACAAGATTGTGGTTGCATTCACCTGAACTACGATTGCTGACGGTAAGGTTGGAGGTGAGAGGAGATGAGTCGACAGCAATGGAGGAGGAAATCGTAGGTAGAACCGGAGATTTGGCGGGAATTTCAAATCTGTTGAAGAGGGTGGAGTGGGAGGGGGAGGGGGCAGGTAAGCAGCAACAGATAATGGTGGACTTCATCTTCAGCCAACGGTCCAAAAAGAGATCTTCAAAAAGATCATATTTATAATATGAAAAATTCCTATATTTATGTAATTTAGTTACAATATTTGTAGGTATTTTTCATATGATCAATTATCCAATCGTTTGTTAACATAAAAAAAACAAAAAAGATTATCTAACTTAATTGAAATGTAATTCTTATAGCCTAAAGTCTACTAGTACAATGGAATAATGTGTATTGATAAGACACTTTAATCTAAATTTTCTTCCACCAAAAAAGCAAAAAAGATTGAATGGGGTTTCATTACTTTCATATGATCTAATAAAAATAGAAAGTGCCTATCAACTGTTTGACAAAATGCCTAATAGAAGGTTCAACACCATCACCCCATCCATTTAGCTAAGGAATATATAATACCATCAAAGAAGTTGTTATTATTGATTTAGATGACTTTTTCATCCTTATTTTTTTTTAATCTTGGGAGAGAATTGCAAATGCAATTTAATTCAGGTTGGAGTTGTTAGAATACCACCAAGCTCTCTTAAAACATAACAAAAAATGGTTGTTTGTGATAAACCGTAAAAACAGAGAAGAGAGGCGCAGAGAAGAGAGGAGAAACTGATGTATTATTGGGGGTCTTCAGGACCTTTTATATAGGAGTTTAACATAGGGAACTACGATTTACTAGTGTTTATCCATCTAATATAATAATATTATAACACTTCCCCTTGGATAAACATCTTTAAATACTACCTCATTACAAATCTCGCCTAGAAAACCTAATGGGACAAAACTAGGATCCATAGAACAAATACATATGGCATTTGATACGCTTTGGTGATCTGTCTCGTTAAAAACCTTTTTAGGAAAACCCAGTGGGACAAAACTTGATCGAAGGGGAAAAGAGTGCAGTGCGTGTATACTCCTCCTGAAGTCAACATCCTACTCGAAGTGTTCTCATTCTTGTTGATGGCACGTTCTTCATGAGCTTATTGTCGAATCTCAACATTGTCTTTGACCTAGAATTTCTTCACTTTAACTTGGAAAACCCAATGGGATAAAAACCATGATCAAGGAAAAGAGTACAACATTGTATGGTACTTTGGGACCTAATGCAATGTCACCATTTTCACAATTATAGGTACTTCAGGTACTCTTATAAGGATCTTTAACCAATTGAATGTGACGGGACTTTGATATTAATGCTTTAGGCATTTTCAATCTTTCTTTTTCATTTTATATGTGTATGCAAGTAACACGTCCGTTATTTACATTTAGATCCAAATTTATATTCACTTCTGCTGAATATATTCTCCATATAACATTTGATAGGTTTTTATACAATCAACTTGGTTTTATATTTTATTTTGTACGAACACCCACTTAAAACCAAATGATGTTATACTTTCCAGTGTTGGAACTACAGGTTCAATGACATCATGCTTAGAGAACTCATTCTTGCATGAATTTCCTTTTTTCTAGCTCTTTACTATCACTTCCATGTCGACATCCATTATTTATTTGATGATCATCATATTCTCATAGACCCTTTTCACTTCTGGGGAATCGTATACAAAGTGCCTGATGTGAGCCTAATTCGCCATGTTCTACCTTTACTTTTATATCTATTTCTGCATACATTTCATGCATTTGGGTTAGAATAGTATGGAAACTATGTAGTTTGTGCTTATTTGCCAATTATGGAGATCTACATAAGTTTCTATTTAATTTCGAAGAAATCGGACGCACTTTGGAGCATAATAGAAAGTCATGAAGATATTGGAGAAGCTAAGGAAGAGCACAGAATGGTGCAGCTGGAGAAAACGCCACTTTTCACCATTCATCATTCGGAATCAAGTTCTGATATCCTCATGGGAGTTGTAGCCCTCAAAAAGAGCTTTCCAACTCATACTCATATGCGCCAATTCGACAAACGAGGATTCGGGAAAATGCATTTCAAGAACGGAGCAGAATGTTGAAAGCTGACAATTCTAGTTGACGCCGAGTAAACCAGTCGATGTCGAGTACCCGTCGAGCACCTCGAAAGTAGCCGAGCTCGAGTGCACACGAGGAGAAGACAACGCCACTTGACGTGATTTGCATGATTATCTCTATGTATCTTGCCTTATGCATGTTTGGTTATCGTTGTTGCAAACCCCGGTCTTGGAAGTTTTCTTTCATATATTGTTTATTTGGAAATCTGCATACCCTGGTTATTGTTTATTACGTTCTGCAATTCTACTCGACTTTGACCAATCTGGTCGACGTCGACTACTAATTACTTGATCAAGAGATCGATTGCTCATTTGTGTTTCTGTAGGTACTCAACCACGACAGTTCTACTTGACGTCGAGGACCCCTAGTCGACGTCGACTACATCCCAGTGTCTGGATTTACTGTTTCTGCTCGAAATCGACTGTACGAGGCCCCTGTCGACTACACCCTAGCCGAGGTCGAGTACTCTGAGTTGGTTTCTGTCCGTGATTCGTCTGCTATCTATGAACCGCTAACACGCTTCCTCGAGGATCGATCCTGACTTTCTTTTGCTACAACGGGAGAAAGTCTTGTAATTGTTTGCGTGACCACAATCTGGTTTGATTTATATTTATATTTATTGAACTCGATTTCCTCTTACGACGGAGCCTATTGATCTTCGACACTTCTAGTGTACTTGAAAACCACTTGATATTCATTGAGTTGAAGTCACTTCTGGAACTTCCAAATGAGCTAGTATATGTGACTTTGTCACTTTGTTGGCCTTTAGTAAATGCTTTCAATGACATATTTGCTAAACCTTATAATCATTTCATTTATTGAACTTATGGTTCACTTGTATTTATCCGCGGATATGAAATGATAGAGAAGTTGCTTCCGTGCAGTCTCTTTCTTAATTGTCTCATTTCCTCTCCCCTTAAATACCGAGCATTTGATCACCATTATAACACTCTAGGTATTTGATATCAATAGGGACTCAAAGCCCATGTATCATCCAACTTCTTTATGGTCTCATTGTAGTTCATTTTGAGGAGGTATGTCTCAGAACTTGTGTTGCTCATTCAAGACCTTTGAATGGCATGCTCTCTTCTAGAGATAGTTAGGGAGATGTTATTGTGTTAAATTCGAAATGCAAACTAGCTTGCATGGACCCATTTGACTAACGACTCTTCTGGGTCATCGTGATAACATATCAATCACACTAATCCACACTAACATGTACCTATCTTAAGGGGGACAACATTCGTATTCATTTCCAAAGACACAATAGAGTCCTACACTGATGCATGTGAGATGAGCTAGCAGTATATTATTCCATGAAAGCGGGTATGCCTATCAACTTCAAGCAAGTTATGCGGAACCAGTAATGATCATGCAGGGTTCGAGGTAATGCGAGATTTAACGAGGGTGACAAGTATCATGTTTATGAACAATGCACGAGCATGGTATACACATCAACAATTGAGGTCAAATATAACACGTCGAGACACATCGTAACAATCAGACTAAGTGTCATACGAGGGTACATAAGAGTGGCATGGCGATTATCACATCTAACAACAATGATCATATAATAGGTTGAGAACGGCGTGTAATAATATGACGAGATACATTTAAAAACATAAGTAATACATGGTGCTAGCGATACATGATAAGGCATGATCATAGTCAAAAGTCATTTAAATGGGTTCAACATAATGTTCATGAAAGCGAGAAGGATCATCACAGAGTAACAAGGAGAATATCACGGGCGATAGATCATAATCATGCTAGAAATGAACCGTCGTAGGGCACATAAAACAGTACCATAACTATCACATTATAGAACAAGTACGACATGTAATTATTTAGCGAGTCATATTGGAAATCATAAGTCTTATAGGATGCTAATAACACATATCGAACATGAATAAAATCAAGGTAATTCGAATAGATTCATTCTAACATTTATGTGTCATGCATATCCGAAATCATGATGTAGCGTGGTGTGTGGTCATGCGAGGTGTTGAGTCATTCATTTATGTAGTGTGGAAAGATATCACAAAGTAATAGGGAAATATCACAGAGTGATAATCAGGTAAGCCTGCTAGAATTACCCATCACGAAAAGGAAATCGATCCTTGAATCCAACATCAATCTAATAAGGATGAGTGAAACATGTTAAGAGAACAGAAAGAGGGAAAAACACACTACAAGGGACCCTGCTCAAGAGAAAATCAATAATAATGTAGGCAAGGTAGAATTTGTACCAGTCACAACCAAGGGTTCTACATGATACTAATGACTCAACATAACATACTATACATACACTCATTTAATTGCTTACTCGACCTTATGCAAGAGTTCAATCAATCATATTTCGATGATATAGAAGCATGAGAGGAAATGCCGCGATGTATAATGCAAGGCTCAGTGATGGGGCACTATAACTACAATATGGGAACATGGGTTCAGTCAACAATCACAATTCAAATGTAAATCATGCAGCTATCAATACTCAATTACACCAACATGATTTTCATTCGGCGCAAGTAACACACAACAATATTAGTTGCAGAATAATCAGCAATAGTCAACCTAATGAATACAAATAGACGGGCATGTTATGGATTCTTGGCACAAAAGGAATGATAAGCATCGAGGTGTCATCAGCTAACATGCTAAGGATGTCATTTACGGGGAATCATTCAAGGGAAGTTGATCACCCTATCATGAACCTAATAGAGCAAAATCATGCAGATTGATGTCATGCAACTCATGCTTCCATCCAATCAATTTAATAGGCCAAGTAGATATGCTACGACGACATATAATCATGATAGAAAGTATAAGACACAAGATGAGACCTAGGCAATGTAACTAATCATAGATATAATAACATGAGCAACTGTTCACTAATGGTTATTTGCAGGGTACGTGCCGGAAATTTACAAATTAAATCATGTCATGTCATGCAATTCAGAGAAAGCCACAATTACAACCGGACATAGATCCTTAAGGGCAACCATTGACTCTTCCCCAACTGACTCATCACCCTCTCTTTCTCGTGGGAATCTGGTACGACTCTTGTGGTGAGATGACACTGGTTGGTCATCATATAAATCAAAAAGGGCCCTCGAAACAACTTACTCTCTGACTCAGAATTACATCAAGCACCATCTTCCAATACTCACTCAGACAACCCTCATGTTCACACATGATTCTCGACACAATGTGTTTACCAACCCAATTTTCCGTGGAGGGCACTGACATCCAGGAGAAAGACTCGATAAAATCGTCAAGGGTTTAACATAATGGGATGGGTTATTCCACACAAGCTGGGATTGACCATATAGAAATAAGGGTACTCTCGCTACCCCGTTTGAACAGATCATTCAATACATATTTCATAGTTAGACACAACAATCAGATACTCAACATGACAACATTTAACGTGGAATCAGTCATCAACAGTTTGCGTAAACACAACCAAGCTAACTAACTCGTCACTCCAACCACCACGACGGGATTCCTTGTAGTCTTCTAGGCCGACCTGTAAAGATCAAGCTATGTTTCGCCTACCCGTCCCCAACTACATCAAATAGAGATGGTCTAGCGCCTTTTCTACCCACTCAATCCTCTTAGTTTGGTCCATCATATTTAATAAGTTGAGTTCATATTTAGTCCGATTGAGTTAGGCATATTAAGTTCATTTTGCCCCTTTAAAACACTTCCAAATCCTTTGAAATTCATGGATGGTTTTCCAAAACATACACTCAACCCTTGCGTACCCGAATTGCACAACCTGACTCTGATACCAACTTTGTAACGGCCCAAATATAAATATCCGGGTTACGTTTTAAAGGTTGGATACCTTCGTTCGGATCTTGCAATCCAGGTACGGGTCGAGGTTTCAAACCTCTTTAAGGATCAGTATGAAAGAGGGATTTTGAACCCTAAAATCATCATAGGATCGTTGGGTACCCTTATCCTATCCTAATGACTAAGTCGTAAAACTCATTTGAGGAAATAGAGCGGAAAACGAGATTAATATACAACGTGCCACGGCAGAGCCGGGTCAAAACCAAATCATAAGTGGATCAATTTACCATTTAGCCAAGTTAGCGGATTAGTCAGGTTCTTCGATTTCGCCAAAGAGACTTCCCATCACAGAAGCAAGGAGCAAGCAGGGAGCAGGTACCTAACACTATCCACGAAGTCAGACCCAGTAATCGCATGTGGGTCCTCTGGCCGCGCTGAGGCTATATAACATGTCTATACCTAAATAAAGGATAATCTAATGCAGTACAAGATTTAAATCACACAAGCATGCTTATCAGGATATATAAATATAAGTGTAGAAGTGCAGTAAATGCGCCCAAAGAATGCCAAGTGGCATATCCCCAATATGTGCCCACTCCGGGGTCATATTTGTCCATACCCACACCGAGGTATGACGCTCGGTCGGTGCCGCAACCATCTGTCCGTACCCACACCGAGGTAGGACGCTCGGTCACCGCCACAACTATAATATAAGACTCGACTGGGACCGAAACGATATGAAACATGAATGCCCCAATGACCCTTGCAACGACTCTAATGATAATGGTCGTTCTCTTTTCAAACGCATAAAGAATAAGGATGCTCATTCATAAGTGCAAGTTCTATGCATGATACTACATGACATGCTTTTATGCATAAGCAACACCTACACACTATATGACACATCAGGCAGGAGGTCTAGGTTGCTAAGTAAGTCCCGTAGGATATTACCTGGAGGCGCGTAGAATCCAAGCAATCAACACCAATAGCAAGCAATGTCCAACAGATCACAAATCACCTAACAGATATACAAACATGCATAAGTCTATCTAAGTCTTACAAGGCGGCCCTAACTATCACGCATAACTTCACATATCTCATTTCCGATCATTCTGTCATATCTGATCATATATCATATATCATTTCATATTTATCTCATCTCAACATATAATATCTCATTTATCATCACATCTTGCAGCATCATATAACATCTCATATCTTATTTAAAATTCTCATAATTCTCAAACAGGATTCAATAATAAAGTGACTGAGTTAAATCAAGTAAATCATTTTTTTCAAAGTTTTCCAAACTCTTAATTCTCACGTTAAGTCAACTCACATTCAAAACAATCTCTCAAATCATACTTGGCCAAATTCCGACATTAATAATTTAAATCCTTAACCAATTTCCCAAAATCATATTATTAAAACGATCTCGGCATGTTTATTTCCAAAATCCTTATAAATAAATTCTGAAATTTAATCACCAAAATAATCCTATTTTCACAAACCATAATTTATAAATCAGAACCAACAAATCCCTTCACAATTTCTAAAATCACATTTTTAAAACAGCACATAATAACATATTCCAACAATACAATACTACTAGTCAAAATCTAATCAAATAAAATGTGATCATACATATGGTATAACATTTTATAATAACAACCATTAACATAATGGTTACCACACAAACATATAAATCAACACAAGCTTATAAAACAATAGCCTCTTCAGCCCAAACGAAAGCCCGAAAGTGAAATTTAGATCCGGCCCAGGAGAACTGAAGGAAAGAGACTGAGATCTGGTTTTTTCCACAAGCCAAATGCTCAACCCGATTTAAAAATGATATAACCCGGTTACGGTTAGCCAAGGCCCACAACCCGCTCACAGACCCTTCTTCCCCAAACGAAAGAACGGCGCTCTGGGAAATCGAACGGAACAACGAACAAGGAAGTGGATGAACCCAGGTAATTCCGGCGGCCTTCCTGTCCCAACTTCTACCCAGAAAATCGAATGGAAATTCCGACCTATACCCACACAGAAAGAGGAAAGCGCGCGTAAAGAAGAAGGAAGGGAAGGAGATCTTACAGAGTTCGACTCCGAGGCGAGTTCGAAGAACAGGGGAGCTTCTCGGCGACAGGGAGAAGGAAGAGAGCTGATGATGTCCCACTGGCGGCTGATGGACGGAAAACGAGACGGAGGAAGTGAAGAGGAGCAAGGTGAGGTGATGGGTTTCTGCAATCGGAAACAGGAGAAACAAGGGACGGTGGCCTGGTGGTGCTGTGCCTGTGGGTGGTCTCCGGGAGGTGTTGGTGGGTCTGTTTGCGGCTTTTCTGGGAAGTAAAGGGGAGAGTGAAGGGAGGGTGATAGGGTTTTCCGGTTTTCCAGCTTTGAGGATAAGAATTGGTGAGTAGTTTATAGTACAGTGTATAGGGAATTAGGGAGGGAGGTGAGAATCAGTAAAAGACAAACACAAATTGGAGAATTGGAGGTGAGCTGTGTGGGTGGGTGGTCCGGAGGGTTCCGAATCTTCTGTCCCGATGCTGTCCCCTTATCCTGTTTAATTTGATATATATTTAATCTGGAAAAAAATTAAAAATTAAATTTATATTTTTAACATCTTTTTTTTTTATATATCTATAAAATTTTATTTTAAAAAATCATATTTAATTTTTTTAAATAATTATATTTTATAGAATATTGCCTTTTTAATTTTTTAAAATTTTAAAATATGATTTTTCAAAATCAAATTTTACAAATACATAAAAATAGATGTTAGGAATATAAATATAATTTTTAAAATTTTTTTAAGAGTAAATTAATATTAAAATCAATTAATGTTGTAGGGAGTTGAGTATGGAAAGTGGAGTAGAAGATCTCTTTTGGTTTGCAGAGGCAAAGAGAGAGAGAGGAGAACGGAAAAGAGTTGTGGGTAGTACCCATAGGTTACCGGTTCGAACTCCGGAATGACCGCTCTTTATTTACAAATTCAAGGAGAAAAGAAAAAAGAATAGAATGTGGAATATCCCACTAGATAGTCCCAAATTCGAAATCCAAAACCCGCGAATTAGCGGCCGGGATCAGCTGTCCCAAAAGGACATCCCCCTGTTTTGGCCTCCCCTCACCCCCAAAATCCCCCCAAAAAAAGATTAAAATTTGTAAAAAAAAAAAAGGAAAAATAATAAGGGGTGAGATTGTGTGAGAAGGGACAGCGGGATAGGGGATGTCTTGTGACCGTGGATCCTCACCGGTGAATTAGGATTGTAACGAAACGAAAATCGAATTTTTATCAATCATTTTCATCGATCGAAATTAAATCAAATTCTTAAAACTCGGAGCTTAAGAGTGGAAATAGAATTTTTGCATGTGTTTTTTTAAAAAATAATACTGGAAATAGAATCCATTGTCATGATGTGTTTCTTTTTCTAGTGTAGTCCCATATATTTTCCTCTTTTAGGTCTTTCTTTATGATGATTCTAACCCAAACATTATGAGGTTCTGCCATAATTTTCCATAACAGTTTCATTTGTAAAGCTTTGTTCATGTCTTTTGTCTTATGTAGTCCTAATACGCCTTAATTTTTAGATCTACAAATCTTGTCCCAACCAATTAAAGGTTTATATTTAGAATCCTTGTTCCAGAAGAAACATCCGTTGATCCTATCAAGTTTTGTGTGTATGCTTATCGGGAGCATGAAGTTTTGCATTACATTGCTGGGTTTGGCAGCTAGATTTGCTTTGACTAAAATGGCTCTTCCTTGTTGGGTCAGTTCGTTTGCTCTCCACTTTGTTAGTTGGTTAGTCGTTTTTCCTAACACTTCTTCAAAGTTGGGCCGTCTTGACGTTTTACTAGACCCGGTGCGATAATTAAAATTAGGCCCTATAATTTATATTGTTTTCATTTCTTATGCAATCATAATTATATTTATGTACTATGATAAATAACATAAATGACATCACGAAGAAAAACAAAATACTTATCTTGTATCTACATAAAATCTATGTGTTATGTATATAATCAATAAGACATGATTATAAATATTGTTAATTATACAATTAGTAATTTTTTTTAAAATATTGTTAATTATACAATTATTAAATTTTAACTCTTTTTTTACAATATCGAATGTGGGAAAAAAATGAATGAAAGGGAAAAAAAGGAAAAGAAAAAGAAAACCTCGTTGAAGAGTTGGGCCCATTGAACCCCCTAAAAAAAAGAGTTAGGCCATTAAAAGGGAAAATAGAGAAGGCAAAGAAAATAAAAAAAAGGGTTGAGGAGGGGATTCGAACTAGGATACATTAATTATTAATTAAAGTCAACAACCTCTTGCCATTGCGCCAAGTTATTTCAATACATTTATATAGATGCAGTGTTGTATATATTGGGCCTTGTGCAAGCGAACCGTTTGCACCACCCTCCTAGTCGGGCCTGCTTCAAAGGTTCTTCTGTTCACTCTCTCATTTATAATTGGACACTCTATGTATTTTTCTAGGGCAACTTGGTTCGTTATTTGCAGCCACGTTTGAATTCGTTGTTTTTGATCATTTGTTATCCCTTTTGTTGTCTGAAATGCAGATTTTTGAAAGTTTATTTTTTGGCCAGATACTGCACAATATTCATCTAGTACTTTTTTTTATCGTCATACATGACTCTTGAGTTGCTTTGGCACAAATCATTATCTCATCGGCGGAGAGAAATGGGAGACATGTTCCTCTTCTGGGCAGTTTGAATCCAACTGTGTTAGTTGATCGATCACTTTCTATTTGAAGTTTCTTAGCTTGAATTTCAGCGCCTATGATAAATAGATACGGGGATAGTTTGGTTGGGATTCATTTTTAGTTCTGTCAGTCTTTCCTCAATTTCTTTCAGTTGGCGGAAAATGTTTCCAAAAGATGTTTTATTCCACTCTTTAGTTAATCTTTTTAGCAATTGAGTTTTTTTAACCACTTGAAACATATGGGATCCGATGTATGTCGTTCTCCATGCATGAGCAACAATGTTTCGGTAATCTTTTCTTTGGAGCCACATTTTCTTAAATTTGAATGGCCTCGCCTTCCTGTTCTCATATTCTTTGATATCAATCGATATTGTGCAGTGTTCTGAGGAGGAAAAAGCATAGTTAATGGTTGCTAAATGTGGATACCATTGTAGTATTTGATGTTGAACTAGAGTTATGTCTAGTTTCTCATAAGTGTAGTATTTGATGTTGAACTAGAGTTCTGTCTAGTTCCTCGATATTACAATGTGGATACCATTGTAATATCGAGGAGATGACACTGATCTTTAAAGGTTAAAAGTCTCTGGATTCTGTTCGGGACGGGAGGGGCACCCCCCAATTTTTCTGAGGATCCTTGAATCTCGTTTAGGTCCTCCATAACAATTACAGGGATGTCAAGAGCTTGAATATGGTCTATAAGCCTAGACCAGAACAAAGTTTTTTCTCCCTCTTGGGCAGGAGCATAGTCAAAACAACACGCAAATACCAAACCTTTATTATTATCTTCAATTTTCAAAGTAATGAATCAGTCGTCTAGTATTATAGTGGAAATATTTCCATTTGTTATTTGACATCTTTTCCAAAGCGCACATATCCCACCCGATCTTCCTCATGCAGGGATCCAGCATATCGAGTCGAAGCCCTCTTTTTTCCAAGCAGCTTCTGGAGGCCGGGTTTCCGTTTTTGTTTCAATGATGACCATTATTTGTATATTTTCTAACTTGTAGAAAGTTTTAATTTCAGTCCATAGGTTCTGTCTCCCAATACCACAACAAATCCACGTGCAAATTTTCATCCCGGCGTACTTATGTCTTTTGTTGTCATGCTTCCATAGCCATTGTCCTTTTTTCTGGGTTTAGAAATACGGGTCGAACCCAAAACCGTTCTCATCCTCTTTATTGTTAGTTTTGTTTTACATGTATGAGTTTCATGCTTAGCTTTATTTTCCGTCATTTTTGTATTTGATTTTAGGCTTTTTTCCTTGAGCTCTCTTGTTCTACTCTTATTCTGTCTAGTTTTGTTTTTCTTTTGTCTCTTGTACTCTTGTTTCTATGTTGTTCTTGTTCTTTAAGTTGGTATACATGAAGGAGTATAGACTTTTTTTCTACCTCCTAGTTGCTTTTATTTATGCATTGGTTCTTTATAAAATTTTATAAGCGGGCAAAGAGCTTGCTTAATCGGGTTCTTGACTTTCCTCATTAGGTGTGAAAGCCGATTGGGTTCAGAGAAGTATTGGTTCGAAGAGTTATTGGAGTTGTTTCTTTAACCAAGATTTGGCCACCGACAGTGCCTAGATTAATCACCCATGCAAGATTAATTAAATAAATGGCCACCGACAACCGGAAATTTTCAAACCTGTATGTAGTATGTACCATACAGTAAATCCAAAAACACGTGGTTACTACAAAGAATTTTTCAAAATTTTATTTATGTTAATAATTTACTTATAATGTACTCTGTATAAGTCTCTTAGGATCTCATTTTGTTTACACAAGATCTACCTCTTTGTTTCCAAAGCATCAAGGATGAAGAACGTCACAATTGATACAACATCCAACCTGAAGATGTTACATAGTTCTCCACTTAGCATCAGAGTTCACTAGTTTCAGGAAGACGCTAGAAAATCCTCAAAGAATATCTCATGGTCATCCGCGTACTTGTTGATCCACTTGCATACACAAACCATTTTCTATTCGACATATAGAGGATCGGATGATGAATCCGTGATTTCATGCTTTCATACACTTTCAGATTAATGCATTGATAGGTTGAGGGGTCACTTCTAAGCTATACTATGAGAGACAACAAGGTAAGAGAGTTGGGACTCGGATTCAGTCTCCACGCATTAACTGAATCCAACAACTTAAACTAACTAATGAGGAAAAAAATTTGTAGGATAAGGGAAGTTGGAGAAAACCTTGAGCATTCGTCATCATCAACGAGTGTACGGTCTGAAGGAAGCCCTACCATGCTTGATATGGAAGCTGCTAGAGAAAAAGATCAAAGCTGAAATCTGTCTAATTGACGCATCCATAAAGTGCATTGACAACTCATAAGGGTAGCATATAACGAGGAAATAATAATAATATGGTAAGGGGCATATATGATTGGTATGTGACTCACTTGATGACATCCATGGTTTCTCAAGGAGTATCTTGTAGTATGCATTGTCAAATGTAGTTGGACTTCCGAATCCTTTACTTTCAAGTGTATGGGATGCAGAGAGTGCAACTAACTCTTGTGTGATGCAAAAATGGTCCAAACAATGCTCTTTAATATAATTTAGAACAAAAAAATTTACAGATTTGAAAAGAAAGAAGACTGAATGATGATTAGTTAAAACATTTTTTCACTTTGACGACTTCTCCGAATATGGTAATAGGACGAAAGCGAAGACATCAATCTTTGAGAGACAATTAACATTCAATGGGAAAACCAAACTCATTATATCCCACTTTGAAGTATATGGTTGAAAATATCATCTTATGAATATAAGTAACTTGAAAATTTACAGGTTTGTGGGACCTAGAGAAGTATATAATTGAGGTTATGATAAAAATGAAGAAATGGCATTAGAATTCAAATGTGATTGCTGTAAAATACAATGGAATTGCTTAAGATATCCATTTCCTTTAAGATATTGTGATAATAAATAGAAGTAATAGCAATGATTATTCATACACTTACGAAAAACATTTTTTGTTGAAGGCTTCCTTTAGCCCAGACGCGTCCAAAGATTCTTCAGGTAGCCTTCCTTCGGGATCAGGAACCCTACAAAATGGTCTTCTCTTTCAACACTTTGGTAATCAAGTAGCACAACTATGGAAAAAGGCTAAGGTTAAATGCGATTCAAGAAGTTAAAAGGGATATAAAAAAAATACTTTGCACAAGCAGAGAAACCTACTCTGAATCTATTCTTCCTAGCCGAACTGTGATGATTGGACCTCAACATATCGAAACCGCTTCAGCTCCAGCAATAGAAATCATATCAGCCCATGAAACTAGACCAAAATACAACATATTATGAGTTGCTTGCCACGTTGTTATGTGCTAAACACGCCAGCCAAAACATCGGTTCATGGAGGAAGATGTTAACATGCTTGTGTTTCATCCACCATGCTCTTGGCTTTTTGAAGAACCTAACACATTCATCAACCCCTTAGGAGTTAGCTAGTTTGATCTCGTATTGAAGTTTGTTAGCCAAAGTATAACAGAGGAATTTAACCAGATTTGTCCTTTATAAAACACGACTTCTACACCATTTAAGGTCTAAAAATATATGACTTGGAAAGAGAGAGAAACATTGTAGAATCTTTCATGCAAGCGCTAGCTTGAACTAACTTATCCCTAGGTGGGAAAGAGTATAAACAAGGGAGAGATGAAAGGAGAAACTAGAGAGGGATAAGGAGCATACCTTCAAAGATTTATTGAGACCAATATTTTCAAGTAGGTCGAATTCATATATAATGGAGCCATTCATACCCCTTGCAAGAGTGTATGGCTTAGTTAAATGGGAGGAACCAACAATAGAAGACTTGTACATTCAAACAAAACGACAACCATTTAGAAGTTTTTCTACAATTTTCATGCATATGTATTACGCCATATGAATGTCAAGCTAATTTTAATACATACTGCCTCTAGTCCTCTACGATTATTCCCTTGCATCTGAATAATGAAAATAACTAGCAACATCTAGAAACTAGATTGACAAATTATAATGCAAAAACAATAAGGATTGTATTTAATTTCAATACAAAAGTAACACAACACACAGTTTAATTTATGTACCTGAATTTTCTCTGCTTTCAAATGTGCATGCATCATGAAAAACCAAACGAAGTACTCCAACTGCCTTGCCTTTGGACACAACCTTCCTTATCTCCTATTTCATAAGAAGATATACTGTGGAAATCAACCTTCATTAGAAACCATAAGCATTAAAAAAACACATAAATAAGGTGAAACTGGATGCATGATGATTCTTTTATCTCTAATAATTATAAGGAGTATAAAAAAATATAACGAGGATATAACGGAACCGTTTTTTACTAATAACTTTTCAAATAAATATATGAAATGCCTTCATAGTTCCACCCCTGCAACTCTATAACTCAGCGATGACAGTGAAGCCAACTCTAACCTTACTCCCTTCCTAACTAGTCGCTATTCTCATTCTTTAGTAACATGGCTCAAGGACCAATCCTCAAAAACAAGGCACATCAAACCATTGGAAACAGACACTGAACTAATAACAATATATGACTGGACAAAATGAAAATTTATTGTAAAAATTCTAGGGGAAAAACAGATAATCATATTTGAAAGTTTTTGATGAAATTTAAATGATTGCCAAACTGATTAGAATAAACAGAACAACCACACAGAGAAACTTTCATATTTTGAATTTTAAGATGAATTTATAAAGATATTCAGCAATCTCCAGTGTCATTCATGCACTTCATTCATTTACTGGACCAATGCCTATCGGCTAGCTAAGATCATCAAAGAAATTTATCAGTGTTTGTGCAATAAGCTAGCAAGCATGTTGATATGATCAATAGCAAAATGAACCTTGGTTCGTACACTCACTCTTCTGCTACAGCATTACAATCTCTTCCGTTTTCTTGCATAGGAACTAGAAAGGGAATGGAGGTGGTAACAAATACGAGTTTCCTCTTTCCATATGATTGGACACAGCTGACTGTATATCTCCATAAACAAAGATTGGTCATTGCTATGAAGTATAAAACTCAAAAGTGTTGCATTTGATTTTCTAAGACTGTAGCGGAAATTACTTCGTCCAATCTAGATGCTTGTCAGAAAATCAAGTATAAACAACAGATCATCAAACATTAGTTGCTCATCCTGAAGATCTTCAATCAGAAGATTCAACTCGGAATTTATCCTCTTCCCCGATCTGAACCTTCAATTGGACATTAAAACATCCAAATTCCAACAAAAAGAAAGCAACCCTAAAAGCTTCAATTTCACCCCTTTCTTCCAAATCAATAAAATCCGAACCGGGGCGTTGGTGCAAAGAGGATTCTCAACTCAAAATTAGCACTTGGCTTACCAACATGCACAAGAGTGGAACCCTAAGACGCGTTATTTTTCTTAGATTAAACAGAACGCATCCGAAAAAAGCGAACAATTAGAAACAAGATTGGGGCGGCATTCACCTAAACTACGATTGCTGACGGTAAGGTCGGAGGTGGGAGAAGATGAGTCGAGAGCAATGGCGGAGGAACTTGCAGGTAGAACCGAATATTTGGCGGGAATTTCAAATCTGTTAAAGAGGGTAGAGTGGGAGGGGAGATGGCGGGTAAGCAGCAAACGATAATGGTGGACTTCATCTTCAACCAACGGTCTAAAAAAGAGATCTTCAAAAAGATCATATTTATAATATGAAAAATTCCTATATTTATGTAATTTAGTTACAATATTTGTAGGTATTTTTCATATGATCAATTATTCAATCGTTTGTTAACACCAAAAAAACAAAAAAGATTATCTAACTTAATCGAAATGCAATTCTTATAGCGTAAAGTCTACTAATACAATGGAATAATGTCTATTGATAAGACACTTTAACCTAAATTTTCTTCCACCAAAAATGAAAAAAAGATTGAATGGGGTTTCATTACTTTCATATTATCTAATGGAAATAGAAAGTGCCTATCAACTGTTTGACAAAATGCCTAATAGAAGGTTCAACAACACCACCCCAACCGCTTAGTATGCATTGTCAAATGTAGTTGGACTTCCGAATCCTTTGCTTCCAAGTGTATGGGTTGTAGAGAGTGCAACTAACTCTTATGTGCTACAAAAACGGTCCAAACAATGCTCTTTGATATAATTTAGAACACAAAAAATTACAGATTTGAAAAGAAAGAAGACTGAACGATGATTAGTTAAAACATTTTTTCACTTTGATTGGAGACTTCTCCGAATATGGTCATTAGACGAAAGTGAAAACATCAATCTTTGAGAGACAATTAACATTCAATGGGAAAACCAAACTTATTATATCCCACTTTGAAGTATATGGTTGAAAATCTCGTCTTATGAATATCAGTAACTTGAAAATTTACAGGTTTGTGGGACCTAGAGGAGTATATAATTGAGGTTATAATAGAAATGAAGAAATGGTATTAGAATTCAAATGTGATTGTTGTAAAATACAATGGAATTGCTTAAGATATCCATTTCCTTTAAGATATTGTGATGATAAATAGAAGTAATAGCAAAGATTCTTCAGACGCTTACGAAAAGCCTTTTTTGTTGAAGGCTTCCTTTAGCCCAGACGCGTCCAAAGATTCTTCAGGTAGCCTTCCTTCGGGATCAGGAACCCTACAAAATGGTCTTCTCTTTCAGCACTTTGGTAATCAAGTCATCAGAGCGCAACTATGGAAAAGGCTAAGGTTAAATGTGATTCAAGAAGTTAAAAGGTATATAGAAACTACTTTGCACAAGTAGAGAAACCTACTCTGAATATTATTAGTAGCCGAACTGTGATGCTTGGAACTCCACATATCGAAACCGCTTAAGCTCCAGCAACAGAAATCATATCAGCCCGTGAAACTAGACCAAAATACAACATATTATGAATTGCTTGCCACGTTATTATGTGCAAAACAAGCCAGCCAAAACCTCAGTTCATGGAGGAAGATGTTAACCTGCTTGTGTTTCATCCACCACACTCTTGGCTTTTTGAAGAACCTAGCAGATTCATCAACCCCTTAGGAGTTAGCTAGTTTGATCTCGTATTGAAGTTTGTTAGCCAAAGTATAACAGAGGAATTTAACCAGAATTGTCCTATATAAAACACGACTTCCACACCATTTAAGGTCCAAAAATATAAGACTTGGAAAGAGAGAGAAACATTGTATAATCTTTCATGCAAGCGCTGGCTTGAAATAAGTTATCCTTGAGTGGGAAAGAGTATAAACAAAGGAGAGATGAAAGGAGAAATTAGAGAGTGATAAAGAGCATACCTTCAAAGACTTCTTGAGACTAGTATTTTCAGGTCGGTAGAGTTCATATATAATGGAGCCATTCATACCCCCTGCAAGAGTGTATGGCTTAGTTAAAAGGGAGGAACCAACAATAGAAGACTTGTACATTTAAACAAAACGACAACCATTTAGAAGTTTTTCTACAATTTTCATGCATATGTATTACGCCATTTGAATGTCAAGCTAATTTTAATACATACTGCCTCTAGTCCTCTACGATTATTCCCTTGCATCTGAATAATGAAAATAACTAGCAACATCTAGAAACTAGATTGACAAATTATAATGCAAAAACAATAAGGAATGTATTTAATTTAAATACAAAAGTAGTACAACACACGGTTTAATTTATTTAGCTGAATTTTCTCTGCTTTCAAATGTGCCTACATCATGAAAAAATAAACGAAGTACTCCAGCTGCCTTGCCTTTGGACACAACCTTCCTTATCTCCTCTTTCATAAGAAGATATACTATGGAAATCAACCTTCTTTAGAAAACATAAACATTAAAAAACCACATGAATAAGGTGAAACTGGATGCATGATGATTCTTTTATCTCTAATAATAACGAGTATAAAAAAAATATAGCGAGGATATAAAGGAACCGTTTTTTACTAATAAATTATCAAATAAATATATGAAATGCCTTCATAGTTCCACCCCTGCAACTCTATAACTCAGCCATGACACTGAAGCCAACTCTAACCTTACTCCCTTACTCGCTAGTCGCTATTCTCATTCTCTAGTAACATGGCTCAAGGACCAATCCTCATAAACAAGGCACATCAAACCATTGGAAATAGACACTAAACTAATAACAATATATGACAGGACCTATCAACTAGCTAAGATCATCACAGAAATTTATCAGCGTTTTTGCAACAAGCTAGCAAGCATGTTGATATGATCAATAGCAAAATGAACCTTGGTTCGTACACTCACTCTTCTGCTACAACATTGCAATCTCTTCCGTCTTCTTGCATAAGAACTAGAAAGGGAATGGAGGTGGAAACAAATAGGAGTTTCCTCCTTCCATATGACTGGACACATCTGACTGTATATGTCCATAAACAAAGATTGGTCATTGCTATGAACTATAAAACTCAAAAGTGTTGCATTTGATGTTCTAAGACTGTAGCAGAAATTACTTCGTCCAATCTAGATGCTTGTCAGAAAATCAAGTATAAACAACATATCATCAAACATTAGTTGCTCATCCAAAAGATCTTCAATCAACAGATTCAGCTCAGAATTTATCCCCTTCCCTGATATGAACCTTCAATTGGACATTAAAACATCCAAATTCCAATAAAAATATAGCAACCCTAAAAACTCCAATTTCACCCCTTTCTTCAAAATCAATCAAATCCGAACCGGGGCGGCGGTGCAAAGAGGATTCTCAACGAAAAATTAGCACTTGGCTTACCAACACGCACAAGAGCGGAACGCTAAGACGCGTTATTTTTCTCACATTAAACAGAAAGCATCCGAAAAAAAGTGAACAATTAGAAACAAGATTGGGGCGGCATTCACCTGAACTACGATTGCTAACGGTAAGGTCGGAGGTGGGAGAAGATGAGTCGAGAGCAATGGTGGAGGAACTTGCAGGTAGAACCGGATATTTGGCAGGAATTTCAAATATGTTGAAGAGGGTGGAGTGGGAGAGGAGAGGGCGGGTAAGCAGCAAACGATAATGGTGGCCTTTATCTTCAGCCAACGGTCCAAAAAAGAGATCTTCAAAAAGTTCATATTTATAATATGAAAAATTCCTATATATATGTAATTTAGTTACAATATTTGTAGGTATTTTTCATATGATCAATTATCCAATCGTTTGTTAACACCAAAAAACAAAAAAGTTTATCTAACTTAATCGAAATGCAATTCGTATAGCGTAAAGTCTACTATTACAATGGAATAATGTCTATTGATAAGACACTTTAACCTAAATTTTCTTCCACCAAAAAAGCAAAAAAGATCGAATGGGGTTTCATTACTTTCATATGATCTAATGGAAATAGAAAGTGCCTATCAACTGTTTGACAAAATGCCTAATAGAAGATTCAACAACACCACCCCAACCGTTTAGTATGCATTGTCAAATGTAGTTGGGCTTCCGAATCCTTTACTTCCAAGTGTATGGGCTGTAGAGAGTGCAACTAACTCTTATGTGCTGCAAAAACGGTCCAAACAATGCTCTTTGATATAATTTAGGACACAACAAATTACAGATTTGAAAAGAAAGAAGACAGAACGATGATTAGTTAAAACATTTTTTCACTTTGATTGGAGACTTCTCCAAATATGGTCATTGGACGAAAGCGAAAACATCAATCTTTGAGAGACAATTAACATTCAATGGGAAAACCAAACTCATTATATCCCACTTTGAAGTATATGGTTGAAAATCTCGTCTTATGAATATCAGTAACTTGAAAATTTTGCAGGTTTGTGGGACCTAGAAGAGTATTTAATTGAGGTTATGATAGAAATTAAGAAATGGCATTAGAATTCAAATGTGATTGCTGTAAAATACAATGGAATTGCTTAAGATATCCATTTTCTTTAAGATATTGTGATGATAAATAGAAGTAATAGCAAAGATTCTTCAGGCGCTTACGAAAAGCCTTTTTTGTTGAAGGCTTCCTTTAGCCCAGACGCGTCCAAAGATTCTTCAGGTAGCCTTCCTTCGGTATCAGGAACCCTAAAAAATGTTCTTCTATTTCAACACTTTGGTAATCAAGTCATCAGAGCGCAACTACGGAAAAGGCTAAGGTTAAATGCGATTCAAGAAGTTAAAAGGGATATAGAAACTACTTTGCACAAGCAGAGAAACCTACTCTGAATCTATTATTCCTAGCCTAACTGTGATGCTGGGACCTCCACATATCGAAACCGCTTCAGCTCCAGCAACAGAAATCATATCAGCCCATGAAACTAGACCAAAATACAACATATTATGAGTTGCTTGCCACGTTGTTATGTGCAAAATAAGCTAGCCAAAACCTCAGTTCATGGAGGAAGATGTTAACTTGCTTGTGTTTCATCCACCACGCTCTTGGCTTTTTGAAGAACCTAGCACATTTCTCAACCCCTTAGGAGTTAGCTAGTTTGATCTCGTATTGAAGTTTGTTAGCCAAAGAATAACAGAGGAATTTAACTAGATTTGTCCTTTATAAAACACGACTTCCACACCATTTAAGGTCCAAAAATATATGACTTGGAAAGAGAGAGAAACATTGTACAATCTTTCATGCAAGCACTGGCTTGAACTAAGTTATCCTTGAGCGGGAAAGAGTATAAACAAAGGAGAGATGAAAGGAGAAACTAGGTAGGGATAAGGAGCATACCTTCAAAGACTTATTGAGACCAGTATTTTCAAGTAGGCCGAATTCATATATAATGGAGCCATTCATACCCCTTGCTCTGTGTATGGCTTAGTTAAATGGGAAGAACCAACCATAGAAGACTTGTACATTTAAACAAAACGACAACCATTTAGAAGTTTTTCTACAATTTTCATGCATATGTATTACGCCATCCGAAAGTCAAGCTAATGTTAATACATACTGCCTCTAGTCCTCTACGATTATTCCTTTGCATCCGAATAATGAAAATAACTAGCAACATCTAGAAACTAGATGGACAAATTATAATGCAAAAACAATAAGGAATGTATTTAATTTAAATACAAAAGTAGCACAACACACGGTTTAATTTATTTAGCTGAGATTCTCTGCTTTCAAATGTGTCTGCATCATGAAAAGCTAAACGAAGTACTCCAGACGCCTTGCCATTGGACAAAACCTTCCTTATCTCCTCTTTCATAAGAAGATATACTGGGAAATCAACCTTCATTAGAAAACATAAACATTAAAAAACCACATAAATAAGGTGAAATTGGATGCATGATGATTCTTTTATCTCTAATAATTATAAGGAGTATAAAAAAATATAGCGAGGATATAAAGGAACCGTTTTTTACTAATAAATTATCAAATAAATATATGAAATGCCTTCATAGTTCCACCCCTGCAACTCTATAACTCAGCCATGACACTGAAACCAACTCTAAACTTACTCCCTTACTCGCTAGTCGCTATTCTCATTCTCTAGTAGCATGGCTCAAGCCTCAAGGACTAATCCTCATAAACAAGGCACATCAAACCATTGGAAACAGACATTGAACTAATAACAATATATGACAGGACCTATCAACTAGCTAAGATCATCACAGAAATTTATCAGCGTTTGTGCAATAAGCTAGCAAGCATGTTGATATGATCAATAGCAAAATGAACCTTGGTTCGTACAATCACTCTTCTACTACAGCATTGCAATCTCTTCCATTTTCTTGCATAGGAACTAGAAAGGGAATGGAGGTGGCAACAAATAGGAGTTTATTCCTTCCATATGATTGGACACGACTGGCTGTATATGTCCATAAACAAAGATTGGTCATTGCTATGAAGTATAAAACTCAAAAGTGTTGCATTTGATGTTCTAAGACTGTAGCAGAAATTACTTCATCCAATCTAGATGCTTGTCCGAAAATCAAGTATAAACAACAGATCATCAGACATTAGTTGCTCATCCAGATGATCTTCAATCAGCAGATATAACTTGGAATTTATCTCCTTCCCTGATATGAACCTTCAATTGGACATTAAAACATCCAAATTCCAATAAAAATAAAGCAACCCTAAAAACTCCAATTTCACCCCTTTCTTCGAAATCAATCAAATCCGAACCGGGGCGGCGGTGCAAAGAGGATTCTCAACTAAAAATTAGCACTTGGCTTACCAACACGCACAAGAGTGGAACCCTAAGACGCGTTATTTTTCTCAGATTAAACAGAAACCATCCAAAAAAAGCGAACAATTAGAAACAAGATTGGGGCGGCATTCACCTGAACTACGATGAGTCGAGAGCAATGTCGGAGGAACTCGCAGGTAGAACCAGAGATTAGGTAGGAATTTCAAATCTGTTGAACATGGTGGAGTGGGAGGGGGCGGGTAAGCAGCAACCGATAATGGTCGACTTCATCTTCAGCCAACGGTCCAAAAAAGAGATCTTCAAAAAGATCATATTTATAATATGAAAAATTCCTGTATTTATGTAATTTAGTTACAATATTTGTAGGTATTTTTCATATGATCAATTATCCAATCGTTTGTTAACACCAAAAAAACAAAAAAGGTTATCTAGCTTAATTGAAATGCAATTCTTATAGCCTAAAGTCTACTAGTACAATGGAATAATGTCTATTGATAAGACACTTTAACCTAAATTTTCTTCCACCAAAAAAGCAAAAAAGATTGAATGGGGTTTCATTACTTTCATATGATCTAATGGAAATAGAAAGTGCATATCAACTGTTTGACAAAGTGCCTAATAGAAGGTTCAACACCACCACCCCAACTATTTAACTAAGGAATATATAATACCACCAAAGAAGTTATTATTATTGATTTAGATGACTTTTTTATCCTTAATTTTTTTTATCTTGGGAGAGAATTGCAAGTGCAGTTTAATTCAGGTTGGAGTTGTTAGAATACCACCAAGCTCTCTTAAAAAATAACAAAAAATGGTTATTTGTGATATACCGTAAGAACAGAGAAGAGAGGCGCAGAGAAGAGAGGAGAAACTGATGTATTATTGGGGGTCTTCAGGACCTTTTATATAGGAGTTTACATAGGGAACTACGGTTTACTAGTGTTTATCCATCTCTAATACAATAATATTATAACACTCCCCCTTGGATAAACATCCTTAAATACTACCTCATTACAAATCTCGCATAGAAAACCCAATGGGACAAAACTAGGATCTAGAGAACAAATACGTATGACATTTGATACGATTTGGTGATTTGCCTCGTTAAAAACCTTGTCAGGAAAACCCAGCAGGACAAAACCTTATCGAAGGGGAAAAGAGTGCAGTGCGTGTATACTCCCTCTGAAGTCAACATCCTACTCGAAGTCTTCTCATTCTTGTTGATGACACTGTCTTCATGAGCTTATTGTCGAATCTCAACATTGTCTTTGACCTAGAATTTCTTCATGATTGACTTGATGCGCTTGGCTTCCATGTATTGGTGTTGAGCTGCTTTGAATGCACAAGCATAAGGTACATCAAGACTTAGTGTGCTTTTCATTGTTGATCAGGGGAATCTATTGTATTAAATGGTGCATAAGTTGCCTCGTTAAAAACCTTAACTTGAAAAAAACCAATGGGATAAAAACCAAAATCAAGGAAAATAGTACAACATTATATTCTCCATATATCCTTTCTACCCATTTATTTTGTTCCTATGTTTCGGAACGAAGTTAGTTACCTCCTATCATTCTCGAAAGTCGAAACTCCCTCGAGTACCCTCTCATCCTTAGTCTAGTGGTGTTCTTTCTTTTCTTTAAGTTTCGGGACGAAACTTGTTTTAAATGGGGAGAAATGAAATACCCCCAAATTATTTTTGGGTATTTCTTGTATAATTCAAATAGTAATATTTTCTTTATATTATATCCCCGTTTATTTTCGGAACATTTTATTTTTGTTTTTAGTTATTTATATACACATTTAGGAACATCATTATTTTATAAGGTAACATTACATATGTTTCAAAATAAAGAGAGATCGTTCACATTCAATTCTAAGCTTCTCCTCGTCAACTCTCAGTATTTTTCATGATCAATGTTAAAATATGTTAGTACCGTACTCTCTTTCCTTTATACCTCTTCTCCTTGTTCCTTTTCGTTTTCTAAGTTTCGGGAAGAAACTTATTTTTAAGGAGGGAGATATGAAATACCCCAAATTATCTTTGGGTATTTCGTTTCAAGTAAATATAATTTTCGTAATAAAAATTATTTTATTTTGAACTTAGAAATTTTAAAGTGGATATATATAAGTTTTATAACTAGTTTAAAGATGTTTTATTTTAGGTGCATATATAGTAAATATAGTGTTTTAAGACAAACTAATATATATATATATATATATATACCTATATAGGGTCGCGCTCCGGTGAAAACCAAAATTGCGGTAGAAATCCGTGAGGACCGGCTTTTTAGCTCGGTTCACTTGCTTTATAGCCCGGTTATGAATAGAATCGGCCTATAAAGTCACAAATTTTATCCCGTTTCTGAATAAAATCGAACAATAAAGTCACTATATAATTTTAAAACATTAGCTTTTTAGCACGATTTTTCGGTTTGACCGAACTATAAAGTCATGTGTTATTTTAAAATTTGAGTTTTTAGCACGGATTTTAGGTTGAACCGAGTTGTAAAGTCACCGTGTGATTGAGGTTTTTAGCACGGGTTTCAAAAAAACCGAGATATAAAGTAGTCCTCACGGGTTTTTACCACAATTTGAGGTTTTCATCGGAGTCAATCTCTATATATTCTTAAAAAAATAAGGAACGATTCATAATTATAATTTATTTTAATTTACGGAAAATATTTAATATAAAGATTGAGAGAAATTATGTTATGCAAAATAAAATGTATTTTAGTAGGTGTTTTGTTATTTAATTTGGGTAGAATTTTAATAAATAAATTTTCGGATATACACATATATTTATAAATTGAAAAAGGACTTGAACCGGTTTTCCTTTGGGTTCACTTGAACCGAACCAATCAATAAAATGGAAAAGGCTGAACCGAACCGGACCTTCCCCTACCTCCAGATCCACCGGTTTCAACTGTTGAAATTTGTGATTTTTAGCTCCTCAAATCTCGCCCGTATCTCAGCCGAAGCAACTCTAACACATTCCTAAAGTGATACATATTTGATTCCATTAACCAATTTTGAGATTAGAGATCCTAATCACCCCCGTTGAGAGCTACGTCAAACCCCGGATTGACCCTAAACAACTCACCCCATCTCATCCTTCAGACGAAGTCGCCGCCGACTCCACCTGCTCCACCACTGTTTTCGACCACCACTGTACCTAGGAGTCCCCAGGAGAGGTACCGCGCAGCCAGGTCGACCGAAGTGGCTCCGAACGAAGGCCAGCAGTCTTGTCTCTGTGCTGCTGGATGCTCAACACAGCCACCTTTCGAGCTCCGTCGATGCCTCCATACTGGACCGTTGTTGCTGTCATTACTGCCGTCGTAAAACTTGCAGCGCCTTCATGCCAACGCTCTTACTCGCAAGCCCTACGGTGTCCTGAAGCCTCCGTGCTAAGTCCCCGAATATACCTCGGTGAGATGTTATCGTTCGAACTCGATTTCATATTTCAATCCGTTAATTAATCGACTATGTCAGATGATTAATTAACATCAATGGTTTTATTCTGGTCCTAAACTACAGATTCATTCCCCATAATCAGTAAGAGAACCGGTCCCTAATTCCTTGGTTTCTATTTTGAGATCGAAGCCCCGATCGGAACTATTCGAGTGAGGATGTCTATGCATCAGATGTTGCGGTTCTAGTTGTCGATTGGGACTGGTCGGTGCTTACTGTCAAAGGTAAGTTATCGATTGGGAAGAGTATAATAAATTAATTATCAAGTAATTAATTTATTGATTGTAACTAGTGATCGGTTTATATTTAGGTGTTCAGCCTTAATCGGATTTCATTGTTGTGAACACTAGCGCACCCAATCATAAGGCAAGTGACATTCTGAGCCTTTATGCTCAATTGGTGCCTTCGTGTCTTATTGTTTTCTTTCCTTGAAATGCTTGTCAAATTAATTAAAATAAATTGCAATTCACCTACTTGTGTGATTTATTTAACCTTCCGTTTGAATTTGGCAAGTATAATTGGGTGACCTTAAGATGAGATACTAATATAGTTACCCACCGTTTATTTAAAGCATGATTTATTTTTTTTCTTTCATGCTAACTGGTTAGGTATGGAACATGCCTTTTCTTTGATGTTTCCATCCTTTATTTTAATTGCCTTCATTTCATTTGACATCCATGTTATCTATAAATAGCATGGGTTATATTGTGTTGTGTGATCACCTAGGATGTCTTAATAACATAGTTAACAATGTGAGGATTGTGTGTTACGATTGGAACTCAATTGAATCAAGGTCAATCAAAGTAAAACGTGTTAATCAACGTAAACCAAATGTGAACCGTAATGTGTGAAGTCAAGTGAAAGTGATGTTGTAGAGTCAGGTCGGGGCCGTTAATCCTCGGTCTAAAGGTTTCATAAAACTAACACATTTCCGTAGAGAAATGTTACACTACCTCCGGTAGTAGGCCGTTATCTGCTAGTGAAAGCGGGGCCAGTATCATATTATAATAAATAGTGTGTGTTGTGAAACATTCAATTCATATTAAGAGTGGTAAACGTGTAAAGCATATAAACCTGTGTTTAAGCTACTCAATGTGGGGAAGTGAGTGAAGTGTGTTATATCAATCTGTTTTAAGCTACTCAACGTGAGGAAAGTGATCAAAGTGTGATATATATATATACATCTTCTTAACATAGTAAGAGCAAAGCTTTATAGTGATCACAATTAATTCAAGCTATATCATATTCCATCTGAAATCGGAGTATGGTTCCTAAGAGTGCTTGTCGCTCGCATCTTTTGTTACTCAATCCTACTGGATTATCCGTGTCACATGAGTCGTAGCCATTTGTAGGTATTTTTCATATGATCAATTATCCAATCGTTTGTTAACACCAAAAAAACAAAAAAGGTTATCTAACTTAATTGAAATGCAATTCTTATAGCCTAAAGTCTACTAGTACAATGGAATAATGTCTATTGATAAGACACTTTAACCTAAATTTTCTTCCACCAAAAAAGCAAAAAAGATTGAATGGGGTTTCATTACTTTCATATGATCTAATGGAAATAGAAAGTGCATATCAACTGTTTGACAAAGTGCCTAATAGAAGGTTCAACACCACCACCCCAACTATTTAACTAAGGAATATATAATACCACCAAAGAAGTTATTATTATTGATTTAGATGACTTTTTCATCCTTAATTTTTTTTTATCTTGGGAGAGAATTGCAAGTGCAGTTTAATTCAGGTTGGAGTTGTTAGAATACCACCAAGCTCTCTTAAAAAATAACAAAAAATGGTTATTTGTGATATACCGTAAGAACAGAGAAGAGAGGCGCAAAGAAGAGAGGAGAAACTGATGTATTATTGGGGGTCTTCAGGACCTTTTATATAGGAGTTTACATAGGGAACTACGGTTTACTAGTGTTTATCCATCCCTAATACAATAATATTATAACACTCCCCTTTGGATAAACATCCTTAAATACTACCTCATTACAAATCTCGCCTAGAAAACCCAATGGGACAAAACTAGGATCTAGAGAACAAATACGTATGACATTTGATATGATTTGGTGATTTGCCTCGTTAAAAAACTTGTCAGGAAAACCCAGTGGGACAAAACCTTGTCGAAGGGGAAAAGAGTGCAGTGCGTGTATACTCCCTCTGAAGTCAACATCCTACTCGAAGTCTTCTCATTCTTGTTGATGACACTGTCTTCATGAGCTTATTGTCGAATCTCAACATTGTCTTTGACCTAGAATTTCTTCATGATTGACTTGATGCGCTTGACTTCCATGTATTGGTGTTGAGCTGCTTTGAATGCACAAGCATAAGGTACATCAAGACTTAATGTGCTTTTCATTGTTGATCAGGTGATCTATTGTATTAAATGGTGCATAAGTTGCCTCGTTGAAAACCTTAACTTGAATAAAACCAATGGGATAAAAACCAAAATCAAGGAAAATAGTACAACATTGTATGGTACTTCGGGAGCTAATGCAATATCACCATTTTCACAATTATAAGTACTTTAGTTACTTTTATAAGGATCTTTAACCAATTAAATATGAAGGGACTTTCATATTAATGCTTTAGGCATTTTCAATCGATCTTTTTCATTTTATATGTGTATGCAAGTAACACGCACGTCATTTACATTTAGATCCAAAATTATATTCACTTTTGCTGAATCCACTTAAAACCAAATGAGGATTGGAACTACAGACCTAGTGATTATGTAATCCTCTTTTCTAGGTTTTCTTCATAAAGGTGTACGCCTTCTGATGACTTAGTTTATTGTAGTAAAAAACAGACGCTCATGTTCTCCAATTTTAATCAATTGAGGAAGCCATATGAAGATGATTTAAACATGCGGATACATAGTTCATAGTCACATAATCTATAAAGAACAATCTTAAACAATTAACAGATCGATCGATCAACATATATAGTACCATTCATGATTCATATATGTTGTGCCGGGAAGCAAGGGGGCGTCAGACACACCCCTTTAACACACACGAATCGGGATGGACAAGAACTGTAAACCAGAGAGCCAAACTCAAGCAACCCAAACCAACAATCAGACACAAACAGAAGATAAATAACCAAGCACAAAGAACACCAGATTTACGTGGAAACCCCAAAACGGGGAAAAACCACGGGAGACAGAAACTTCCACTATCAACAATAACAAGTGGGTACAATCTTCCCTAGACAAAGCTAGAGGCATACAACATCATCAAGCATTAACAAGCTTGGACAAATCTCCAATTTCATCACCCAATTGGTGGAAATCAACAACAACCCAAGAAAGAACACAAGCAAAGGGGATCTGAGATTGGAGGCTCAAAACGACGATCCAACCGTACAAAATGAAGTCTATGATGAGGTGAACAACATACCAGAAAATTGTCTCAATCGGAGGTCGTTTGGTCGTCGATCGGGGCACTTCAAATTGGGCTGAACAAGGGCATACGGGATTCCTCTCCAAGATCTCTCTTTTCTCTCTTTCTCACTCTTTGTTTTCTCTCTCTTACTTTCCCAAATGGAAAAGGCATCCCTTTTTATAAAAGAGGTAGGGTAAAACTTCACATGGTAAAAAACCATATGGTAAATAGTCCATTGGACTCTTCCCCCATATAGGAGGGAAACACAACATAGCTCCCCCTCAATCCTATATGGGGGGCTCGAGCAAGCCCGCCTTTGAGCGGCACTTGATGAGCTTCTCCTTTGACCAAAGTCTTCGTCAGCATATCTGATCCGTTTTCATTTGTGTGGATCTTCATGAGCTCAAAATCTTCATCTTCTACTCTTTCTCGAAGCCAATGATACCTTCTTCGGATGTGCTTGGTTCGAGAATGGTAGGCGACATTCTTGGCAAGGTGGATGGCACTCTGATTATCACAATAGAGTGGGTAGCTAGCTTGCTCCACTCCCAACTCCTCTAGGAAGTCTCTCATCCATATCAGCTCCTTACCGGCTACAACTGCAGCCATATACTCTGCTTCTGTCGTTGACAAAGCAACACACTTCTGCAGTCTCGATTGCCATGAGACTGCTCCCCCTGCGAATGTAATCAGATATCCAGATGTGGATCGGCTCGTGTCAATATCACCTGACATGTCTGCATCTGTAAAACCATCAAGCATAGGTTTTCTAGGACCAAAGCACAAACACACTCTCGAAGTGCCTCTGAGATACTTGAGAATCCATTTCATTGCAGCCCAATGCTCCTTTCCAGGATTACTCATGAACCTTCTGATAACCCCAACTCCATAGGCGATGTCTGGCCTAGTGCAAATCATGGCATACATCAGACTACCAACGGCTGAAGCATAAGGCACCTTCTTCATCTCCTGTTTCTCTTTCTCACTTGTAGGACACTGATCAGAACTCAGCTTCATGTTCACTGCTAGGGCTGTTACATGAGCTGAACAGCTCGAGCTCGGCTCGGGATCGGCTCGAAAAAAGCTCGACTCGAGCTCGTTCACTTACCTAAACAAGCCGAGCCTGAACAAGATTTTAAGCTCGGTTGAAAGCTCGGCTCATTCGATTTAGGCTCGAATAGCTTGAATTCTATGGAATTTATAAAATTTTCTTTAAGTTAATATATTACGACCAAGTAAAACTACTTCAAGCTCGAAAAAATCTCGGCTCAAGCTCGTTCATTTACTAAAACAAGCCGAGCTTGAACAAAAAAGAAAGCTCGTTTAAAATTTGGGCTCGGCTCGGCTCGAGCTCGTTTAACAAATGAACAAGCTTGAACATGCCAAGCTCGGCTCGTTCGGCTCGAATAACACCCCTATTCACTGCAAGTGGAGAACTCACGGGTTTAGCCTTGTCCATGTTGAATCTTTGCATCACCTTCTCAATGTATCTTTCTTGTGATATCCACAACTCCTGATTCTTTCTGTCACGGGTAATCTGCATACCCAAAATATTTCTTGCAGGGCCAAGGTCCTTCATAGCAAAGGACTTCTTCAACGCAGTTTTCAAACTAGCAATCTTGTTGGTATCCCGACCAACAATAAGCATATCATCCACATAAAGCAAGAGAATCAGAAAGTCACCTTCGGCGTAGTTCTTCACAAACACGCAGTGGTCGGCATGTGTCTTGTGGAATTTGTGGTCGATCATAAAAGACTCGAACTTCTTGTACCATTGTCGAGGTGCTTGTTTCAAACCATACAAGCTCTTTCTGAGACGACAAACCATCTTCTCTTTTCCCTTGACTTCAAAACCTTCAGGTTGCTCCATGTAGATTTCTTCTTCCAAATCACCATGAAGGAAGGCGGTTTTCACATCAAGCTGCTCGACCTCTAGGTCCATGTTGGCAGCCATGCCTAGAACAACCCGGATGGATGACATCTTTACAACTGGAGAGAGAAAATCTCATCGAAATCTACACCCTTTTTCTGCTCAAAACCCTTCACCACAACTCTGGCTTTGAACCTGGGAGGTGTGCCATCTTCTCCAGACTTCAAACGAAAAACCCATTTGTTCTTGAGAGCTTTCTTGCCCTTAGGCAATTTCACCAAGTCATAGGTGTGGTTCTCATGCAAGGAACTCATCTCATCTTGCATGGCATTGTACCACTCCTTCTGATGCACATCTGACATAGCTTCCTCATAGCATTCAGGCTCTCCTGAATCAGTCAACAACACATAATCGTTGGTTGAGTATCGGGAGGAAGTTTGTCTCACTCTGGCGGATCTTCTCAACTCAACTTCAGGTTGGATAGGGGGATCCTCTTGTTGAGGTTGTGGAACTTCTGGTGGATCAACATCACCATCATCATGCTCATCTTCCTGCTGATTCTGAACTGAACTTCTCTGCACAACTTGAGGAAAAACGGGATCAAAGGTGACTGGAGCAGGAGAGGAAGACGACGATCGCTGGAGCTTCTAGTCATCAATAGTCTTGTCTTCCATGAACACAACATCTCTGCTTCTGACCACTTTCTTGTCTGTAAGATCCCACAGTCTGTACCCAAATTCATCCTCTGTACTATCAAGCTTGGATCTCTGATCTCTAGCAACATGAACATATGCTAGGCATCCAAAGACTCTCAGATGCTGGAAGGAAACATCTCTCCCAGTCCAAACCCTCTGTGGAACATCACCATCAAAAGGAACTGAAGGCGAGCGGTTGATGAGATACACAACAGTCAACATTGCCTCCGCCCAATAGGACTTTGGCAGCTTTGCAGTCGACAACATACTTCTGACTCTTTCTGCTATGGTTCTGTTCATCCTCTCTGCAAGCCCATTCAGCTGTGACGTCTTCGGAACTTTTTTCTCAAGCCTGATGCCCTGACTCTTGCAATACTGCTCAAACGGACCCCTGTACTCTCCACCATTATCTGATATGACACACTTCAACTTCAAACCAGTCTCTCGTTCAATTCTGGCTTGGAACTCCTTGAAAACTGTCAGAACCTGATCTTTGCTTTTCAACACAAAAGCCCACAATTTTCTAGAATAATCATCAATAAAAGTGACAAAATATTGTGCACCACCATGTGACTTGCAATCCATAGAGCACACATCAGTATGAACAAGATCTAATGCATGTTTTCTTCTAGATGAAGGCCGAGTATGAAATGCTACTCGATGTTATTTTCCAGCTAGGCAATCAACACAAGGTTTGAGAGAAATACCTTGCATATCCGGGAGAATGTCTTTCTTGGCAAGCATTTGCAAACCCCGCTCGCTCATGTGTCCAAGCCGCTTGTGCCATAGCTCTCTGGCACCATCATTAATCACATTTGCTTCTTCTCTGCAAATCTTGGCTTGCATCACATACATGGTATTCTGCTTCTTTGCCCGGGCTACAATCAAGTTTCCCTTGGAGCACTTCCAAACACCGGCTTGTGCATTTTGAGCATACCCATCATCATCAAGTATCCCAGAAGATATCAAATTCAATCTGATATCAGGAACATGGCGAACATTTCTCAAAATCAAACTGCAACCAGTGGATGTCAACAAACAAACTGTGCCCATGCCAACAACATTGGACACGCCATCATTTCCCATCCTCACACGACCAAAATCTCCACAAGTGTAAGACGAAAAGTACTCCTTGTGTGGAGTAATGTGATATGAAGCAGCTGAATCAACAATCCAAGTGCACTCACCACTTGCAAGATTCAAGGAACCTTCATCAGCCGCCACAAACAACTCCACTATTTCATCACTGATTGTAAGAGCGACAGTGTCTTTATCTTCTTGATTTCTCGAAGTCTCTGACTTCTCAGGTTCTTTGCCTTTGTCCCCCTTGAACTTTCGGCAATACTTTTGAATGTGACCCGGCTTCTCACAATAATAGCAAATGTACTTGCTTCTAGACTTCGATCTCCCTTTGGACTTGTCTCTGTTCTGCTGCTGTCGTTGCTTACTCCTTCCTCTGTTGTTACCAGAACCTTGCGTCACATTAGCCTCTGACTGTGAGGAGACACCCATCTCCTTCCTTCTAGTCTCTTCGTTCAAAAGACTAGCTTTCACACATTCCATAGTCAGCTTGCCTTCCGGAGCGGAATTACTAAGTGACACGACAAGTGTGCCCCAACTATCCGGCAATGAGGAGAAAGATCGGCTCATACAGATCTTTCACATACAAAAGATCTTCCATCTTTATCTTCCAATCTGAGTAGTTGCCTGAATTCAACACAATCATTCCCTAAAAACTGTTATTTTCCTCCATCCTAAACCAAATGCTCTGATACTAGTCTGTTGTGCCGGGAAGCAAGGGGACGTCAGACACACCCCTTTAACACACACGAATCGGGATGGACAAGAACTGTAAACCAGAGAGCCAAACTCAAGCAACCCAAACCAACAATCAGACACAAACAGAAGATAAATAACCAAGCACAAAGAACACCAGATTTACGTGGAAACCCCAAAACGGGGAAAAACCACGGGAGACAGAAACTTCCACTATCAACAATAACAAGTGGGTACAATCTTCCCTAGACAAAGCTAGAGACATACAACATCATCAAGCATTAACAAGCTTGGACAAATCTCCAATTTCATCACCCAATTGGTGGAAATCAACAACAACCCAAGAAAGAACACAAGCAAAGGGGATCTGAGATTGGAGGCTCAAAACGACGATCCAACCGTACAAAATGAAGCCTATGATGAGGTGAACAACATACCAGAAAATCGTCCCAATCGGAGGTCGTTTGGTCGTCGATCGGGGCACTTCAAATTGGGCTGAACAAGGGCATACGGGATTCCTCTCCAAGATCTCTCTTTTCTCCCTTTCTCACTCTTTGTTTTCTCTCTCTTACTTTCCCAAATGGAAAAGGCATCCCTTTTTATAAAAGAGGTAGGGTAAAACTTCACATGATAAAAAACCATATGGTAAATAGTCCATTGGACTCTTCCCCATATAAGAGAGAAACACAACAATATATTAAACGTAAACGGTACCATAAGTATGTTGGTACATACATTCATGTGACTAGCTGGATATATATATCGATGCGAAGTCTTGGTAGAGTAACGCAAAATGGGGACTAAACATAGTAATTAAGCAGTTGGTGGAATATAAAGTGGATCGACTAGTACGAAATAATCAAGGACCTACTATTCTAATATAGCAGACTAGTACTTAGGGGTCGATTGAAAATGGATATGGATGTCATTTCAATTTGTTATAACGAGAACGATAATAGCGAAGAACAACACAGAGATTTACGTGGTTCAGCAACGGTGTGTTGCCTACGTCCACGGGCAGAGAACCAGATTTCTTATTAGAGGAAGCGAAAAACAGATTAGGTTACAGGGGTCGGCGTTCCATTAATATATATGAAGAGACTCATGGAACCCTAAACAGACAATGGACTGAAAGCCCAAAATAAACAGACAACGGTGTGTTTCCTACCTCCACCGCCGGGGGTCTCCGCCCCCCGGACCCCCCGATGCGTCGCCGGTCAACAGTCGTTCAAGGCACATTAACACAATTCATTCGTTGCGGAGCGAACGAAAATAGGAAGAGGGGTCGTCTTCAAAGTCATCTCGGAAGATGGAGTATTCATCGTCTTCCTCCCACCCGATGTTGACGAGGAGAGGAGGGAGTCAAATCCCCAAGCCAGCAGCCCCACCCCAACAATAGCAGCTACAACAACGCCCAACTCAACCGCATCAGTTGTCGAACGCCTTGTACCTGCTGTCTGGAGGCCGCTTTCATTCTCTCCCTCTTCAGACGATGAGTTCTTGCTTATCCACCTCTCACTGCTTTCACAACTCCCCATGATCACCTTCTCTCTCTCTCAATTCGTGATTTGTGTTCTGAGTTTGTGACCTCTTTGAATTGCTGGGCATCATACAAATTTAAAGGTAGATTAGAGCGCTATCAAAAGATGCGGTTTTCCTAATGAAACGGTTGTCCGTGGTGGCGGTTTAGGATAAGGTAGCGGTTTAGCCTGTAGAGACGGTTGTGGATGCGGTTTAGGTTAAAGGTGACGGTTTCAATATACCTAAAGGGAGCGGTTTCCCATAAATCTCCGACCAACCGCTCCGCCGCTCACCGTCTCCACCGTCACTCTCTCTCTCTTCCTTCCTTGTCACTGATCTAAACCATCAGCAATTTTGCCTATTCTCTTTGGCCAAATGTGTTATAGCGAGAATGATTATATCGAAGAAAGACGTAAAGATATACGTAGTTTGACAAATGGTGTGTTGCCAGCTACGTCCACGGGCAGAGAACTAGATTTGTATTAGAGGAAGCAAAACATAGTAGGGTTACAAGAATGGCAGAGCCCCCAGACCCTCCGATACGTCGTTGGTCAACGATGATTCAAGACACATTAACAAACTTGAATCCTCTTAGAAACATTTGTACCCATGACAAGTGCCCGGACATTCCTTTCTGCCTTAGATTGGTCCTTGATGAAGGACCCAGACTGCAACTCAACCGTTGATGATGTTAAGCAAGTCCAAACAGTGTTGGACTTGTTCTTTGGAATTCGCTTAGTGAACATATCAGCGAGATTATCAGCTGTTCTCACCTTCTTCACCTTGATTCTCTTCTCATTCCTCATAAAATGGTACCTGGCATCAATGTACTTTGTCTTCTCATGATAGACTTGATCCTTGATTCAGCATATTGCACTCAAGCTGTCGCAATACACTAAAGCCTAGTCCTGATGTACGTAGGCCTAGATCAATATTTACCAGACCCTTAAGTCAGATTCCCTCTTTAGCAACGTCTTTCAACATCATGTGCTCTGCCACTTTGGTAGACAAAGTGACCGTAGGTACGTTGTAGAGTTGCTTTTCGACTCATGGACAGGCCTATTGCAAAGTGGTGAGAAATAATACATTATCAAAACCGCCACAAAATCCTAAACCGTCACCTAAATTGCTACATTAGAAAAAAAAAATTGAGTACTGCATTAGCTCGTTTTATCTTATAAAGCGCTACATTAAAAAATTAAAACGGTCACCATGAATAATTTTCCTATGAAAAGACCGTTAATAATTACGAATAATTACATTATATTAAACAAATAATTATGTTATTACATATGAATAATCAATTTGTTCGCAGTTTACACAAATCTATCTCATATATATTGAAAAGATTTAAAATTATAAATTAATAAAATTTGTGAGTATTTTTTTATTTAATAAATAGAAATAAAATTAAATTGAAACTGGTTGAAAGATTGGCAAACATATATACGTATGTGACCTATAAATGTATGAGAATGATAATATGTAGTTGATGGGGTAGCTGAAGCTGATGGATTAAGTGTGTTAAATATATATATATTAAATTAAAGTGTTCATAAGCTAGTATGGTGTTTGGTAACCGATGAGGTAAGAAAATGAATAGAGTTATGAAAAGCTAGTAAGGTGTTTGAAACTCCGATTTCAAAAGCTAATTAAACTACAATATTATATTTAACTCATTTAAAATTACAAAATATTAAAATGAAAAGCTCCGAAAAGCTACATTGGATAGCCAAACGAACCCTTAATGGGAGGATAGCTGATGACCTGAAGTTATTCTTTATGCAAACTGGATGACCTAATCTTCAAGATGGATCACCAATTGACAAGTCCGGATCTCCTACTCTCCTTCGGTGCTCCCTTCCGTACATCACAAAATTATTCGGGTATAAATAAACATTGAAAAAAAAATATTTTTTTTTAGATTCGATATTTTGAAAATTCATGTTGTAAAAAATAATAAAAATTATTTTCTAAAATAATCGATATTTTAATTATCTATATTTTTAAAACATAAATTTTCATAATAAAATTTTATAAACATATCATTATAATGGTATATAATCTAAAAATATTTTTTAATATTTATTTATAATAGAAATAATTTTGTGATGCACCGTAGGGAGAGAGTAGCGGAGGATCCGAACTTCCAATTCAAACATTACCTTGGTTTAAAAAGCATTATTAAAATTGAAAAATACACAACCTCAACCCGCATGGGTTTAGCTCAACGGATCACATGGGTGACATTTGAAAAAAGAGATCAAGGATCGAATCTCACCAGCGGCTTTAGGCTGGGGTGAGGGACGCCCGGGTGAGCGATTTCACCTCTTAGAACAAGAGAAATACACAACCACTTGGAAAACTACTAATCCCAACAAACTTTAAATGCATATTCTAATTGTGTAGCTCTTGTTGATCCATTTTTTGCAATTATGAGAAAACCCCAGAAATAAATAAAGGATAAAATTCCCAGGTCTTGAGTAGTTGCTATCGTGGCTTATGTTTCGACCGATAATACTTTAGAAACTTCAGCAATGCACTTTTTCTCCCTGCGTCGAGTTAGAACCATATGAGTGGAGCACCCGAAACTCAGACCTAACTAATGCTTTATCCCGGAAAGTGTTAAATTTATGCAATTTGAAGTGAGCCACCACTCATTTTTAGGAAAAATAGAATCATATATTGGCCACAACCTTCAATTTTGAGGCTTTGGTTTAGACCAGATAGGGTGTTATTCGAGTCGAATGAATCGAATAATGTTTGTTCATATTTAGGTTGTTTAGAAACGAGCTGAACTTAAATTTGGACCCGAGTTTAAAAATGTGTTCATATATACTCTACTCATTTAGGTAATGAATGAGCTCAAACCGAGCTTTTTTCTAGCATTAAGCATCCCTTTTGGTCAAAACATAGTATAACTTAGAAGAAAACTTTAGAAATTTCACAAAATTTGAGTTATTCGAGCTTACATCGATCGAGCGAGCCGAGCTTAAAAATATGTTCATATATACTCTACTCGTTTAGGTAATGAACGAACTCGAGCTGAGCTTTTTTCAAGCATTAAGCATCCCTTTTGGTCAAAACATAGTATAACTTAAAAGAAAACTTTAGAAATTTCACAAAATTCGAGATATTCGAGCCTACACCGAATCACCGATCGAGCAAGCCGAGCTCTGAAACGAGCTTAAAAATGTGTTCATACTCGGCTTGTTTAGAAAATGAAGGAGCCCGAGCTGATCGAGCTTTTATCAAGTCAAGTTTGAACCAAACTCAAGCTACTCGTCTCATATATCAGCTTCTCTAATCTCTAAATTCTTTTTAAAACAAATCTATTCGAAAAAAGATTTTTGGTATTTTGTTCAAACGGATTACTTAACACAATCATTTTTCATTAGTATATACTCCATATAGTAGTATTAAATAAATTAGGGAGAAACAGTTCAAACTTCTGCCGCTCAAAAAAGGAGAGGGTCACTGTATTAATGTCTTCACATTTTGCCTATGAGTTGAATAGCAATTAGCAAGCACCCTGAAAACAAAAGGGATTGATTTCGATCGATCTCTCAATGGTTTTTGTGAACTCTTTTTAGGTTTAAATTTTTATGTGAGCACAGGTAATGTTGCCTGTCAACCTCCTGTCCTCTTCACATCCAAGATGAATGAGGTGATCGATCGAGTTTCCATCGCACTCCGAAACCTAAATGTCACATGTTCGATTGCAAAAAGGAAAATCACTCTCAAGTCTTCAAAAAGGTCAAATCTGCAAACCTTTCAGCCTTAGAGGAGATCACACGCTACGACGAAACCAAGCAAGCATGAACTCACTAGCGAGGGTAAACTCAGAACCATTCTCCGACGAATATGATCTGTTGATGCACAACAACATACTAGATCCTAGAGGGCCCTTAGTCTACCAATGGAACAAGTTGTTCCTTGTGTCCTGTTTGGTCTCCCTTTTCATTGACCCTCTCTTTTGCTTTCTTCCCTATGTCAAAGAGGGCTTCTGCATTGAGTCCTCGTCGCCTCTTGAGATCTCTCTGAATGTTATCCGAACATTGGTTGACGCCTTTTATGTGGTTAACATGTTTGTCAAGTTCAGAACAGCCTATGTTGCTCCTTACCCTTCTGTTTTCGGTAGGGGAGAGATCATCGTAGACCCTGCCAAGATAGCTTCTAGGTACTTACGCGAAGCCTTCATCCTCGACCTTGTAGTTGCGTTACCCTTACCACAGGTAATCGATCACCTATACCAACAACCATATATTGCTTTTGAAGGTTCTTGATTTCTTACCGGTGTGGGATCGCTCATCATTTCAGGTGCTGAATTGGATGGCTATTCCAAATCTGAGGCTGAAAAATGTGAAATGGAAGCACCCCATCAGATTAATAATCCTTCTGCAGTTCCTCTTAAGGATGTATTTTACGTTCAGACTCCCGTCTCAAATTGTCGACATGACTGGAGTCTTCTTGGAGAAAGCATGGGCTGGGGCCGCATTCAACCTCATGCTCTTCATGTTAGCAAGTCATGTAAGTTTGTTGCATAAGAGGTTTTCGACTAAAAATGTTCAAGATCAACTTTTTTTCTTCATGTTGATCATTACAGGTTGTTGGATCGAGCTGGTATCTCTTAGCGACAGAGAGACAAGAAAGCTGTTGGATGAGAGTATGTAGACTCGAGCAACCAATGTGTCAATACCGATTTTTCAACTGCCGTAGCAAGGATGATTTGGCTAGAGCAGCCTGGCTCAAAGCTACTAATGCATCAACTTTCTGTGATCCCGAAGAGGCCTTGTATCAGTTTGGCATGTATGACATTGCAGTGACTTCCAATGTTACATCCTCGGAATTCCTCAGGCGATACTTGTACTCCCTCTGGTGGGGAATGAAGCAGCTAAGGTAACCGAAAGTACGCCTAACCTTTATCTTACTATGTGATTGACCGAGCAATTCAAGCGTTTCATTTGTTTGTGCAGTTCTCTTGGACAGAATGTTCAAACTAGCATGTATGTGGGCGAAACTAGTTTCGCTCTTGTGATTGGAATTTTGGGATTGGTGTTAGTTGCTTTGCTTATTGGGAATATGCAAGTAAGTTTAACCCTAAGGTTTTCTAAGAGTTAGGGCTCATCATCCGATATATGTTGAAATAAATGAAATGATTCGTTGAGCAGACCTATCTACAAGCGAGTACAAGACGGATAGAAGAGTGGCGGATGAGGAGAGCAGATAGCGAAACATGGATGAATCACAGGCAGCTACCAGTTGAAATGAAGAAGAGAGTAAGGAAGCATCATCAGCAGCAATGGGACATGACTTATGGAATCGAAGAGGAGTCCATCCTCGAAAACCTTCCTGTTGATCTCAGACGAGAGATCAAGCGGTACCTCCTCTTCGAATCAGTTCAGCGAGTATGTCATACATGCCCAAACCTCAATTTACTAGTGATTGAAAACCAGTCTTGCTGAGTTCAAATTCCTACCTACAGGTACCGCTGTTCGATCAAATGGACGAGTACATGCTAGACGCGATCTGCGAGAGGCTAAGACATGTTTGGTACAGCCAAGGAAGCTACCTGGTATGGGAAGACAACCTGGTCCACGAGATGCTCTTCATCATGAGAGGTCAGCTAGAATCTTACACAACAGATGGAGGGCGAAGCGGATTCCTTGACACATGCTGCATTGGGCCAGGGGACTTCTGCGGCGAAGAGCTCCTGACGTCAGCTCTGCGGGACTCAAGCTCGAGTTGCGTCCTCCTCCCTTGCTCCACAAGAACAGTCAAGGCCATAACTGATGTGGAGGCTTTGGCACTGACAGCGGAGGACATGAAGTCGGTTTCATCGCAGTTTCGAAGGCTACGAAGCAGGCAGCTTCAGCAGACGTTCAGGCTGTCTTCACACCAGTGCAGGTCATGGGCCGCTTGCTCGATACAGGGAGCGTGGTTGAGTCACAAGAGACGAAGGCTGTCCGCGGAGATCAAAGAAAGAGCATAGTATCCCATGTGGGAGTATTTGGGGGAACTCTTCCACACTTCTAAGCCGAAAACTGACAACTCGAGTTGAAACTGTAACGTTTGAATTTCATATAGAGAGCCTTACATCTTTGCTTTGTAGTAGGAGTTGAAGCAACAAATCACCCAAGACTATTTTGAAATGAATCAGAAATTTGTAGGGTTTGTTGTCAGGTGTTGACTCATCTAAACCTTCAACTAATTACATAACAACTGTTGAATTCAAACATAAAAAGGACTACATTTGAATATGTTTATGGAATCACTAGATGAATCTATCAAACCAAGCATCAGAAGCCATTTCTGTGATATGTACACTCCTCTGCTGAATCGAGTTGATGCCGGTAAAGAAACCTGGGTTGAAGCATTCAAGAAAGCACACTAAACTTGTTCCTTTGCTGAATGTATGGGGATTGTAGAAGAGATGCTGCTATTTTGTTGGGTCTTTAAGGTAATCTAGCCACGTCTATGAAGAGCCTGAGGGAGAGGCATCACCACTGGGAGTTGCAGGTGGTGAAGTTCCTGAGGGGGAGGCATCATCACTGGGAGTTGCAGGTGGTAAAGCCCTGCAATGTGATTTCAGAAACAGTCTTAATTTAGACCCGATTGATCGATTACTTGTAAAAAACTCTAGGGGATGAATCAAGAAACGTGAAGAAAAGAAGGTACCAGTTGATTTGTCGCCATCCGATAGGGGCGAAACACTTAATAGCTTCTCTTAAATCTGCAAAATCCGTGGTTTTCTGAAAGAACATGATCAGATTCCGAAGTTCTTCATCCTCGAAATCACCCTTAAAAGACGAAACGTTAATCCCATTCTCCGGCTGTAGCGAGAACGAGGATTGATGATCGTCCACAATCAGCACCTTGCTGAGATCCCGCCCCGTCAAAGAAAGATCCTTGACGCTAGTCCTACCATCCCTAATCGTGCAAGAATCTCTGTAAAGGCGGTGGGAGATGACCTTGTTGGTATCCAGTTCATCGACAATGGTGGACGCGTACTCCTCCAGTCCGGAAGTGAACAAAACGACCTCGAACGACCTCTCGCCCAAGTAGTCGAGCAATTCATCCACGAAAGGCCTCTTCTGAATGAAGTAGAGCGTTTCTGGGGCTTCCAGGACAAAATCGTAATTGTGGTCGGGCTCTTTTTCCCAGGCGTGGATCAGGGTGCCATCTAGATCAAGAAACACCGTGAAAACCCCCGAATTTGGCGGCAGCGGCGGGAGTAGATAATGGAGCTCTTCTGGGGCTTCGATTGCAGCTGCTGCGGCACTCGACGTTTCTTGATCTCCGGCGGTGGTGTTCCTCTCCGCCATTTCCCAGGGATTCGGCGGCAGCAGGAGTAGATAATGGGGCTCTTCTGGGGCTTCGATTGCAGCTGCTGCGGCACTAGACGCTTCTTGATCTCCGGCGGTGGTGTTCTTCTCCGCCATTTCCCCGGAATTCGGCGGCGGCGGGAGTAGATAATGGGACTCTTCTGGGGCTTCGATTGCAGGTGCTACGGCACTCGACGTTTCTTGATCTCCGGCGGTGGTGTTCTTCTCCTCCATTTTCCCTCTTTAATTAGGATTTTGTTGCTGGGAGAGCGGCAGTAGAGAAGTTGGGTTTGTGTGAGATTCGGGGAAGCTTTTACAGAGTTTGAAGATTTATAGCAGTTGGATGCAACGGCTACTAACCAAAGTTGGTCCTTTTTTTGCCGGGAAAGGGACAGATTGAGAAGGGTTATAGAATTCAACTACTCTCCCTTTTTATTTATTTGATCATATTTCGATGATTCGAAAACTCTTTGAAATTAACCAAACTTGATCCTTTTTTCGATGATTCAACTACTCTCCCTTTTTATTTCAATGAGATTGGCCTATTTTCGATCAAGAAAAAGTTCCAAAACATTTGGTAAATTTGACTATGAAATTAACCAGTGTGATATTTCATATTTGCAGGGCCATTGGAAACAAGTTGAGTGAGCAAACATCATGTTGCACGATGGCTCCAACTGCACGCCCTGCTAGCTCTCCGAAAATCTGCACACGAATCTGAATTATCAGCGATGATGAACTCAGGGTTCAACAACATCTGCTAGAAAGGTGATGATGAAATCAACCACAAACGATTGCATCAACGCTCCCTGATGGTGCAGTGCCTGCAAAATGATCTTCCTTACCTTGAATTGGTAAATACTCCCTCCGTCTCAAAATACACGTCTTTTTAGGACGGAGTACAAGAATTAAGAAGTGGTTTAAGTATAATGATTAGATGTAAAAAGTAGCTTAACAGTGTGTTTGGCATTTGGGTTTTTTAGGGGAGGGAAGGGGTGAGAAATTGGGAGTGTAATGATTAGACTTGTATTTTTTTTTATTTTGTGAGGAGGAGAGTAGCTAGGGTAATGTAAAAATTAGAGTAATGATTAGATGTAAAAGTAGATTAAGTGTAATAATTAAATCTAAAAAGACATGTATTTTTGACAAAATTACATGGGTTAAAAAAAACATGTATTTTAAGACGGAGGGAGTAATGATCTTCCTTCCCGCGTATGCCAGCGGTGGCGGATCCAAATCCGAAAAATAAATATAAAAATATATGGGCGAAACTAATTAAAATAATCTAACCTTCAAGGGGTGTTAAAAATATATATCCCCTTTTCAAATGTGAGATAAATATCCGAAATAGGTGATGTTAAAATAATATCACAACAATTTTATCTCAAAAAAAAATGACATGACACATACATGGCAAAAAAAAATTTATAACAAAATTAAACTTTAAAAAATTAGCATATTAATATGTTTTTGTTAAAACATTGGATATTGCTAAAAATCAAAATAGGATTTTCTTTAAAAAATATATATTATATTAAAGGTTGACGCGAGGGAGATTAATTAAAAAATACAATATTACAATCCAAATAAAGGGGATTTAAGAAAATCGGGTTTTGTTTTTTTTTTAAATCTAAGAAACCCATGGTTTAACAAATTAAATCATATTAATATGCTGATTTTTTAAAGTTTCATTTTGTTATAATTTTTTTGTGCCTTGTATGTGCCATGCCATTATTTCTTTTTTGTGATAAAATTGTTGTGATATTATTTTAATATCGGAGTTCTTTGCTAAGTGGACTTTTGGTGACCAAAATTTAAGCCCTAGGACAAAAAGGTTACAATATTAGGTGAGTGTCTACTTTTTCCAATTTTACTCATGTCTTACTAATCCCGTTTGTTTCTTCCCCATTCCCCAAATTAAAACAAGATGAAGCGGTGGAGCGAGATCTGGCGGAATCGAGGAAGAAGTTGGGAGCTAGATCTGCTGGAGCGAGATGGGAGCAAATTCCATGGTGAAGATCAGGAAGAAGATGTGGTTACAAGGCTTCGTCGATGGCGGAATTGAATCTCGGATTTTAAGGAAGGAGATTGAGGATGAGATCTGGTGCCGCCATTGTTGAGCTGCGATTGGGGGTAGACTGCCCCTGCTGCTGTGTCACACTCGCCCAGGCCTCACAATCAAGCCCTCGACCAACACCAACAGCACCGCCCCTAAACTCGTCGGAGCCGTACACTACGACGTTTATGTCCGGCAACGGCGCACCCCCAAAGTACCCCTTCGGAGACACCGGATCAAACTCCGTGGTGGTGGTGGTGGCCGCTTCGCCGCCGAGTAAAACCGGATCTTGTTTGCGGACGGCGATTTGGGGATTAAAGTGATCAGATCCGCCGACTTGTTGCAGTTATAGTTGAGGTGTGAGGGTTAGCATTGGCGGCAAGGAGAATCTCCACATCAGATTTGTGAACTGATCGGGTGCCAATTTTTAATCTGAGTTGCTGCTGTCATTAGTGTCAGCCGAGAGATTTGCTGTCATGGGCTTAAAAGCTTGAGCAAATAAGGTCCTATCGTTGGTTTTTTTTGCTGTCATCATTTTGGGTATTTTGACCTCGAGATGTTTAATTGTTGGATGTGTACTGGATACTGCTCTACTTGCCTACTGGTGAACATGTACTCTCAGATTGGGGGATTAATTTAGTTTGGGCAGGGTGTTTATAATACGGTATTGAAATTCAACAGAGGGATTAGGTGGATGGGCATTTTGCATAACTAGACAAAAAAAAAAACTTTGCACAAATAGTCATGTGCCTTCATTATTTGCTAGGGGTAGAAAGTGGCTGTTTTTTGCAAATAAAAAAGGTAACCGGGAGAGGAAGTTGCAGGTGAAGCTGAGGCCGGTCACTGTAGCTCCATCTTTTTGCTGAGAAAAATGAGGAGGGGGAGGTGCTGCACATGTCAGGGAATTGGGGTGTGGCTCCAATAAAGTAGGGAAATAAGGGGGGACATTTATGAGGGGAAATGTAAATGATTGTAATTAAGGGTGTCAATCAACCCTTATAAAATCTTGATTGATGGGTGTTATTCCTTAGTAAATGCTCTGCAAAATCAGAGCCAACATAGGAAACGATTGACATGGTGAGGGCAAAACATCACCTTCATATCTGGGAACTGGGCACGTTTGGCTTACCAAAAGAAGACATTAGTCTTACCAATAGGCTAACCATGTCCTACCATAGTTGGAATTTCGGAGATAATATGGAGAGGATTGTCCGTAGCGGTTTGGGCGGGATGTCCGTGTAATTTTGGCGCCAAAACAAGGTTCTTCATTGGGGGAAGAGGGATGACATCTGTCTGACCAATATTGTATATTTATCTTACCAATAGCATATAGGTATCTTACCAATTGGCTTACCATGTCCTACCATACCTGAAATTTTCGAGAAATTTGAAGTGGATTGACAGTAGCTTATTTGGCGGGTTGTCACTTGTCAGTGTAATTTTGGCGCCAAAACGGGGTTCTTCATTGGGGGGAAGGGGGGAGCATTTATGAGGGGAAAATGCAATCATTGCATTGATGGGTGTTCCTCAAGCACATATATAAGCTTGAGAGGAGGATCTCAAACACTCCAACATGACCTGCAAAAAGTGAGGCAGAGCAGGAGAGAGGTGGAAAGGACGGGTGAAACCCAACCGTGCATCCGAGGAAACGATACAGTTGTCATCCTACCAATAGTACAGTTCTGGCCTGCCAAGTGCCAACAGTGTTGTCCTGTCTTACCATTCTAGGAAAAGTGCAACAAGTTTGTTGGTGGCATTGGCAGCGATGGGTAAGTCATCTTGTACCTTTCCTTTGTAGGTGTTCCCCTTTACTATATCAGAACTATCTCCCAAGCTGATACTCTTTTCCCCTGATGTACCCCAGGTGATAGGGTATGCATCAAGGTCGTGTTCGGCGGTTGGTGGGCTCCCGTAGGTGGGAGCTTGGTCTTCAAGGGAGAGGCACGTACTACAGCAATGGTGGTGCCACAGAATATTTCCTACGACCAACTGAATGGGAAGTTAGTCTCCAAATTCGACCTTGACATGATGTTGTACGAAATTGAGCTCACCTACCTTCCTCCTTCCATCGGTCGGGCAACTCCGATTCGGGTCCGGGACGACGATGACAATGAAGCCTACAAGTTCTACAACACTGAATCCGGCACACGAGCATGGCCAATAGCACTGCACGTCACCTTACGGATGAAAACGACAAGCCCTTCCACAGCCTCCAGTGAACATCAGTCGGAAGACTCGGACGGGGCTGACGAGGTCTCGACTCCCACCCCAGGGGAGTTGCTCCTAACCGAGCCTCCCAGCACGCAGGAAGACTTGGAAGTTGGTCTTGATAGAGGTGGAGGGCCGGAGGAGAAGGTTCGAGGCTTCGTCGATGAGAAAGGGATGTTGGACGACCTTAGCAGTGACACTGGAGGGGCCTGCATGTGTGCTGAGTGTGTAGCGGCCCGATATTGTCCTTCCAATATCTGTTTTACCAGTAGTGCCAGTTCATCCCACCGTTTATAATCCTACCAACTGTGTACGTTTATCCTACCCAATGTGTCATATTATCTTACCATTGTCATAATTCCATCCGACCTTATTAAGCTGATTGACATTGGCAGGTATTCTCGGTGGATGGAAGTTTCTTAAAGGGGAAGTATCGTGGTTGCTTGATGTTTGCGACTGCCCAAGACCCAAACCAAAACCTATACCCCGTTGCATTTGCCGTTGTCGACGGGGAGAATGATACCATATGGCTTAAAACGGTTTACCAACACACAAACAGTATCTTACCAATTGCACATATGATGGAAAATGAAGCACATACCTTTCCTTTGCCGGTCCTCTCTCATAACGCCTTCTTGCATTCTCTAGAAACTTCAGTCACCTTCTCCTCGAGCTCCCTGAACCTGGACCCCATCTCCACCATCATGCCCTTGAAGAGAATCTCAACCTTTTCCACAATCTGGGCCTCTAAACCAACGCTCGACGCGTTTGACCCGGACTGGTTGGTTCCCTGACTGGGTTCAGCAGTGGCATCCTCCTGTCGTCGCTTCTCTCTACGGGCCCTCATGTGCTCGCCCACAATCTCATCAAAGAAGACGTCTGGAGAGTCTTTCTTGTACGACGAGTTCGGGTACTCATCCTTCTCCTTGTGGGTAGGGTGCAAAATCGGCTCTGGCTTCGCGAGCAGCGCGTGTTCATCTATGGGGTCGTCGGCGGCGGCGTCCAGGCTCAGGAACGACTTCACGTTCTCATATTGGATGTGGGAGTTTGGTGTTTCCAATCTCAGACACCTCGGGATGATGGTGTCGTCGATGTGGCGCCCAAAATGATTCCCAATCTCAGGGAAGGTCTCGTACACCCACAACTGCAAATACCATATGGTAAGATATTAGAACACATTTGCACACACATTTGGGTAAGCTAATATTACACAGTTTGCACGACAACTTCATAGAATTGGTAAGATTGAAAGACACAATTTGCAGGTAAACTTCATATATTTGGTAAGATAGAAATAGACTATTGACATGATATAATTGCATATTTGGCATCCCACACAATCACACATAATCTGAAATGGCAAAGGTTCTGACTCTTTTTCATAACTTGGCTAACTTGAAAGGCCATGGGGAACCCGTATAGCGCGTACGTTGGCCTATCTTTCAGGTGAGCTTTTGCGGTCACCAAGTCCTTCAACGTCCCGGCCAGGCTCTCGTGTAGCCTCTCGTACACAAGTCGGCCCCAAGGGAATTCCAGAAACCGCGTCGTGTCCTCCAACAGTAGCTTAACCAGCCACCCTCTAATTTTTGTCTTCTTCTCCAAGCCAAAAAAAATGCCCTCCACAATGACTAGGAGGGAAAGCTTGTACTTTCTCATTAGGGAGCCCGAGTCCGTCTATTTTTCGTGCTCCCAAGCGCTCTCAGCATCCTTCAGAGTTACCTTCTCTTTCTTGAACAACTGGTATACGGCGTCCTTGTGATCCCCCTCCATCACATCCCTAGGGGGTGGTGCACAGTTTAGCCTCGTTATCAACGTGAACTCGTGAAGTGAGAATCGCACGTGATGCCCTTGGATGGAGTACCACGTCTCGTGTTGCTTCCGGGTCTTCAACTGCCACAGGAGGCAAAAGTGCACCAGCTGTGCGGCGAACTTGTTCCTCGACCCCATCTTCACTATGCCTCCGAATTGGTTCTTTGTGAGGGCCTTCACATCATCACGGTCGATGGCTAAGTCGAGTCCGACCAAGAGGTCAAAACTGGAATGTGATAATGCCCTGCCACTGAAGTGGTCCTTCTCAACCACAACCAACACAGCCTGCAACACATGTAACACTCTTAGGTCCCAAATTTTTTTCCCAACCATTACTACCAACACAAGGGAACTATCTCAGTTTCCTTACCCCCTGGTTGCTTGGTCCTTGACAGGAGGAAACTATCGTTGTTCCTATCAAAAGTAAAACTCAAACCTACAAACTAGTATAGTAAGCAAGTAAGAGGTCGATCCCACAGAGAATCAAGTATTCCTAAGCAATGTATATTTACCAATTAGTAGGAAAGAGGGGTTTTGGTGATTGAAGATGAGAAAATAAACTATAAACAGGTTAGTAGAGATAACAATTGAGAAAATAGTTTCATCTACAAATATCCACTTCAGTTTGATTGATTGATCATCGATTCTTCTTCAAGTTCTCTTTTCATCCTATTATTGTTCCTGTCATGATCTTGTATAAATTACTAGTCCTACGAGTCCTAGTAACCCTTACTAATTAGATAACCCTAACACGGTCAAGATTTAACCTAATTGTAGCATTAAGATTAAGGATTAACCAGGATACATGCAACACCAAGCTACGAGTCAGCATTTAACACATAATTGATTCTTTACACACGAGTTTAGTCCTACGAGTCCTAAAAAGGCATGATTGCAACTATGGATTAAGGTTCGCTACGAGGAATCTACAAAATCCTAGCAATAATCTCAACTAGTTGCGCGGACTAGAAGAAATCAACAATATTCGCGAAAGAATCAATACGAATCAATAGGAATAAAACAAGAATAGAAATCTCACAACTTTATCAAACCAAAGCTTCAATCCATAGACGAAACGAAAGAGTTTAGCACTCCATGGCCATGGAGGCTCTCCTCTAGAGTTCTCTCAATTGATAATCTCCAAGTGAATAAAGTAATGAATTAGATGTCTAAGAAAATAACCCTAATAGTCCTTATATAGCCTCAAAAGAGTCGGCCAAATAATAATTATAAAAACCTAATTCAAGAGATAAAAAGTCCATTCGGCAGATTCGGCGTTTCTGCAGAGGCCGCGGGGCGGCCAGGCGATTGCGAAATCCTTCGTCAGAGCTTCGGGCCGCGGGGCGGCTAGCTTGGCCGCGGGGCGGCCTTTACTGTTCACAGCGATTTTTCCTCTTCGAACTTGGTCCCGATGTCAACACGAAAGTTGTAGATCTCGGAAAGAGCTTTCCAACGCATGGTCATAATAGTCAATCGGACAACCGAGGCCTCCAGAAAGTGCGAAACAAGTTCAGCATGTCTAGCGACAACTTCTGCCGACTTGTTCTTCACTTAGGCTCTCTAACTTCGATTCCGCTCCCGAGCTCTTCACTTTTCCTCCTTCTATTCACTCTTCCTTCATCCATGAGCTTCCTCATTCCTTGTCGGATCCACATATACCTGAAATAATCCATAAAAGCGTGTAGATTCCGACTCCACCAACAAAACAAGTATAAATGCAAATCTAGCTTAAATTATGCATTATATATATCTAAATCATGCTAAATGCATCCTAATATGCCTAACTAAATGCATGCTATCAGTCCTGCCTTTGCTTTCCTCTTGCCGGCCTTTGTCATTTTTTATGGTTATTGCATAAAGGGTTCCTGCAACACAATCACCACACACATGCATTCAGACATTCAGATCACCTCATCAGTCATACCAACAGTGTAATTTTATCCTACCAATAGAATATTATTTTCCTACCAACTCGGCTATCCTTTTCTGTCCTACCATTTTCGAATTTCATACAAGTTTGGTTCATTTTACCTCCTTCCCAACCCAAGAGATAGCCATCAGTATTTCACCAACACCAACACCAATTAACCAACAATTCATCATACATATAGGCATTTAACCAACGAGTAATTCACGCATTAAGTTTCAAACATATAGCCAAAAAACTACTCTGTCATACCAACATGTCTTACTTGTTTTCTCCATTTTACCTCTTTCACAACACATCATATAGGAAATGAGATTAAACAAAACCAAATCCCCATTTATTCATCATATTTTGAGCATTTCATCAAACACTTGGTGGGCACTTACGGTTTCAACATTAAAAAACCAATCAACCAAAAAATTCCTTCACCCCACTTGGCATAACAGATGTTCAATTTTATCATGCCAATTTCGTTACCCGGTCCTACGATATCTGCTACCACAATTTCAGACATAACCTTCGATAATCAGTCCTACCACATGTGCACATATACCCTACCGATTACCCTCAATCTTGTTGATTCCCTACCCATCTGACCCCCTCCTTGCCCTTTTATCCCCAATTTCTTACACAACATCACCTAACCCTTACCCATCCTTTTATCGACACCCACAAACTCTAATCGCACCCACCTCCCCAAAATCGACTCACAATGGCACCCCTAACCCCTCCTACTTCATTCCTCCTCTACTGCTAGACATCTACCCCAAAATCGTCTCAAATCCTTCACAAAACCGCATGTGACCGCACCCCCATTACCCCAATTTCGCAACTCAAATAAAAACTCCACAGTTGCTTACCTTTGTCTTCGTCTTCAACCTTCTCCTTCCTCCCAGGCGGTGACTGATGGCCTTCTTCTTCGATGAGTTCTTCCTCCTCTCGCTTCTCCTTTCTCTGATTCTGGAAGGTTTTCTGTCTCTCTCTCTCTGTCTATCGCTTTGAAATGGAACCGTCTCTCTCCCTCCCTCATTTTAATTTGATAACTCCCTACTTCCGGTTACCAACAGTTAAAAAAAACCGGTTGTTTTAATTGCATAAGATGGCCAGACCATTTTGGGCAAAATTTTCACCTTCTTGGCTATTTGTGCAAATAGGCCCATTTTTTGGCCTATTTTGTGCAATTTCCTCTAACTGTATTACATATATTCATCTGATGTTTATATAATTATATGAATATATGTTAATATTCATCATATGGGGGGATTAGTTAGTAGTGGAGATTGCTTTATTCATGATGAGGGCACTCATGGGGGGGAAATTGTGGGTAGCCTCATATATATATATATATATATATTATTGACATTGTAACCAAAATAAAAATAGGGTTATAGATGCTATCACCACTATAAAAACAGAGTCAAAGACACTGTCATCACTATAAAAACATGGTCATAGACACTGTAATCAAAAGCAAAACTCTATAGACGTTGTAACCAATATGAAAACATCTTTATAGACACTGTCACCACAATGAAAAAAGGGTCATAGGCACTGTAATCAAAGGAAAATCGTAGGAAAAGGGAAGCACAAACCCTGCTAATGAGAACCCAAAATACATGTGGTGACAGTTGTTCTCTAATTTCTAATTTTTAGTTTTTTAGTTTTTTTTTAAAGTAGTGTCAACACAATAAAAAAATTAAAAATGTAACTACTATTGTAACCACTATAAAAAAATAAAGTCATAGATACTGTCACCACTATAAAAACATGGTCATAGACACTGTAATCAAAATAAAAAGTGTCATAACCACTGTCATCACTATAAAAATAAAGTCATAGACACTGTAATCAAAAGGAAAATTCTAAAGACGCTTTAACCAAAATAAAAACAGGGTTATAGACATTGTCACCACTATGAAAAAATGGTCATAGACATTGTAATCAAAGGAAAACCCTAGGACAAGTGAAGCACAAACCCTATAGGGCTAATGAGATGCATATATTCATGTGGTGATAATTTTCCTCTAATATATGAAGGGGTACGATGGACATAGACGCTGTAAGTAAAATAAAATAGGGTCATAGACACTGTCACCACTATAAAAACAAAGTCATAGACACTGTAATCAAAAGGAAAACCCTATATACGTTGTAACCAAAATAAAAACAGCTTTATAGACACTGTCACCACTATGAAAAAAGGTTCATAAACACTGAAATCAAAGGAACATCCTAGGAAAAGGGAAGCACAAACCCTACAGGGGCTTATGAGAAGCCAAAATACATGTGGTGACAATTCTTCTCTAATTTCTAATTTCTAGTTTTTTAGATTTTTTTAAAGTAGTGTCACCACAATAAAAAAAATTGTAACTACTATTGTAGCCACTATAAAAAAAATAAACTCATAGATACTGTCACCACTATAAAAACATGGTTATAGACACTATAATCAAAGAGAAATCATATCATAAAGAAAGAACAAACCCTATAGTGACTAATGAGAAGCCAAAATAAATGTGATGACAGTTCTCCTCTAATACATGAATGGGTAAGAGGGTCATAGACACTGTAATCAAAATAAAAACAGTGCCATAACCACTGTCACTACTATAAAAACAAAGCCATAGACATTGTAATCAAAAGGAAAACCATATAGACATTGAAACCAAAATAAAAACAGGGTTATAGACATTGTCACCACTATGAAAAAAGGTTCATAGACACTTGTAATCAAAGGAAAACCCTAGGAAAATGGAAGCACAAACCCTAAAGGGGCTAATGAGAAGCCAAAAGAAAATGTGATGTAAAGTATGGTTTAAGGTTTAGGGTTAAGTCTTTAGGGTTTAGGGCCTTGGCCCTAAACCCTAAAATGTTAAGTACAGTACGTCGTTAAGAGATAATTGATATCATCAAATGGAAAACCCTAGGACAATGTAAGCAAAACCCTAAAGGGGCTAATGAAAAGCCAAAAGAACATGTGATGTAAAGTATGGTTTAGGGTTTAGGGCCAAGGCCCTAAACCCTAAACCCTAAAATGTTAAGTACAATACGTCGTTAAGAGATGATTGTTGTCATCAAATGGAAAACCCTAGGACAAGGTAAGCACAAATCCCAAAAGAGCTAATGAGAAGCCAAAAGACATTAGGTGGACAGTTCTTCTTCAATATATATATGAATGGGTAAAAGAGTCATAGACACTGTCATCACTATAAAAATAAGGTCATAGACACTGTAATCAAAGGTCATAGACACTTTCACTCAAAATACATGTGGTTTCAAAGTCATAGACACTGTCCCCACTATGAAAAAAGGGGCGTAGGCACTGTCCCCACTATGAAAAAAAGATCATAGACATTGTAATCAAAAGAAACCTGTTGTGAGCTGAATCTGACATGTTTTACAGTAACTTTTATATCGTTTTCTGCATACATTTCATGCATTTGGGCTAGTATAGTACAGAATCTATGTAGTTTATGTTTATTTGCCAAATTATGGAATCTACACCAGTTTTTGTTTAATTTCGCATAATTCGAGGCAAATTACAGCAGTTCTGAGAAAGGTCGGAAAATCTCGGAAATCAACTACAGAAGTCCAAGGCCAAGAATCAGCATAACCAGTCGAATCAAGCTAGGAGCCCAGAGTTACTCGATCTAGAGTACTGTTACTCGATCTCGACGAATGTGTCCGAGCACAGGCCTTGTCGACTAAGCACCGATCGAGAAACTGAGTCAGAGACAACCCGACTCCCGAAAGAACACTCGATCTCGAGTACACCTTGTCGAGATCGACAACCCCTTGACACCATGTCCGGAGTCGACGAGCTGTGCCAAGTCGAGAAGCCGAAGACAGAGAAGTCGAGCACCACCATTACTCGATCTCGAGGAAGCTTGTCGAGATCGAGGACCCAACAAGCGCCAGTCCCAGTCCATGCCGAGGAGGAGCTACTCGACATCACCAGCAACACATCCTCGACGCCAACCCAACTCGATCTTGAGTTGTTTAGTCGATCTCGAGGAGCCAGGAGCACATGTCCGAGCACTGATCGAGAAGCTGCTACCCGAGACGTCCAGCCAGCAAAGTCGACGACCACTTCTACTCGATCTCGAGTAAGGTTGGTCGAGATCGAGGAACGCCATGTCCGAAGCCGCGTTACGCGGTGAGCTGTCCATGTCGAGCTGGGAATCCTTGGAGCTGAAGGAAGCCGAGTCTATCCGAGATCTATCCTACATCTATCAACTATCCATGGAAGAGAAGATCTATCAACAAGAAGATATCTTACCTATTTAGATATAATTTTCCCTTTTAGATTTAATTCCTAAATTGCATTTATTTATCTTTTAAGCTTTTTAGATATAGATAGATATATTCTATCCTTGATTAGCAAGGAATAGAAGGCTATAAATAAAGCCTTAGGGGATGGTTTTTCATCATTCAATCAGACATTCAATTCCATTCAAGTAAGTAGGAGTAGAGAGAGAGAGTTTGTGGCAAGCAAGGTGGAAAGGCGAAAGCGGATTTGTCTTGTTGGTTGTAAGCTTTCTTTATTTAATTCAATGCAAGTTAGTTTCTTTTGTTATTTAATGTCTTTCTTGATGATGAAGAGCGAGTAGTCCACCCACTTCTGGGGCTGGGGTGAGCCCAACGGTGGCCATGTAAGGTGATGCGTTAAAGGTTTGATCTTTCTATGCAATTCATCTTCTATCCCTATGAGCATGATTATTTTGCGAGAGTTGAAGGTGATCCTTGTTTGTGTTATTGAAGCGAAAGTGATCTTAATGCAACTTGGGCTAATTATGTGAAAAGGGTTAATAACAATTAGGGTTTATGCGAAAGCCTCTATATGCCTATTTGATAGTAACGAAAGTTATTTTGATGGAAAGCATGATCTTTTATGCCTTTATGTGTTACTTTGCATGGTTATCGTTGTGGTGTTGATACCCTGGCTTTGGAAGTTTCTTCATATATTGAATTTATTTCTGTCGAAATATGAAAATCTGTGTTCGAAGTTGCGATTTATACTTTCTGTGTTTTGATCGATCTAGAGGAGGAGTTAGTCGAGATCGAGTAGGCCTTTGTCGATCTCGAGTTGGGTCTTGTCTAGATCGAGTTGAGTTCCTGATTCTGTCGTCGATTTTGAAGTTTCTGTTTTTACTGAGTTTTGTCGATCTCGAGTTGCTGTTGTCGAGATCGAGTAAGTTGCTGTCTTTGCTTTATTTCTTGTCTTCGTTTGTTATTTCTGTCTTTCTTTCTTTGTTTCTTTGTTTCTGTCTTTTCTGCTTGCTTTTCTGTGAGATTTACAGCTGCATAGGATCCGCTGACACGCTTCCTCGTGGATCGATCCTGACTTTCTCTTACTACATTGGAGGGAGTCTTGTAATTATTTGTTGGGGCACGAATCTAGTTTGATCTATTTTATTATATTTCATACTCGATTTCCTCCTCACAACAAAACCCTATAGACGTTGTAACCAAAATAAAAACAGGGCTATAGACACTGTCACCACTATGAAAAAAGGGCCAAAGACACTGTAATCAAAGAAAAACCCTACGACACGGGAGACACAAACCCTATAGGGTCTAATGAGAAGCCAAAATACATGTGGGGACAAAGACACTATAATCAAAGGAAAACCTTACGACACGGGAGGCATAAACCATATAGGGGCTAATGAGAAGCCAAAATACATGTGGGGACGGTTCTCCTCTAATATATGAACGAGTAAGAGAGTCATAGACGCTGTAACCAAAATAAAAGCATGGTCATAGACACTGTCACCACTATAAAAACAAGGTCATAAGACATTGTAACCACTATAAAAACAGGGTCATAGACACTGTAACCAAAATAAAAACAGGGTCATGGACACTATAACCAAACTAGGACAATTTGCATCACTCAAACTAAATGTCTAGAATACCTTAGATGATCACTACCATTGTCATCTTTATTAAATAGGTGTAACCAAAATAATTAACTAAACTCCTAATTTATATCTGCCAACAAGGCTTGTTGTGAGCCTAAATTGCCATGTTTTACACTTACTTTTATAATGATTTCTGCATGCATTTTATGCATTTGGGTTAGAATAATACATAATTTGTGTAGTTTACACTTATTTGGCAATATATGGAGGTCTACACAAGTTTTTGTTATATTTCGCAGAAATCGGACCCATTTTGGAGCTTAAAGGAAAGTCATGGAGAAGCTAAGAATGGCGCAACCGGATAAAAGGCCATTTTTCGGTATTCATCATTCTGAATCAAGCTTTGATGTCTTCATGAAAGTTGTATCCCTCGGAAAGAGCTTTCCAACGCATGGTCATATACGTCAATCCAACAAACGAGGACTCGGGAAAGTGTGTTTCAAGAACAGAGCAGAAAGCTAAGAGACTTAGTCGATATCGAGTTGTTTTACTCGATATCGAGTAACCCAGATCGAGTAAAGACCCCAGAAATCGACAAGAGAAGCCGGGAGCTGAAGATGTTACTCGATATCGATGAATTTTACTCGATATCGAGGACAGCCCAAGTCGATTTCCATGTCCGGAGCCGAGATCGAGAAGCTGAGCACTGGGATGTCGAGCAAGACTTAGTCGATATCGAGGAAATTCCTCGATATCGAGGACCACCCAAGTCAACATATGTTCTGTTGGCCGATATGGAGCTGCTGAGCACAAGACGAAGAAACTGCTAGTCGATATCGAGCAATCGTACTCGATATCGAGTTGACCCAGGCGGCGGATTCCGAGCTTAACCGACTTCTTGTTAAGGTTCTATCCCGAATCCAATGGAGATATTTTCGAGATCAAATTCCATCAAGATCTATCAAGTTGGAGAAGATATGTATCCACAGTAGATATATTTCCTTTTAGATATAATTATTTATTTCCATGTTTTATCTTAATGCTATTAGATAGATAGATATAGATATAGATATAATTTCTTTCCTAGAATAGCTAGGGAATGAAGCCTATAAATAAAGCCCTAGGGGGCTGATTTTCATTCATTCAAGCAAAGTCGTCTTAGGGCGCAAGGAAGTAGGAGAGAGAGAGAGAGAGAGAGAGAGAGAGAGAGAGAGAGAGAGAGAGTGGAGGCCAAGAGGAGTTTGTGAAGCGAGAGCGGAATTGACTTCCTTTGGTTGTAAGCTCTATTTTATTTTATTAATGCAAGTTTATTTCCTTTTATTATTGATGTCTTTAATTATGATGAAGAGCGAGTAGTCCACCCACTTCTAGGGTTGCGGCGAGCCCGACGATAGTCATGCATGTTTGAGGTAAAGATCCGACCTTTAGCATGTTTTGAGCATCTACTACCTTTTATGGATCCATGCTAACAACTTGGGTTATAAACATAAAATCGGTAGATACAATTAGGGTTTTTTGAAAGAGTTTCTTAATTGTTGGAAAAGGCGAAAGCTTGATCCTTCGATGCGATTTGCATGATTATCGTTATTTATCTTGCCTTATGCATATTTGGTTATCGTTGTTGCAAACCCCGATCTTGGAAGTTCTTTTACATATTTTTATTCCGAATTCCGAAAAGATTTGTCTTTTATTTTAGTTACTGTTCCTACTCGACTTCGACCACTGATTTTCAATCGAGCAAAGATCGTTGTTGCTTGTGTCTCTGTAGTAACTCGACTACGACCAGACCGTACTCGACGTCGAGTAAGCCTAGTCGACGTCGACCACCACCCAGAGTCTTCTATTGCTCAGAATCGATTGTACTGACCCCTGTCGACTACCACTTAGTCGAGGTCGAGTACCCTGTAGTCGACGACCACTTGTGAGATTTTCTGCTGTCTAGGATCAGCTGACTAGCTTCCTCGTGGATCGCTCCTGACTTCCCGCTGCTACATCAGGAGGAGGTATTGTAATCATTTGTAAGGGACGGAATCTGGTTTGTTGTACTTTATTTATATGTTATTGCAAGTCTCGATTTCCTCCTATCAACAAGGCTCCACTATTATTTTTTCTTAAGCACAATAGGCTCCACTATTATATCTTGGGTGAATTACACTCACCGTCCTCAACCTTTCATTTCGTTTTCATGATAGTCCCTAACCTTTTACTTGTTCTAAAATAGTCCCTAACCTTTAAAAATCTTTTCATCCACCATCCCTTCCGTTAATTAAACCCATTCTTCCGTTTCTTCGGTTTAGTGTGGTTTACCTTTACACGTGGCATCCAAATGACATTTTGCTACTCTAGGATGAACATAAAAAAGTTGTTATTTCCATACTACATAAATAAAAACAAGCAAATTACAGTGGAGAAAAGCATGAGCAGAAAGGCCGTTTCCATACAAAAAGCTACGTAATATTTATTATTTTCATAATAAAACACAAGTTGATGTCATTACAAACTTATCAAAAAGACTTGTATAATTTGCAACACTTGTGTAATTAAAGGAGAAAAGCCAAATATTTTGTTCAAATGTTGCATTGACATAGATAGAGCATGAGATACACATAGGTCAAATTAGGGACAGTAATTATCCACTTTGGTTGTTGTTGTGCTGCCCAGCCACTGATTTTTGGCTTTCTCTACGCCTTGATCCTCCACGCCCACTACCTTTTGAAGTTTATGAAGCTTTAGCCTAAAACATTACATATAAATGAAGTCAAATAAGGCAAATGTATGAAATAAGTTTTAGTAAATATATAAAATAAAGTATAACCTGGTATGGTTGGGGGAGGCTTTTACACCCCCTTTTGTTGTGCCCAATCCCACCACAGTTGGTGCAATGCATAGCCATTCCAAACCTTCTCATCTTTCCGGTTGGTCCCTTCTCATCTAGTTCCTTCTTTCTCTTTTTCTTTGGTCTTTCTTGCTTAGGTGGTATTGAGCTTGGAGGTTGGATTGGGTTATGATGCACATCATTCCACTGGTCAATGCTCCTAATGGGATTGATGATGTTGTCATAAACAGCTTTGCACATAGAAACAGAATAACACTCGTCCACAAACTCTTCAATGGTATTTCCGTTGTAAGCTAAGGTTGCACAAGCATGTGTGCAAGGTGTATTCCGGTTAACTGCCACTTTCTACATGAACATGTACGTGCTACCACATCAACAACAAACTGGCCACTTGGACAACTAACCTGGAATCGAGTGCCACCGGAAGGCAATGGCCTACAATACCTAAATTTTCGAATTAAACATGATTTTCTCTAAAGCAGTATGTATTAGAAGTTTATTAAACAAAATTACAAATCTAATAATGCTTACTATACGATGGTTGGTCTCCTAATGGATCTCTTTCAACCCAATTTTTGATGTTGGGGAGCTTATGCATCATCACTGCCATCTTCTACACCCTTCAAGTAATTAAGCACCGAGAAACTTCTAGAATGCCCCAATTCGCTTAATCACAGTCTTCTTCTTGCTCGTTCTGAAAATATATTTGGATGTCATGCCAGTTGATTGCCTCTCACAAGAAAACCCTAATATTTGTGTTGTTTTACTTGGTTGTTGAATGCTTAGTTAGTCGATTGAGCTTCCTCTTTACAATCTTTTTTTTTTCTTTTGTTAAATGTCATTTGGTTGCCACGTGTAAAGGAAGAAACGGAAGAATGGGTTTAATTAACAGAAGGGATGGTGGATGAAAACATTTTTAAAGGTTAGGGACTATTTTAGAACAAGTAAAAGGTTAGGGACTATCATGAAAATGAAACAAAAGGTTGAGGATGATGGGTGTAATTCACCCTTATATCCCCAACAATAGGCATTACGCCATGACCTGATCAAGAGCACAAACAAACAAATCAAGACACATGTCACTCATTTAATGTATATACGAATACGAATATACGATGAATTACATACTGTACATCGTTTTCATGATAGTGATTTTGAAGATTGATTTTGAATTCAAACAATACTGTGTACAATATTAATTAAAATTGAGATTCAAAATTGAGATTCGATTTTGCAGATCTGATCGATTCCGGCGGTGCAGAGAGTGGACATGATCACGGACTTGTGGAGGTCGACGATGCGGAGACAGCGCCGATGATGTGGTGGGACATCTCCCAATGGAGGGTGCCGGAGGAGTAGAAGAGGTTAGTGACGGTGAAGAAGATGCTAACAGAGATGAGCGGTGACGGAGCCGATGAAGCCGACGACGAAGCTACAAAGCCTGCGGGGAGGATGACGGAGGAGAAGAGGGAGAGGGAAGCCGCCCACCACCATGAGTAAGCGCTTCTCTGGAATAACGGGGAAAGCAAAGAGAGATGGAGGTCAGACGGGAAAAGGGGGTTTTAACTAGGGTGGGCGCGGGACGGGACGGGACGGGGGTCGTCCCGCGTCCCGTCCCACGTAATTTTTGCGGGACGGGACCAGGACGGGATTCACTACTTTTTTTTCAATCCCGCACGGGCCTTGTCCCTCATGGGACGGGACGGGACCGGGAAAGGACGGGCCCTGTCCCTCAAATAAAAATACATTATAAAAAATCTAAAATTCTTATATATTTTGTGATTTTCAAATGCGTAACATATATAAATTTGTAATATTTTTTTTTTATCCATATATATATACACTCCACACATTATACATATAATTATAATATATATACACACTGTATATAATATATTTATGTTATGTACGATCTTCAGAGATGAAACAGAAACTTCAATAAAAGAAATAGCATGATTAAATGCTAATCAAATTTCTAACTAAGAACAGTAGGTTGAACAAAATACATACACTATATATTACAGTGTGTATACACACTGTATATAATCTAATATATATATAATATAAGAGGTTAGGTCTAGTGTTAACAAGCCTTATTGTGTTTTGTGTTAACAAATATAGGCCATTGATTTAGTGCAAATGAATGGATGAGATTATTTGGCTATTTTGGCTTTTTTCTTTAATTAAAAATCAATGGGACCCACTTCTTTCCTTGCCACTGGCTAAATAACGTGCGTGTGTTGTACGTTTTTTTTGGCGTTACATTTTTTTAACGTTGTTTTTTGTGTGGTGCACTATTCGATAAGGTGATACAAACATTCGTTAACTTATACTTATTGTTCGTTAGATAATAGAAAAAGAGTTAGTCAATTTTGCAACTATTCGTCAGGTTAATAGTAATTATTCGCTAAATTAATCGTTATTATTCATCCGTAAAGAGGAGTTATCATTTCATAAATTAATCGCTTTTTGTAATTATTCGCTAAATTATTTGTTAAGTTGATAGTAATTATTCGCTAGGTTGAAATAATATATAATTGTAATTCTTGATTTACCGCATCTAATTACCCACGTACATACGAATAATTCCTTGTTATCAAGGAATAGTTACTCGAACTTGATGAATAGACGATCAATTCATAAACAATACTCGAACTTGAATTTCAGCAAGACTGCATGTAATTGCCCTATACAAATGAATAATTTCTAATTATCAATGAACATTGACTATGAACTTGCCGAATAGTCGATAAAGACATGAGTTTGAATTTCAAAAAACCTATATCTAATTGCCCTATATATATGTACAATTCCTGATTATCAACGAATAATTACCCTGAATTTGCTGAATATTTGATAAATTCATAGTAATAAATCAATAGAACAAACCTAAAATAATATAGATCTGAAATAGAAAACTAGAGGCGCAAGGGAACCAGGTCGGGTCGGGTCGCCGAACTTCAATTTCTCAGACAATGGCCGATGGTCGCTATCAATCAGCCCCCATCATCTCCATCATCGCTATCAATCAGCCTCTAACACCTCGTCATCTTCATCATCGCTATCAATCCGACCTAGAGGACTCACCTTTTGTCTTCTCCTTTGTCTGCCTCGTCGATAGAAAGCCATGGAGGAATCGTGATGCAACCTAGCGATGATGAACACAGATGATAAATTTGGAGACGGGCACGAACCAGACATGACCCCGAAACCAGATGCCATCGCCGCCGGAAGTGAGAGGCTGCACTTGCCGAATGCGGATTTCAGAGGCCATCGCCGCCGGAACCACCTTCGGATTAATCAGAGGCCGCCGGATCCTGGCTAGGGAGAGGAGAGGGAGAGGGGTATGGCAAGACGAGGCGCCATCATCCCACCGCTGTCGGATTTCAAAGGCCGCCGCCGCAGGATTTCAGTGGCCGTCGGGATCGCCATCGCCTCTTCACCATCGCCGCTTCGCCTCCGCTGGTTGGCGTAACCCTCATCGCACCGGATACTGTCGAGGGAGAGGAATCTGGCGAGGCGAGGCAAGGAGAGGGAGGCGAGGCACCATCATCGCACTGCAGCCGACTCCGCCATCACCGCACCTCACACGCCTCTCTCTGATTTGGTGCGCTGACGTCGCTACGCAACCGGACGCCATGGGATTCATCGCCGTCGGAGGGAGAGGCGGCGGTCGAAGACCCCGGTGTAAAGGCGGAAGAAGGAGGTGTCAATCGGGAAGTTTTGTGAGGATCAGTTAGGGTAAAAGTAGAATTTATAGGGGATTGGAAGACACGCTCTAACAATTGAGAGTTAAACAATTTTTTTTGTGGGCCCAACTTGATTAATTAAGAATTTATTTAAATTTTGAAATAATCTAGACCATCCATTTTCATTCAATCAATGATCCAGATTTGTTAACCCAAAACACAATAAGACTTGTAAACATTTGATCCGTTCTCTATAATATAATATAAAATAATATAGTAATATTACATTATAGTAATTAATATATGTGTGTGTATAAATATATATATATATATATATATATATATATATATATATATATATATATATATATATATATATATATATATATATATGCGGGACGGGACGGGATTTGCGGGATTGGGACGGGTTGTCCCGCGTCCCGTCACGCATAATTTTTGCGGGACGGGACCGGGACGAGATTTACTATTTTTTTCGAAATCCCACCGGGAGCGGGACGGGACCGGGATTTGCGGGATTTGTGTCCACCCCTAGTTTTAATTAAATCAGGGGTAGTGTTGGTATTATGAATTTTTTTTTGCCATTTACTAGCAAAGGAAAATTTTTAGGATATTTAGTATTTGGTCCAAAGGCCTTCGACCTTTGGACCAAATTACTTCTTTAACATCACCTATAAAGTTCGGGATATTTATCTTACATTTAAAAGGTGGAGATATATTTTTAACACCCCCTTACAAGTTGAGTTATTTTTATTAGTTTCGCCAAATATATATGTTATATAAAAAAACTGGAAGATAAAACATAGGTATCTTTAGGGATCGTTTGGTTGGCAATCTAAAAACCCAGGAAGTATAAAATCCGAATTTTTTTTAATTGGCCAAAAAAAAAGGAGATTAGCCAAATTCGGAAATTATTTTGCGATTTAGCCAAAGTGGGGTAAAATCGTTGTTACAAACCACGATTATACCTCATGTTTTAAAAAATTATATATAAATAATAGGTAAGTCGTTGTTTGAATGCCCTTTTAAATTGAAAAGGAAAGAAAAAAAAATTATATATGGGAGATTTGAAACAATAATTCTCCCTTTTTTTTAACCTAGACAAAGTGAGCACAGCCCCAACGACATTGTCAAGGGGGAAGAGGAAGGGCACCAACAGCCCCGGTGGCGCCGTTGTTAAGGGGAAGAGGATGAAGTGGCACCGTCCCTCCATCGCCTGTACATTTGCCGCTACCACCAATGAGTAGCAATTAATTAATTCGCAGTGCAAAATTAATTAATTTGCAGTTTGCACTGCTTTGGTGGTTTTAAATGCATGGATGTTTGTTGTGAGCTCCCTTACCGATTCTTGGCAACATTGTGATTGTGGAAGATCTGTCTTTTTAGAGAAATCTACTCATATACTCCCTTTATTGTTTGGAACAATCATTTTTGCAAATCCCCATCTTTTTCCAGTATGTTCTTGTTCATAAAAACAACTGATAATACATATTTCATATATGTATTATATGTATTTCTTATTGTGTTTAGGTAGTGCTTTTGCTTATGTTTGAGTCTAGTTTCGTATATTGCTTGTGAAGTATTCGAGTTCGGAATCTACGCATTTTTAGTGTTTATTCTACAGAATTACATTCTGACCTTGAAGGGACTTTGGAATAGCTTAAGAGGATTTTAGAACATATGGAGGCTGAGGAGGAAGCTAGAGAGGAGCAAGGAAGCACGGCATTGGAGATTATTGAAGTCAATCGAGGGAATCCCGTCACTGTAAGGGTGGCACCCGCCGTGGGCCGGTTTCCTGCGATTGCGATTTTGGATCCGAAGACCATATTTCTTATTATTTTATTATTATTTCTATTAGGTTTTTGCCAACTCTTTGAGAGTCTTTATTAGGTTTATTCAGTTCATTCACCCAGAGAGAGAAATGGTGGCTATTGTGAGACTATTAAAACCATTAGAGAAAGAGAGAATTGGCCTATGAGTTGCTAAACTCGTGGTTTTGCCTGTGATTCGAAGACATAGTTGTTTGGATTGTGATGATTTGATTATATTTAGTTATTCATATTCATAGTTATCATCTTGTGCTTATTGATTATATTTGTGTTCCTTTCTATGATTGATAACCATGTTAAGAATTGAATCTTAGCTATAAATTCCTTATTGTCTTGATAGCAAACAAAGTATTGAAATAGTGATATTTCTTTGTCTTTTTAGTGGATGATTTCAATTGATCTATGTTGGGGATATGTCGATTAGGGCTGATTAGGCTTCTTTCGGTTTGTCTTAATTGCATTAAATCAATATGCCAATTGGTCTAATTACTTGAGTCCTTAATGCTATTCTTTAGTGATATTGAATAAGGTGATTGTATCCCTGCGGATCTCTCAACTTTAATCAAGTAGACATGTGTTTATAAATAATTGATAGATCAATCATAGGACCATGAATTCCAACCATTGTCAGAGAATTACATGTGAAATATTCTTTCTACTTTGTTATCAATCTACTTTGCGATCATAAAGTTGGTTACTTTTACATCTTGATTATTTGCTACAAATCATTGTTTTGTCATAAGAGTCATTGTTAAGAGTTATTGAATAAGAAATCGTTTCTCCCTGTGGTTTCGACTCCGGACTTAGTTGTTATACTAGTAGTTGTTTGGTTTATCAACTGATTGATTGACTAATCTATTGGTTTTGTGTTTGAGTTTGAATTATATTACTATTTGGCAAAGGGTGAAAGTGCCAACGACATTCGTCCCGCACCAACAACCAAACATGGAGGGCGGCGCTCCGCCAGATCCTACTTCGGCTTCCTCGCTTCCGAATTCGACTTATTTGTCTTCGAATTCGGTTTCCTCGCCTTCCAATTCGGCTTCCTTGCTTTCGAATCGGGCTTCCTCGATTGCAAATCGGCGAAGTCATTGGTGGCGCTTGTGGTTCTGCGATATGCCCTCCTCCTATTCGATCTCTCCAGTCTCCGCCTCTTGTTCGACCTCTCTGATCCTACTTTGGCGTCCTCCTACTTCTCCAAGCATATTTCCGTTGAAGGCCCGGTGTCCATGGTTTTGTCGTTTCAACTGGCTTTGAAAAATTAAATAAAAAGGGGAGAGTAGTTGTTTCAAACAACGACTCTCCCATATATATATAATTTTTTTTGGGGGGGGGGGGTCTTTCCTTTTCAATTTAAATTTTAAAATGACATTTAAAAAAATAAAAACTAGTAAGTCGTTGTTTGAAACAACGACTTACCTATTATATACTCCCTCCGTTCATTAATAAGTGTCGTTTGACTTTTCGACACGTTTTTTAAGGAGCTAAAAACTATATAAAATATTAATTTTTTAAAATAATTTTAAAGTTACAACTAATATGCATCAAATTATAAAAAAAACCAATTAAAAACTTTATATTTTATATAGTTTTTAACTCCTTAAAAAACGTGCCAAAAAGTCAAACGTCACTTATTTCTGAACTGAGGTAGTATATATTTTTAAAAACCCGGGGTATGTTACTGTTTGAAACAGCGACTTTACTCCACTTTGGCTAAATCGCAAAATACTTTGCGAATTTGGCTAATCTCCAATTATTATTATTTTGCTTTTTTGGCCATTTTGAAAAAAAATTCATAAAATCCCAATGAAATAGAGTTAATACATGTGTTTGGTTGATTTTTTTGCCTTGGAAAAATCCAAGAAGTTGAATTCCTGGGAATTTAAATTTGGAGGAAGTTTACTTACCTAATCCCTACGTAAGTTGCACTTCCACCATTTTTAATTGAAAATTTCTACTTTCTCATTTTAATTCTTTTAATCCAAAATCAACCCAAACACTTTTTCTCAATTCTCATGATTTATAATTTGGAAGAATAGCAAAAAATACCCAAAAAACCTAGTTCAAAAATCCCACTAGACACGTATTTTCATTTAGTTTTTCCTCAATCCATTTTTCATTATTTTAAAATTCTTATATGGTATTTTATAATTAAGTAAAAATATTTTTTCTTACAAAATTAAGATATTCTCTTCATTTAATTTTTTAAAAATTTATTTTTGATAAAAATAATATAAAAATTATCCATAAAAAATTGTGGCCACTCCAAAAAAAAATCTAGATCCTCCCCTGCGCATATGAGGCGTAGTGTCTACTCGCCAATGTTGATCCTAAAACTTGGCATATTATATTATATGCTGGCACCTGAATCATCTTCAAGTTTGAACATACCATCAAATATACTATGAAATGTTTTTCCTTAATTATCTTTGAATGCAAACCTTGTTAGATTAGATGGCTTGAAATGGGAAGCAATGGAAACAGAATCAGATTGCTGAATCTTTGTTACCTGTCTTCCAATAAATTTTAGAACTTCAATTATAGATAGGCATAAGTTCACACCAGCTAGTTAGAACAAATCTGTCTCAGATCCATAATAAGCTGAAAGCTCATAAATAATGACACTGAATATAACAAGTTTATGGATGGTGGTCTTCAGTCAATGTGAACTTGCTATATGCAGATCTCCATTATCAGATGAAGTTAGCTGGAGAAAAATTATTTACATCTTGGAATAAATCAATTATCAAAAGACAAATACATGACAGTACCACCAAATGTAACTATACATTTGAATCTATTTAGCAGGATTTGAAAATTGCAGAAGAGATGTTGTTTATCTTTTCATTTTCTGTTGTAGATATTTGATGATGGCTGAATTGGATGTGAAATAAATGAAATTATTCGTCGAGCAGACCTATCTACAAGCGAGTACAAGACGGATAGAAGAGTGGCGGATGAGGAGAGCAGATAGCGAAACATGGATGAATCACAGGCAGCTACCGGTTGAAATGAAGAAAGAGAGTAAGGAAGCATCATCAGCAACAATGGGACATGACTTATGGAATCGAAGAGGAATCCATCCTCGAAAACCTTCCTGTTGTTGATCTCAGACGAGACATCAAGCGATACCTCCTCTTCGAATCAGTTCAGCGAGCGAGTATGTCATGCCCTTTAATGATCATATAAAGTGACTAAAAACAAATCTTGTTGAGTTCAAATTCCTAATTATATATTGATGTGAACACAGGTACCGCTCTTCGATCAAATGGACGAGTACATGCTAGACGCCATAACTGATGTCAGCTCTAAGCTCGAGTTCCATCCTCCTCCCTTGCTCCACAAGAACTGTCAAGGCCATAACTGATGTGGAGGCTTTGGCACTGACAGCGGAGGACATGAAGTCGGTTTCATCGCAGTTTCGAAGGCTACGAAGCAGGCAGCTTCAGCAGACGTTCAGGCTATCTTCACACCAGTGCAGGTCATGGGCTGCTTGCTCGATACAGGGAGCGTGGTTGAGTCACAAGAGGCGAAGGCTGTCCGCGGATATCAAAGAAAGAGCATAGTATCCCAACATTTGATTGTCAATCTTTTTCAACCGAGTTGAGAAAAAGATGTGACCGAGTTTGACATCTACGCTTTTTGTAGGAATTGATGCTACAAATCCCCCAAAGACTTTATTGGAAATGATTCAGAAATTCATTGGGTTTGTGTTGCCAGGTGTTGACACATCTAAACCTCCAACTATATAAAACTGTTGAATTGAAACCCAAAAGAGGAATGCATCAGAACATTTGAATTTGCATATTACTGTAAATCACTAGATGAATGTATCAACCTAACCATCTGAATTAGCTATTACATCTTCACTTTGTAGACTTGCAGTAGGAGTTGAAGAGACAAATCACCCAAGACTTTATTGAAATGAATCAGAAATTTGTAGGGTTTGTTGTCAGGTGTTGACTCATCTAAACCTTCAACTAATTGCATAACAACTGTTGAATTGAAACAAAAAAAAGGACTTCATCAGAGCAAAAAAAAGAAAAAATTGTAACTACTAGATGAATCTATCAAACCAAGCATCTGAAGCCATTTCTGTGATTTGTACACTCCTCTGCTGAATCGACTTGATGCCGGTAAAGAAACCTGGGTTGAAGCAATCAAGAATGCACACTAAACTTGTTCCTTTGCTGAATGTATGGGATTGTAGAAGAGATGCTGCTAAACATTGCATTTACTGTTGCAGATATATGAAGCTATTCTGTTGGGTCTTTAAGGTAATCTAGCCACGTCTCTGAAGAGCCTGCAATGTGATTTCAGAAACAGTCTCAATATCGACCCGATTGATCGATTACTTGTAAAAAGCTAGAGGGCATGAATCAAGAAACGTGAAGAAAAGAAGGTACCAGTTGATGTGTCGCAATCCGGCAGGGGGGAATTCCTTAATAGCCTTTCTTAAATCTGCAAAATGCGTGGTTTCCCGAAAGAACTTGATCAGATTCCAAAGTTCTTCATCCTCCAAATCACCCTTAAAAGACAAAATATGAACCCCATTCTGCGGGTGTAGCGAGAACGAGGATTCATGATCGTCCACAATCAGCACCTTGCTGAGATCCCAGTTCCCCGTCAAATTGATGCGAGCCCAAGCCCTAACCGTCCAAGAATCTCTGTAAAGGCGGTGGGAGATGACATTGTTGGTATCCAGTCGATCGACAATGGGGGACGCGTACTCCCTGAGCCTGGAAGTGAACAAAACGACCACGAACGACCTCGAGCGCAAGTAGTTGAGCAATTCACCGACGAAAGGCCTCTTCCGAATGTAGTAGAGCTGTCCTGAGGCTTTGATGGCAAAATCGAAATTGTGATCGCCGGGCCATTCTTCCCAGGCGTGGATCAGGGTGCCATCTAGATCAAGAAACACCGTGAAAACCCCCGGATTTGGCGCCAGCGGCGGGAGTAGATAAAGGAGCCCTTCTGGGCCTTCGATTGCTGCTGCGGCGGGGTTGTTCCTCTCCGCCATTTCCCAGGGATCCGGCGGCAGCAGGAGTAGAAAATGGGGCTCTTCTGGGGCTTCGATTGCAGCTGCTGCGGCACTCGTCGACGTTTCTTGATCTCCGGCGGTGGTGTTCTTCTCCGCCATTTTCCCTCCTCCGCGTTTCTTTAATTGGGATTTTCTTGTTAGGAGAGCGGCAGTAGAGAGAAGTTGTGTTTGTGTGAGATTTGGGGAAGCTGTTAGAGTTTGAAGATTTATAGCAGTTGGATGCAACGGCTACGAACCACACTTGATCCTTTTTTTTTGCCGGGAAAGGGTCAGATTGAGAAGGGTTACAGAATTCAACGAATCAACTACTCTCCCTTTTTATTTATTGATCATATTTCGGTGATTCGAAACTCGCTCGATCACATATTTCGATGATTTTCGAAACATTTGGTAAATTTGACTATGAAATTAACCAGTGTGATATTTGGAGGGCCATTCGAAACAAGTTGAGTGAGCAAACATCATGTTGAGTAGCACCATGGCTCCAACTGCACGTGGCCCCAAAACCATCAAAGTGTTGCGTTGCATACAAAGGAAGGGTTTGGGGAAAAATCTGACTCTGCCACGTGGTCCATTCAAGGACTGACACGTGGCAGCGCAAATAAATAAAATTTTAAGATAGCTATTTTAGACTTTCACTAGTGTAATACTCGTGCCTTGAAGGCACGGGAGCTTGATCCATTTTAATTTGAACATCATTTTATATATCTATATAATACTATATTGATATATATATATATAAGGTTCAAATGAAAATGGAGCTTAGGATGAAAATCCCTCTTAAAGTGAAAATAGTCTAATTTGGATGTAAATGGGCCTAATTTAAAGGTAAATGTGCCTAATTAAATGAGTAATTACTAAATGGGCCTAATTTTGGTGTAAATGGGCCTATTTTTACGAGTAAATGGGAAAATGGTTAAATGACCCTAATTATGGGGTAAATTTCACACGCCCCCCAAACTTTCCATTCTTACGAATATTGCCCTTATGTCAATTATGAAAATTACAGATTTTAGCCCGTAATTTTTATTTGAAATAATATTGTTAGGTGCAACTATAATATTAAAAAAATACAACAAGAATGTTACATCACAATTTTTGTCTTTATTTTAAAAAGGGAAAAAGATGAGATTACAAAATATAAAGTGAACAAATAATACAATAAATGTTATTATTTATAAATGTGCATTTTCATAATGTGTCATACCAAAACTTTTCTTTATGGACCGCTATTTTATGACAGTTTTGTACTTTAATGCAACATGTGCCATTAAAAGCCTATTAGCTCAAAAAATGGTATAGTGATGTGCCCATGCACAAAGGTTCGAGTTCAGAATCCCGCATAAGCTATTTATAGTTGCTTTTTTTTGTGTTCCCGTTCATGAATAAGATTATAAAGTGCAATAATAAAATGATAATGTGCACAAATAAGATGATATAATGCATATATAACATTATATTGTGCAAATATAACTTTAAGTTGTGCAAATATAACACTATATTTTGCAAATGTAACATTATATTGTGCATATCTAATAATATAATGTTACGTTGTGAACATATAATATTATCTTGTGCGAATATAACATTATATTGTGCAAATATAACTTTAAGTTGTGCAAATATAACACTATGTTTTGCAAATGTAACATTATTTTGTGCATATCTAATAATATAATGTTACGTTGTGCACATATAATATTATGTTGTGCGAATATAACATTATATTGTGCAAAATATAACTTTAAGTTGTGCAAATATAACACTATGTTTTGCAAATGTAACATTATGTTGTGCATATCTAATAATACAATTGTGCAAAAGTAAGATAGGATTGTGCAAAAGTAGTATACAATTGTGCATAACTAAGATTATAATGTGCATGATTAACAATTTGCGATTTTTGCGCTCTTTTCTATTATGTAACCTATGTGGGATTTGAACCCACATCTTTGTGCAAACGCACATTGCTCTACCAATTGAGCTAATAGGCTAAATTATGATTTTCATGCTAAAATAGAAGAATCTAATCGACCTAAAGCATATCGCAATAAAATTCTAAAATCCAATTAGATCATGATCCATAAACAATTTGACAATGCTATGAACATGAAATTAGCTCCAAATCAACCCAACAACACAACCATATCATCAATTTCAGTCAATTTTGCTTTTGGCAAAAAGCCCCAAATTCTAAAACATATCGCAGTATAAAATTCTAAAATTCAATTAGCTCGTGATCCATAAATAATTTGAAAATTATATGAACATGAAATTAGCTCAAAATCAACCCAAAAACACAACCATATCATCAATTTCAATCAATTTGGCTTTTGGCAAAAAGCCCCAAATTATAAAACATATCGCAATATAAAATTCTAAAATCCAATTATCTAATGATCTATAAACAATTTGACAATGATATGAACATGAAATTAGCTCAAAATCAACCCGACAACACAACAATATCATCAATTTCAGTCAATTTGGCTTTTGGCAAAAAGCCCCAAATTCCGCTCCTAAATCAAACCCTAGGTTTTCAATCTCAACCTAAATCATTCAAACAATCTAATTAATTGTAATAAACAAGTTTAGGGTTAGAAATCATACCAAATTCGAGTTGAAACAAGGAGCAAAATCGGGATTTCGAAGGTATTCCGAGCGAAAAATGTCGAACAACACTTATGGGGAGATGGGCTCGGTGTGAGCTCGGCTGGGCTCGAACCATGTGGGTTCCGGTCTCGGGGGGTGCGGCTGAGGGAGGGGGTTCGAGCAGGTGGTGGCTGGTGGCCGGAGGTGGCTCGTGGGGCGGCGTGGGAGGCCGACAGCGAACCCATGCTGGTGAGCGCGCAGGTGGCTCGTCGGGGCCACGTCTGGGCTCGTCGGGGGCAGCAGGTGGCTCGAATGGGGCCACGTCTGGGCTCGGGGGTGCGCACAGCGGTGGGCTCGAGGGTGGCTGGTCCCTGGTGGCCGGAGGTGGCTCGAGATGGGTGTGGGTGCGGGAGTCCGAGAGCGCGCCTCCTTGGAACGCAGGTATTTTGTTTTAAAATTAGGTTATTTTCATTTTAAGCAAATTTTTCATCTTAAGGCCCATTTTCACTTTAACCTCACCCTATATATATATATATATACGTGTTTACAACAAAAATATGTATAAAATATTTTTTTATAATTTATAAATTAGTTGGAAAGAGATACGATACAAATTTTGAAAATGATTTCATAAGGTAAAGTAGTAATAATACTCAAACACGCCATCTAATATAATTTGAAATAAATATATAATTATTATCATTAGCATAGATCTAAAAAAGTAAAATATAAGCTCCCGTACAAATATTAAAAAATCATAAGCACATGATTGTGTGAATAATTTTGAAGTTAAATATGTAGATCTACATAACTTATTGATTATTTTCATGAGAAAGATGGTTAGAAAGATAGAGAAATTAATAGTGAAAATAAAGGTAAGATGGTAAACGAGAGATTCTTAAAGGTAGAAAAGTGTTCTAAGAAGCCTCATCCAAGATGTAAAATAAGCATTAGTAATGCTTATGAGTCTTAAAATATTATTTATTTTTCGATAGTCATTTAAGATGTCTAAAATAATTAAATTATAAAATAACTCTTATTTGGCTCTAATTGATTTTTATAATTAATTTTTGAAATCGAATATTTACAAATTGATTATTACATGTTCGTTGTATGTAGACATTGTGGGGAATATTGCAATCGGTTAAAAATGATAAATCAACAATTTTAATATCCAAGAATAAAATCAGCCAAGAATTGACGAATGTTCAATGTACGTAGACGATTAAAATAGATCACAAATTGACATACAACATATAAAATTAAATAATATTTTAGTATAAAAATAGGAAACAAATATGTTTAAAATAGGAAACAGATATTTTAAAATTTCAGCAATAATATTGACCAATAAAAAAATACCATTTGAATAAAAAAATCAAGTTTAATTGTGAGCGTGACACATCAGCAATATAACCGAAAAGAGATTGCAATCGGGAAAAAAATGGAAACATGTCTCAATATTTACGACAATATAACTGGAAAAAAAAAGAGGAATGGATTCAAATCATATTTAAAATAGGAAATAAATATTTTAAAGTTTCCATAATAATATTGACCAATAAGAAAATCTCATTTGAATAAAAAATTCAACTTTAATTGTGGGCATGACACGTCAGCAAAATGCTAGCAGAACTAGTAATATTAACTAGTGTAGATCCCGTCCCGTGTACGGAGAATGCGTTAATCTAAATATAAATTTTTTTTCCTCCAAAAAATAATATATATAAATATAAATAAAATTAGTTCGACAGGTTATATATAATCTGAATATCTTTTAATTAGTTTTTCTTAAAATATAAATAAAATTCACATTTATAAGGTACTATGTAAATCTCGTGTAATTTAATTAGATAGTTGATTTTTAAAAATATTTTAATATTCCTTTTTATTAAATATGTAGTATATATTTATTACAATAGTTTACTAAAATATCTATGTATGGATGGATTGTGGCTACATATACGACTATATAATATTTTAATTATTTATTTTGGCCTAAAAAAATAATATAGATAGATAGATATAAAATAACAATTATTAAATGATTGATTTTGATATAAATAATTATTTCCACCAAAAAATAATCTAAATATAAATAAAATAGCACCTATCAAATATTACATATTTATCTACTAATATTTTTGGTAAGTATGACTATGAAAATTAGTTTTATTAATTATTTTTATTATTACTACTACTACGTTTAATTATATTGATATAGTTTTTTCCTTATATAATATTTACTCTTTTATAAGATATTCCATCTATCCAATTATAGGTGTTAATGGTAAAATAAAATAATTATTTTTATTAGATTTTCTTTTTGACGGGAGAAAGCTTTGCGAGAGGCACTCTCGTGCCGCCACGTAGGCAGATTAACTCACGTGCCGCCACGCAGACACCAATGCATCGATTTTAGTATATGTATATAGATATATAGATAATAGATAATAGATAGATATATAATAGATATATTGGAATCGGAAAAAAAAAATGGAAACATGTCTCAATATTTACGGCAATATAACCGAAAATAAAAAAAAAGTAATGGATTCAAATCATATTTAAAATAGAAAACAAATATTATAAACTTTTCATAATAATATTGACCAATAAGAAAATCTCATTTGAATAAAAAATTCAACTTTAATTGTGGGCGTGACACGTCAGCAAAATGCTAGCAGAATTAGTAATATTAATAGATTTTAACATTATAGAAATATAAAAAATTATATTTTTGAATGTAATTTTTTTTTTTGGTGCAATTTTTTAATGTAATTTAATGTACCTATAGACATCTACTTTCCATATGTTTTAAGGGAAAAAAAATTCATGATATTATCCTATTTCATATGGGACCCATGTAATTTATTTTCCGACAAATATGCTAATTATAATATTTAATATTTACTCATAAAAAATGATTATTAATAATAAATGTAAATAATTAATAATATTTAATATTTAATAATAAAAATTAATAATTAGTATTATTAATAAACTTAATGAGAATTGATTATATTATGAGTTTAATATAAGAAGATTTCATTGTAAAAAAAAAAGGAAAATATAGAAAAGTAAGTTATGAGTCCGAATGAATGGGGTGAAAAACTAATAATCTGAAATGAGGCTATTAAGCTGATGTGACTCTAAAAAAGTAAGTTATGAGCCCGGAAAGAAATTCACTAATGCGAATGCTCTCAAACTTGATCTCACTCCCCCTCTAACAAAAAAAAAAGATTATCATTCCCCCCTCTCCCTCCTATTAGGTACCCCACCCACCCTCCTCTCTCCCTTTGTGTGTTACTCTTTCTCTCCCTCTCCCATCATAACCATTGCTTTGAAAAAAAAATTCGATGTTACTAGCTCCCTAATATATGTTTTTGTTTTTTTGTTTGTTTTTACTTTTTTCATCTTTTTAAACCTTTAATCGGTAGTTTAAAAAAAACAAATTACAAAGTCGTTGTTTCAAACAACGACTTTGTTCTTTTAATAATTTCTTTTTAAAGTTGGAGTAAAGTCGCTTTTTAAAAAGCGATTTTACCCTATTTTGACTAAATCTCAAAATAGTTTGGGATCTTGATCATTTTGCAATATTTTTTTTTTGATTTTTTTGACTAATTTGAAAAAAAAATCTCTATTTCGTTCTAAATGTTTATCAACTGTTGCATAGTTTTAGGGTCCGTTAGCCAATGCAAGTAGCTTTTCGGAGTTTTAGGTTTCAATATTTTATAGTTTTAAATAAGTCAAATATAAGATTTTAATTTAATTAGCTTTTGAAAATGGATTTTCAAGAACTACTCACTCCAAACTTTTCAGAATTTTATTCATTTTCTTTTATCTGTTCCGCTAGTTTGCATCAACTACCCTATCAACTGGGTTACCAAACACCTTACTAGCTTCTGAAAACTCTAGTTTAACATATATACTTAATCAATTAACTTCAGCTATTTTGTCAGCTTCACCTACCTTATCAGCTATGTTTTACAAAACTGACCCTAAAATGCCAACAATTTCACAGCAATCGTATCCAAAATTCACGCACACGGGCCGATAGAAAGCAATATCAACCAATTCAACACATATAAATGTTAGGGAATTTTACAGAAAAGTACCCTTTAAATAGGGGTGTTTTCACTTAACCACCCATTAAATTCAAAATTATAGAAATCACCCTTTAAATGATCTTTGTTTACAACTCACCACTCATTCATCTATTTTTGTTAATTTATCATTAAAATATAATATATTTAAAAATATTAAAATGTAATATATTTAATGATAAATTAACTAAAATAGATGAAGGGGTGATGAGTTGTAAACAAACACCATTTAAATGGTGATTTTCTATAATTTTGAATTCAAAGGGTAATTAAATGAAAACACTCATATTTAAATAGTGGTTTTCTGTAAATGTCCCTAAATGTTAAGTGTCTCAAAATATAGACTTTTTGACAAGTTTTTTTAGAAGTTAAAAATTATAGTATATACTAATCCCTTCAGTCGGAAATGTAAGATGTACGGAGTATTAGAAGATGTCTTTTGATCAACAATATAAGATGTTTTAGATTTTTAGGTATATAAGAGTAATGATGTGTATTGATTTTTGTATTTTTGATATTGTAGCCAAATTTTATTAGTTATAAAGAATAGAGTAAATTACACATAACCACCCACAAATTATGTTACTTTTCACATAACCACCCATAAAATTTAAAATTACAGTAAAACACCCATAAATTAGTTATCTTTTCATAAGACCACCCACCCATTAAACCTCTATTTGTTTTGTTTAAAAAGATTAAAATATCCTTAATTCAAGCTTATTTGTATTTAATGCAATGATTTATTTAAGTTTATTTGTATTTAATTAATTTAATGATTTGTTTTAATAAGACTTCCCATTTGTTAAATAATCTAGTTTTACTCTTACCCTTTTTAAAAAATGATAAATTATAATAAAATTATTCATGTTCGGCTAATTTGTCAAATGATATGTATAAGCTTAGCTTATTTTTTAAATTATATGATTTCATTTACCCTTCTTTTAAAGCAATAATCTTGTTTTATTTTAGAGTTTATCCCTATCTTATTCAACATTTGAAGAATGAGACTATTAGAAGCTATTGCAAGTCTCAACTCTTCACGTTGCAAATCCAATTTAGATATATATTGGTTGGAATATTTAGGATGGGTTTGAATTCCATTCCATTTAATTATAATTTAATTATTTACCTCGGTTTATGTGAGTAATTGGTTATATAACTAAAAATCTCATAAAAATTGAGGTAAAATATTAATTTAACCAAAAAATCACATACATTGGGATAAAACTATTACATTATATATAATTAATAAATTACGGAATCCAAACACACCCTTAATGCACCTTAAATTTTTTGTTTATAAAAAACGACCTCGTCTATTTTGCATTATAAATATAATATCATTGGAATCCAAACACATATATACATAAAACATTTTTCCTTTACAAAGTTCAAACAAATAAGCGTGAATTAGGGGTATTTTAGTCATTTTAAACAAAACATATATAGGTTTAATGTGTGGGTGGTCTTATGAAAACATGTCAAATTTATGGGTGGTTTATTGTAATTTCAGTTTTTATGGGTGGTTTATTGTAATTTTAGTTTTTATGGGTGGTTATGTGAAAAGTACTATAATTTATGGGTGGTTATGTGTAATTTACCCTAAAGAATATTGAGAATTAAAAAATAATAAAATTTATGAAAAAGATGATGATTTGAGATTTCTTAAAACTTGTGTTATTTGTTAAAAAAATCTTATATTATTGATAGGAGGGAGTATTAACTTTTATAAATAATTTTTTAAAATAATATTATTCTTTCTCCGTAAATCTAAGGGTTTTTTAAAATTGTAAACTTATTATTTTTATATCCTCATTAATTATCCACAACCCTTAAACCATACAAATCGAAAAAAAAAAAAGTTACAATAACAATGTTCGTATGTGAATGCCTAAAATATTTAAAGGACGGAGTAATAAATTCTAAATGTATGTAACGTTGTCAGACTAATTAGTAAACACAAAACAAAAGGCGTTAATGATCCAGAAATTTATTGGATTGACCAGCGGGGCCGGTGGCAACTCGATCGCTTAATTTGGAAGGAGCCACATTCATTTTCCAATGGGATTGGTTAGAGCCAAATATGTATAGAGTCAAGAGATCGATCGATCGATGAAGGGAGTATCAAACACGTAAACGGCAACAGAAAACAAGATCACATTACGCATATATATTACTATGTGATGGACTATATAAAAACAAATTAATATGAAAATTAATGGATATGGATATCATTTGATCATTTGTTGCGGAGAGATCTGAAATAGGAAGAAGGATCGTCTTCAAAGTCATCTCGGAAGATGGAGTAATCCCTACCAGGTGCCTTCATCGTCTTCCTCCTCGCTGTTGTCGTTGACGAGGATAGGACCCATGCGATCAGCCCCGCCCCAACAATAGCGGCTATAGCGACTCCCAACTCAACCGCATCAGTTGTTGAACGTCGTCGTCTAGTAGCAGCAGTCTGGAGGCCGCTTTCATTCTCCCCACCTTCAGAAGACGAGTTTTCAGTACTGCTTTGACAACCCCCCATGATCTGATCTCTATCACCTGCTCTCTCGATCAATTCGTGCTTTGTGTTCTGAATATGTGACCTCCTTCAACTGTTGGGCAGCATCCAAATTTAAAGGAAGATTAGGGAAGTGCTAGTGTGCTAGTACTCTCTGCATCTTGGAAGGTGGAATTCATTTCGGGAAGGAACGTATAATTAATTACAATTTCAAAATTAAACCGACAGTGCACATTCATGGATTGGTAAGTTCTATCGGCAACCAATCTTCACAACCGACCTTTCGTTTTCCCCTTAACCTTTGACTACTTTATGACTCCTTTGGATTTGGATATAATTATGTAATTTCCGGTCACAATTTTTAAATATGCATTTTTTATACATCTTTCGAATAAATTTAATTTAAAATAAAATAAAATAATAAAAAATGAACTACTCCGTAATTGTTATCGATCTCCTCCATTAATTAAAACTTGTCAATTTTAGAAATCTGCACACTTAATAAGAAAACAAACAAAAATACACTTATAAGTGATAGACTAAAAACCTACACCCACAAGTGTAGGAGGTTCAGTTATAGTAATCAAGTGTCGTATCCACAAGGATCGGAGGAATATCAATTGTCAATTTCAAACTAGTTCGACTAAGCCCAAAAGTAACTAACAAATTGAGGGAAAATGTGTGTAAAAATAGCAAACACCGATAAAAAAAATGATGAGAAATATATGTATGGAAGATATTCTAGGGCTAGGAATTCACCAACGATGCATCGTCAACAGACAAAAATATATTCTCGCTTGAATGATTTCTAACTAAAAAATGAAGGTAGATTGTCTAAGGTAATCGCAAATCTCCTTTCGGAATAGAAGTGAATGTGTCTTCCTTTCGGTTTCAAGCAACCAATTTAGAACCCTTAAGTGCTTAGAATTCTAAATGAAAATCGCATCAATTTCGCCTTTCGGTCTCAGTTGATATAACGATCATCTAGAATATCTATAACAATCCATAAATCCTCAAGAAGTTCAATTTCACTTTCGATCAACTAAACTTCGGGTTTAATCCTATGGTTCCAATGGATCAAATAGCCTTTCAGCCTAAATTCACCATCTAAATTCCAATTTAGGGCCTTAGTCTTTCGATTTAAAACTCAAAATCAGTTCTAACCAATTCTCATCGATTAGGGTTGGCGCAATAGGATTAAATCACCAAACAAAATCATAAATCAATCAAACGATACTAAGAACGAGTCTATTTCAACATCGTCGGGATCAACCCGAACCTAGAACAAGAGATCTAGCCCCTTATGGAGAATTTCATACTCAATTCATTCAAATTCGACAAAGCGAACATGAATCTACAAGAAGATGGAGAGAGATTTACCGAAAACGAAGAATTCAACAAGTTTCCAATTAGAATCCTCAAGAACCTCCCAATAGGTCTCCACAAGTTCTGATTTTCGTCCCCAAACTGATCTCCTCCGCAAACCTCTCGACTCCCCCCGTTTTTAGAAAGAAAAACGAATTAAATTCGGAACACATAAAACACTCGGTCGAGTGGTTTCTGCACTCGGTCGAGTGAACTCTGAGAGGCCTTCTGTGTAATGCACTCGACCAGGGTGAGTCTCGAGTGGTTTCTGCACTCGGTCGAGTGGCTTCTGGCTTGTTTATCCCGACTTCACTCTTGCACCACTCGCCCGAGTGGTTTCTGGAGGTTAAGTTTGGTTGAGCTTACTTCGCTTCTTTTGGTACGTCTCCTTGATTCCATCCATGTAGCTCGTCTTTGACAACTTCTAGGCTTACCAAAGATCCCTTAATCTATGAAGATTTAAGCTAAATATGTAGATCAAGCAAGACCAAGTATGAATGTATAAGAAAATGATCAAAATATTTAATAACTTGGTGACCAAGAAGGAAAAGAATAATCGGCCATTATAGCCATCATTCATTGAATGCACATGATCCCAAAACCCTACCTCAAAGGGTGGGAGACAATCCCTTAAATAGGTCCCCTACAAAGTGTCATGTGCCAAGCACATGGGACAAAGTCCCTTATTACAACCGAAATAAAAGGACAAGGAAAACTGCTAAGGGAAAGATGCAAGATGGGTTACTACAGCTGATCACTCAAGCTAACACATAAGCATAAGTTAAGCATAGCTTATTCTCCATACCCCCCCCCCCCAGAAGTAGTGTTGGCGTTCACCAAGAGCTTTAGTAAGAATATCAGCTAACTGAACTCATGTTCGAACATGTTGTGGTTGAATGAAGCCTTCCTGCAACTTCTCACGCACATAGTGACAATCAATTTTAAGATGCTTTGTCCTCTCATGAAACACAGGGTTTTCTGCAATGTGAATGGCAGACTTACTATCACAAAAGAGAGGAATAGGTAGAGGAATGGATACGTTCAACTTTTGCAAGATCCCTTCAACCCAAACAAGTTCACTGGATGAAGTGGACATACTCCTGTATTCTACTTTAGCAGAGGATTTAGATACAGTGACCTGTTTCTTTGTTTTCCAAGACACCAAAGCATCTCCAAAAAACACACAATAACATGTGAGAGACTTTGCACTGAACTGGCAAGCACCCCAATCTGCATCACAATAAGCTGATAGAATCATGGATGTTTTTCTTGGGTAATACAGACTTGTAGACAAGGTCCTTTTCAAATACCTAACCACATGGATAGCTGCATCAAAGTGTGGTTGTCTCGGTTCCACCATAAACTAACTGAGATGCTGGACATCATATGATATATCAGGTCTGGACAAATTGAGGAATAATAACCTCCCAACAAGTCTCCTATATTTCTCAGGATCAGACAATATCAAACCATTGTATGTGGACAATTTCAAACCTCTAGGCAAAGGGAAGAGTGCAGGCTTGCAATCCATCATTTGACAATCCTCAAGATTGTCAATGATGTACTTCTTTTGGTGTAGTGTAGTGCCCTTATGATCATGCATGATTTCTAAACCAAGAAAATATCTTGCCTGCCCAAGATCTTTTATAGTGAAAGCCTTATGAAGAGCTTCATTTGTCTGATCAATCACAATAATGTCATCACCGGTGATTAATAAATCATCTACATACACCAAGGCAACTACAATGTCATTAGGAACCTGGTTGATGAATAAAGAATAGTCTTCAAATGATTGAATATATCCCAAGCTCATCAAGAACTTGCATAATTCTGTGTTCCATTACCTTGATACCTGTTTCAATCCATAAATGGATTTCTTTAATTTGTAAAGTTGCCCAGGCTTGGCAAGAACATAACCCTCAGGTGGTTTCATGTAAACTTCCTCTTCAAGCTTTCCATGTAAGAAAGCATTGTTCACATCAAGTTGGTGAAGCTTCCATTTTCTGACAGTTGCAACTGCAATTAGGATTCTCACAGTAGATAATTTGGAAACAGGAGAGAAAGTGTGTTTATAATCCTTTCCCTTGATATGATTATAACCCTTAGCCACCAGTCTAGCTTTATATCTTTTTATGGTCCCATCAGGTCTATATTTAATATTATAAACCCACTTACTCCCAATAGGTTTCAAATTAGGAGGAATATCAACTAGCTCCCAAGTACCATTTTTCTCTAAGGCCTGGATCTCAACTTCCATGGCATTCACTCAATTACTGTTCTGAATAGCCTTTTTATAACTGTAAGGTTCATGCTTAACTACCATGTAAGCAAAAGACTTCAATGCTCCCCCATCACGATCAATCTTGTCTCCAAGACACTCTGCAAGAAAAGACTGAGATAAAGAATTTGTCTGTCTGCCATGTCTACAATCATAATCTTGTAACCTTCTAGGGGAAACATGTTGCCTAATAGATCTTCTTAGAGGAGGAAATTCATTCAAGTCCTGCAAGATCTCAACTGTCATTTGATCATTATTTTCTTTTGACTCCGATGAGTCTTGGACTTGAGAAGGTAAGGGAGTATGACTAGAATCTACTTCAGTATCAGCTAAGAAGTTTGGAAAGTTACTTCCCTCAACATTAATACACTGGTGTGTGACATAAGCATCATCTGAAGCTGGATTAACAAGGGGCAGAGATGGTCTGGTCTCGGGACTCTCAACCCCACATTTAGTTTGCTCTTTGAAGGGAAATTGATCCTCTTTGAAGATCACATCTCTGCTAACAAATACTTTCCGTGACTCCATGTCCCAGAGTTTATAAGCTTTCTGCCCAAAAGGATATCCAAGCATCACACTCCTTCTTCCCTTTGCTTTCATCTTGTCTCTTTTGTCATACCCCACTGGTGCATAGCACAAGCACCCAATAACTCTTAATTCATCATAGCTGGTTGGTTTACTAAACAACTTTTCATGAGGGGATACCCAGTTCAAGACCTCAGTAGGCATCTTGTTGATAAGGTGAGTAGCTGCAAGCACATACTCTCCCCAAAATCTCATAGGTAAGCCTGCATGTATCCTCAAACATCTTGCTGTCTCAACAAGGTGTCTGTGTTTTCTTTCCACTCTCCCATTTTGTTGGGGAGTGTAAGGAATAGTTTTCTAGTGAACAATACCATTAGAAGCAAACAGGTCTACACATTGTTTCTGAACAAATTGTCCCATTGTCAGTTCTCACACATTTAACTGAGCTAGCAAATTGATTCTCCACATAGGCTAGAAAATCACTTATTGCTTTGAAGACTTGCAGTTTGCTCTTAATTAAAAGAGTCAAAGTTATCCTGGTACTATCATCAAGGATAGTATGAAAGTAAAAGCAACCATCATATGTGACACGTTTATATGGTCCCCATAAGTCCATATGCATTAAATCAAAAGGCCTATTGGCAATATTCACACTTCTCTGAAATTGAAGTCTGTGATGCCTAGATAAAGAGAAAGACTCACAGTCAAAATTATCCAAAACTGAAGAACTAAACATCTTCAAATGTTTGAGCTTAGCCACAGAACTATGACCAAGCCTAGCATGAACTATTGCCAAACTTAAACTAGCTTTATTACAACTTCTCAAAACACTTTCATTAGCTCATGTGCCACCATGATCCTCTGAATGTATCTTGTATAAACCATGCTCTCTGACTCCATACAGTAAAGTCTTCTTAGATCTAAGGTCCTGAAAATAACAAGAAGATTTTGTGAATATGGCTATAAGATCAGTTTCATCAAGAGTTTTCCCAACTGACAGGAATCTGTGTTTAAAGCCAAGCACTAACAACACATAACTCAAGTTAATAGCATCAGTCAACTGCATATGCCCTTGTTCTGTAACAGATTTAATTGATCCATCAGGTAAACCAATGTGAACATGCCTGTGTAAGCTTCTTTTGCCAGATAAATTATGACACTCAAACACCATGTGATTTGTAGGGCCGGCACGATACTGTACCATGGGAAATTTTCGATTACCACGTACCGTACTGATACTATTCGGTATGCAATTTTTCCTACCACGTACCACCGAAAGTTTTGGTAACCGAAGTGGTTGGTACCGAAAGGGTCGGTTACCGAACGTCGGTACCGTGGTACCAACAGAACAAAATTCAATTATCATTTACGTGATTTAATATTATGGTATCCGGTGGTACCATCGGTACCGTCGGTACCGATGGTACCACCAACACTATATATATTCGGTACCACGGTACCAACGGGATTACGTCGGTACCGATGATACCGCCAATACTGAAACTATATATATATTTTATTTTATTTTTTAAAATATATATATTCGGTACCACGGGATTTTAATTTTCATTACCGTGTACCGTACCGACAATGGTCGGTACCGATGTTTCGGTTACCGATTTTGTCGGTTACCGACTACATGGTACCAAACTTCTGTTGGTACAGTTGGTAATCGGTTGGTACGGTAATTTATTTACCACCGCCCAACCCTAATTTGTAGCTCCAGTATCTACTATCTATTCACTCATAGATCTCTTTATCAAAACAATATTGGCATTATTAAAAGGTAGCATACCTGCAAAATTAGCAGATGATCCAATGTTGCCTTCCATCTGATTCTTGCCCCTCATCTTTTTGAGAATCTCTTGATATACAACATTTACCATTGTTGAATCTATGTTCCCTCCTGCATCATCCTCAAGGGAATTGTTTTGCACTTGGGAATCCATAGACCCAACTGCATTTGCAGACCTTCTTCCAGTGGTTCCATTGTTCATGCCATTTTTATGTTTCTCCTTGAGCTCTTTAAACCAATCAGGTATTCCATGCAATTCGAAACATTGCTCAGCCAGATGCCCCTTCATATTGCAATAAGAGCAGGTAGAATTCAGCTTAATTCTCTTCAATTCTCTCCAGTCTTTCATCTCCTTCTTAAAAGGAGCACCACTACCACTAGATGGCTTGTACTGATAGCTATTGCCACCTCTGATGGCAATCATGGCACTAGAATCTGTATTCATTCCTTGAGGATTATAGTCAGTAGAAGCTTCATTTCCTCTCTCTACTTGCTGCAAAATAGAATATGCCTTATTGAGGCTAGGCAAATGATCTGTGGCTAGTATGGAATTCCTAGCAACATCATACTTCTCACTAAGACTCATCAATAATTGCATAAGGCTGTTACGAGATTCAATCTCAGTAAATTTCTTTTTCAAATCACAATTACAGTCAGACAGAGCACCACAAGCACATTCTGGCATACATTCTAGAACTTGTAATTCATCCTAGTTCCTCTTGCACAAATTATAGAGATCTGCAAGATTCATATTTCCCTGCACAATATTCCCAAGCCTTCTTCTGGTCTGAAAAATAAGAGGTGCATTTGTCTGTCTAAATCTCTCCATAATATCCTCTCATAGAAGCTTAGATGAATCCAGAAAAATAAATCCTTCAGCAATGTTCTTAGTCATATAATTCAATAACCAACACCTTACCATGTAATCTGCTCTTATCCATTTGTCCAGATCTTCATGACCCATATCAGGTCTAACACAAGACCCATTAATAAAACCAATTTTACACTTAGCTCCAAGGGCCATAATCACCCCTCGACTCCAAGTCATATAGTTGCTCCCATCAAATGGAATAGCGGCAAGCTGTGCACCTGGGTGATATGAGTTCGACAAGAACAAGGATCTCCCGAATTTCCTTGAGGATTAGCCATATATTCAATCACTCTGTCTGCAGTGTTAGAACTTCCAGCGCCAATGAACATAAGCAATGCAGCAAACAATGAAAAATGGACCAGATTACCTCTAAAAAACAACCTCAAGCTCTGATACCATATGAAGATTTAAGCTAAATATCAAGATCAAGAAAGATCAAGTATGAATGTGTAAGAAAATGATCAAAATATTTAGTAACTTGGTGACCAAGAAGGAAAGGAATAATCGGCCATTCTACCCGTCATTCATTGAATGCACATGATCCCAAAACCCTACCTCAAAGGGTGGGAGACAATCCCTTAAATAGGTCCCCTACAAAGTGTCATGTGCCAAGCACATGGGACAAAGTCCCTTATTACAACCGAAATAAAAGGACAAGGAAAACTGCTAAGGGAAAGATGCAAGATGGCTTAGTGCAGTTGATCACTCAAGCTAACACATAAGCATAAGCTAAGCATAGCTTATTCTCCATAGAATCATCTCTTTCTCCTTAAGCTCTTGAATCAATATCAAAACCGCTCTGAAACACATGAAATCATAATAAACAAGCGGTAGACACCAATTCCTCGAAAAGGGACACAAAGGGCTAAGAAATAGGTAAAATGCTCGAGTAAAACTCCCTAAACTCTATGCAAGAGTGCCCTAAAAACAAGGATAGAATAGACGCTACCAATAAGTTATACCCCTAATTATTACTCTATTTTTTTATATTCTCAAAAACTACAACCGACAACTATTCAATCATTACAAGAACAATTTCGTAAAGTAGATGACAAACTATCTAAAATGACAAAAACTACAATTGAGATAAGATTAATTCGAAAATATTGGCATAGAGAATAAAAAAGGTCATAGCCTCATAGGTAAATTCATTCACCCTCTACATGTCGGGTGTATTTTGTTTCTGATAGAGCAGTTCAAGACAATGTCCTTATTACACAAGAAATTTTCCACTCATTTAGAACTTAAAAAAAAAAATTGGATAGCAATAAAACTGGATATGGAGAAGGTGTACGATCGTGTGGACTGGATTTTCACACCCTTAGTACTTGAAAATTTTGGTTTCCACTCTAAATTCATAAACATTAGTATTATGGAATGTATTACCAATGTTCCTTCTCGGTTCTTGTTAAAAAAAAAAGGCCCACAAACTTGTTTGCCCCGACTCGGGGTTTACAACAAGGAGATCCCTTCTCTCATTCTTATTCATTCTTGGGGCGGAGTTATTGGGTAGAAAGCTTAATTCGGAATTTACAGCTGCCGGCAATAACATTGGTTTCAATTTCGGTCATTCTTGCCCATGCATCCCCTTTCTCCCTTCGTTGATGATATAATTATATTCTCAAAAGGCAACTTGTCTGTCTGTTACAAAATTAGGAACATCATAGATGAACACTGTCAAATCTCATGACAGAAGGTTAATTACCACAAATTTGCTTTTCAATTAGTAACCTCGGGGATAACCCGCTATAGAATAAGAGAAATTGAAAGATGTTTGAATATTTCAAATGAGACCAACCTGTAGAAATATCTCGGATGGCCAGTCATAAATGGTCGAGTGACCGAGCAAAGACACTTTTGAGGAAATAATATGTAAATCTAAGGACCAACTAAGCAAATAACGAGCAAACATGTTATCACAACAAGGAAGATCAACACTTATTGCCTCAAATTTATCTTCGAAGCCCCTCTATACAATGCAAAGTTTCATGCTTCCTGGTATAATTCATAAGCAATTGGACCAAATAAGCATAACGTTCTTATGGAACAAAGACCTTCAACATTGCCCTCTGATTGGTTGGGACATAATTTGCAAACCCAAAAGTTATGGAGGACTTGGAATTAGCAAATCAAATAACATGAATGAATCACTACAACTTAAACTACTATGGAAAAATATCGGGAAAGACAAATATGGGCTCGAGTAGTCCAATTTTAGTACCTAAAAAACAACCACATTTGGAACTACAAGAGACATGGTAACACTTCTTGGTAATGGTTCAAATTGAGCTCCTTGACAACAACTTTTGAAAAATACCTAATATGGTGCATGAGAAACTTTTGGGAAGACAACTGTTTGTTTCTTGTAACACTTATAAAAAAGCTAATATGATTTTGCTAGGGTTGTTATATGATTTGAACAACTTGAGCTCAGCTGGAAAAAATGTCGACTCGAGCTCGTTCACTTATCTAAATAAGCTGAGCATGAGCAGAATTTTAAGCTTGGTTGAAAGGTCGACTCGATCGATTTAAGCTCGAATAACTTGAATTTTATAAAAATTTATAAAAGTTCATTTAAATTAATATGTTATGACCAAGTAGAACTGCTTAAAAATAAAAATAAAAATAAAAACTTGACTCGATCTCGTTCATTTCCTAAACAAGTTAGCCAAGCTTGATAAAAAAAGGTCGTTTACAAATTGGGATCGACTCGAGCTTGTTTACCAAATGAACCAAACTTGAACATGTCAAGCTCAACTCGAATAACACCCATAGATTTTGCTTGTAATTGCATCCCATCAGTACAGAGATGCTTAAAGGCCGTTTGATATACACATACGTAGATATCTGATATCGATATCAAGGATATGAGTATCAAATCTGATATCTGATATCCCTGTTTGGTATGTTAAGTATATCAGAATATGAGTTTCAGATTGGGTGAAACCAATGTTATATGACATTCATCCACCTCATATGCGTCCATTTCTAATCATAAGTAGAACAAAGAATCAACCAAAAATCCAAACAAGGCAAACACCTAAATAAACAATAAACCAAACAAATCAACTAATGCACAAGCTATACAACAGAGGGCTGTTCGGAGGGGAAGAAGGCTGTTAGGGGGGGCTTTGGAAGGGCAATAGAGGGCCGCTCGATCGATGGGATAGAGGGTCGCAAGGGTACGGTTTTGGGGTTTGTTTCGAAGGGAAAGAGGGCTGCCCGGAGGAGCGATAGAGGGCTGCTTGACAGAAAAGAGGGTCGCAAGGTTTTTGAGAGTGGAGGGAGGCAAACCCTAACCCTAGCTAAATCGGAAATTTATCTTTCAATTGAAAATTTTTCACCAAATAGAAGATCAAACTAAGAAAAGAATAGACAGGAAAGAACAAACCTTGAGGTTGAGGGGGAAATCTACAAGCAAGACCAATCTACAAAGAAGCGTTGAGGAAGAAAGAAGAGGAGCGTCTATTTTAATATCTCTCATTAGAATGGTATCTCAAAGTGGAAAAAAATATAAAGAAAGAAAAATATAAGTATATCGGATTGATATCCATATACCCATCTACTTAACACAGATATGAGTATCCATCCCATATCTGATATGGTCAGGGGCGGAGATGAGGGGGGGACTAGGGGGGCACGTGCCTTCTCTCTCATTTGACGAACTATCTAGGTGTATTCTCCTCGTCGATAGCTTCGTTTTGATATATAATACGCCTTAATCCGACATCTGAGTAAAAAGTTATGAATGTTTTAAAATTAAGGGTATATTAATCACTTTAATTTTGTTTCAATGGACTATAATGCTTTTATATTTTACTTAAATTAACATTTACATACTATAATTCATCTCGAGAGCTTCGAAATGCGAGGTTATACTAATCATTTCAACAATCAGATAAAAAGTTACACAAGTTTAAAATTTTTATATCTGGTTATACATTATTATATGTTATGAGTGCAACAAGTTATACTCTATACTACCTCCGTCCAAAAATACATGGACTTTACTATTCACGCACGCTTTTTTAGGAGGTAAAAACCATATAAAATATAAAGTTTTTTATGAATTTTTTTTAATAATTACAAACTTAATATTTTATATAGTTTTTAACTCCTAAAAAAAACGTGCATGAATAGTAAAAGTCCATGTATTTTTGGACGGAGGGAGTATTAATTAGGGTTGTTATTCGAGTCAAACAAGTCTAGTATTGTTTCATTGTATTTAATTAGCTCATTTAGAAACAAGTCAAGCTCGAGTCGAACATATATTTGAACTTGAGCTCATACTCGACTTGTTTAGTAAATGAACAAGCTTGATCGAGCCGAGTCTTTTCCCCAAGTATTATACAACATTACTTGCTCATGACATAGTAAATTAAAAGAAAATCTGTAAATTTCACAAAATTCGTGCTATTTTAGTTTCAATCGAATCAATCATAAAAAATTTCTCATAATTAACTCATTTGTAAATGATGCTCGAGCGGCTTTTATTGAGCAAAACTCGAGCAAAACTTGAGCTACTTAGCTCATATAACAACCATAGTCTTAATGTTTATTAAATTGCGTTTTCTTTACTTATTTAGTTCATTTTTTTTGAATATTTCATTTATATATTTATATTTTTTTAGGTGCGAAAAAATGATATTGTTTTATAAAAAACCGATGATATTTTATCTTAAAATAACATCATTTATTATCTTATTATATATAACTCTTTACGTCACTTTAATCCAAAACTATATCGTATTGTGCTCCCTCCGAAAATTTTCTTACTCCACCACTGGATATGGTATGCGTATGACTAGGGCTGTTACTTGAGCCGAGTAGCTCGAGCTCGGCTCGAAAAAAACTCGACTCGGGCTCGCTCGAATTAAATATGAGCCAAGTTTGAGCAAAATTCTGAGCTCGGGCTCGGCTCGAGTAGCTCGTATAGCTCATTTTATGGGTGAAATTACAGTTCTCCCCTATGTTTTATTTAACCCCATGTAAATAAGTTTTATTTAACCCCTTGTAAATAGGGCGTATATATCTCATTTCGTAGGTGAAATTACAGTTTTGTCCCTAGGTTTTATATAACCTCTTCTTCTAAAGAGTCTGTCATCCGTTTTTCCTTTTGGACTCCATTCACTTTTAATCACATATCTACATTTTGTGAGTAGCTCGAGCTCGACTCGGCTCGGCTCGAGAAAATGAGGCTCGAGCTTGAACACCCACTACTCGAGCTCGTTAGCTCGTATATCAGCCCTACGTATGACAGTGCCGGACCCTTAATTTGCCTTCTTCGCTACTGTAAATCACAAGTCACTGGATGTCGTACGTAAATAGACGGTGACACCCTCGCACACTCTGGAGATCAATCAGGATTCAGGAAGACGGCTTACACTTCTCATTTACTCGGTTCTGTATGTAGGAAGTTGGTCTCCCTAGTCTCTGTAGGCCCCACAAACTCCCCCTTCCTCGAAGCATTATTTCCTCCGCCCTCTCACTCCTTGTAAGTTACGGAGTAATATTGCCCACTTCTCCTCAGTACTTCCGCCACCATCGCTTGCTCAATAAATCAATCAATCAATCTCAGTGGATCCAGCAGCTTACCTACAGACAGAGCTCGCACCTGTTTTCTTCGGCGGTAATGGCCACAGTGAATCTCCCCACGGCGCAAATGTCTCTGTTGAACCCCGCTGCCGTTAATTCCTCCGATCGTTTGCTTTCCGCCAGGAGCTTCAATGATTTCCTCTTGTTGAATGCCGCCAAGAGCAGTACCACCACCAGGTGTCGTTGCCTTTCCAGGGACGCCTTCACCGTCCGATCTGTCAGGATTGGCGGGCAGAGCCAAAGTGCCAAGTTCACGCCTTTCAACGGAGCTCCTTTTCAACCCGTAAGTCTCCTCCTCCTTCTTTGATGTTTATTTGTTAGGTTTCTTTGGTTTATTGGCCCTGCGTTTCCCATTTCCGGCGAAATACTCTCATATTCGCTTCTGAATATACTTTTAAGAGATGATTCGAAAGTTTTTTGTTCAATCAGTTTGGGAAGTTTTTAGCATCCGTAATGGCCGAGGACTTTGAAATGTCTCAGGTAGTTTGAATACAAACATTGGAAGATTTTCTAGGCACTTTGTGGCTGTTGTTCTATTTTGCAGTTGTTTTTACCTTTGTTTTAAACTAATCCAGTTGAAGCCAGTTAAGATTTTGTATCGGTTTGTGAAATACATATCACATGTTTGCTCTTCTTGCTCAATTAATGGAAGCACAAGTGACTATTGCCAAAAGTTGTGTGCAGTAGGTGGCTGTGTTGTGTTGAAGAAACAGATATTGCACCTTTGTACTTATGAATGAGTAATGGTTAAGGCTTTTGGTTGTCTCTACCAAGCCGGATCAAAATTATTGTAATTTTCAGAACCATGAAATTTCAAGCTTTGTTTCGCCATTTCAGACTTGTGTTTAGAAGAAGGGCGTGGTTAGGAGCTTGTATTTTTTCTGAATTTCAAATTAATATTGTTCAGTTATGGAAATTAGTTTGTAAAAACAACTAAACAGATACTTGACTAAAGTAGATTTGAGTATTTCCATGCATTAAAATGGTGCATAAATGATTTTGACTCCATTGTAGTTCTTCATCTTCTTCAAGTCTATTTTACTTGGAGATAAGATGGGTGTACAGTTGAGGTTTATATATGTGACATTGCAAAATAATTTCACGTTTCCGTGTATTTAATACTATGAATGAAGAATGCCAAAACTGTGCTAGTGTTTCATCTTACTGTTCTTTTTATTTAGGCTCCTTTCAATGTGCAATCACAAGATAAAGATACAGAGCAATCAAGAATGGCTTCAGAGGCTTTGAGGAAAACAAAAATAGTATGTACAATTGGTCCTTCTACAAGCACACGTGAAATGATATGGAAACTTGCAGAATGTGGAATGAATGTGGCACGATTAAATATGTCCCATGGTGACCATGCATCTCATCAGAAGACAATTGACTTAGTTAAAGAGTACAATGCTCAGTTTGACGATAAAGTGATAGCCATCATGCTGGATACTAAGGTATTTTGATCCTAATGTCGTGCCACCTTTACTTTTATATTTATCTGAATTCGTTTTCATGGTAATTATTAATTAGTGTTTCTGAACTTCTATAATTAACTTTTTCCCCTTTCTTGTATGACTATGGAAAGTATATGTACTTAATTGTTAACTGATATGAGTCTTTTTGTTTAATTGTTATTGTTTCTCTATGCTACGTACTTGACTGATTATTGATATAAAAATAAAACTAAAACTAAAAATTCTTTCAGTCAAGGCAAGGATTAATACAGTGAATGTTGTTAGGTGATTGAAATGGTTGTACAACTTGAAATAGAATCAGTATAGGAAAGAGTGTACATAGTAGCTGCATGAATTTCTATTGATAAATAAATAAATGAAGTACGGCTATCTTGTTACGACTTCACTCCATTCACTAACCCATGGATATCTACATCTCTATGCCTCGTTCTAGAATCTAGTTTGAGATTGGTTGACTGGCTGAAAAAGTGAGCATGCATTTTAAGTTAGCTGTCTACTCATCTGAGGCTTAGGCTTGGGTGCCATGCTGCATTTGTCTTTCGTTTAGTGCATTCTTAATTCACTATATCTTATTTTGTAATTCTAGGGAAAAAAAACTCTCAGCCTCAGAAGGCATTTTGAGCACTAGATAGGCTTGTAGACCTAGATGTTTAGTATCTACTAAGTACTAACCTTACTGAGTATTGTCAGAACTAATATAAACTTTTAGCTTTCTTCTTCTTGCCATGGCAACTCTCCTTCAATGAAGAAAGCCCCCAATGATCTCATTTTATTTTCTAACTTTTCAAGTTATTTGTATATCATCTACTGCAGCTGGTAACAACGTCTAGTGCCAGCTACATATTGTCAGGTTGACAAGGTTGCTATTATCGACATGTTTGATCTCACCAGTCACTATGTTTTTATGCACATTAATGGTTATGCTTATCAAAACTCAATTTTTATGTGTCCATTAAGATGGGTTATAAATTTCAATCATTTTTATTGGTGAAGGTAAAAAGATCTAACAAGTAGTTCACATGCATGCTTTTTTAGAAAATATTTTTGCTATCATTAGTATATGGTTTGCAACTTTGCATAACTTGTTGTATGGTCAGTTGGTCACTAATTATAGTTTATATTTTTATTTTATGTTTCAAGCTTGACATCGTTGTATTTACTTTGAAGCTCAGGGATATTCTTATGAATTTAGAATGTCATGTAGGGTCCAGAGGTTAGGAGTGGTGATGTACCTCAACCAATCTTACTAAAGGAAGGTCAAGAATTCAATTTTACTATCAGAAGAGGAGTAAGCACGGTGGATACTGTCAGCGTAAACTATGATGACTTTGTGAATGATGTAGAGCCTGGAGACATTCTACTGGTTGACGGTATGTATTATTGAATCATGTGATGCTCTTGTCAGCATTCGGCCTATATTTTTGTTATAGAATCAACCTCATTCTCTATGTTTTCACTAAACAATGCTTGATGGTATTTGAGAACAAGTTTTCTTATCCATGTTTAAAGCCCAGAAACTACTATGTGCAACTTTAGCACCAGCATTAGTAAAAAATAATTATCTCATTCCTAGGTCTTATTCCTAAAGAAATTGGATTTTCTCCTTTATATGTTGATAATTATTCTTGTGATCTGTGGGAGAGTGAAAGGACCTTGACCTGTGATCATTTAGTAAATAATGGTGAAATGGTTTATTCAACATAGCATATTGCACATGACTGCTTATAAATTTGGAAAGATTGCATCCATATAGCTCATTAGTTTTAGTGGATAGCTCCTTGCCCAGTTACCATCTTCCATCCAGTCTTTAATGTTTTCTTTTCTTATGGCTTTTATTTTGGTGTCTGTTCACAGTTCACATGCATTTAAGGATGTTTAAATATCATAGAAAATGAATAAGTTTGATAGATAAGTCATTCACGTGTTTAGCTATTTATGATGTTCATACATTTGTCTTCTTTGTTCAGGTGGTATGATGTCATTGGCTGTGAAATCCAAGACAAAGGATACTGTTAAGTGTGAGGTTGTTGATGGAGGAGAGCTAAAATCAAGACGCCATTTAAATGTGCGTGGAAAGAGTGCAACACTTCCATCCATAACAGGTTGTTTATCATTCAGTAGTTTGATAAGTCATTCTGAACCATTCTAACTTGCTTAAAATTTACATGTTGCTGATGGTTTCATTTCCTTTCTAATCAAACAGACAAAGACTGGGATGATATCAAGTTTGGAGTAGACAATGAGGTTGATTCTTATGCTGTTTCATTTGTGAAGGATGAAAAAGTTGTACATGAATTGAAAAATTATCTGACAGGTAAGTAAAGCCAATCATTCTCGGTATTTCCTATATTGACATTTCCTTCTCTGACATTATCTCACTTTTTCTTTCTTTCTGCATCTCAATTTCCAGGCTGCAACGCAGATATAAGTGTTATTGTAAAAATTGAAAGTGCAGATTCTATTCCGAATCTTCCGTCAATTATTGCTGCATGTGATGGGGTTAGTTTCTGCATTCTCGTTTTCCAGTTTTCATATAGAACCCTGTAAGTTTTGAACAGTTCTAGAGAATCTTTTCAGTGACTTTCCTTTTGACATATTACTGGGGCTAACTTTGTGAGCATTTTTAATCATGACGAGCACAGTAAGAAGGAAGATCCGTGGACCGTGGTTATGTTGTCACTCAATTACCAACTAGGACAGGCTCTCAAAATATCTCATAATGTGATCAGTGTTGCTACCTATTTTTCCGTTTGTGGATTTGTGCTAGAAACACATCTTTCATGCACAGCCAGTTGAGCATAAATGTGCATTTACTTGTTCTCTTAGTATTTGGCGCTCTTATAGACTGTTGATGATTCCAATCATCTCATGGATCTAATAGTTTTCATTTGGTAATTTATCATTGATTTTTAAAATATAGGCATGTTTCCCACTGACTTCACCTTCCTCTGCTGAGAATATTGAATTTCAGGCTCAAGAGGATCCCAGTGACTGTTTCAGTTCTCAGTCTATGGGCTGGCCTGAATTGCAATATTTGATTGGCTCATGTTAATTATGGTTTTTCTTTCCATTGGATCCATCAGGCAATGGTGGCACGTGGGGATCTTGGAGCTGAGCTTCCTATTGAGGATGTCCCTCTGTTGCAGGTAATTTAATTTGTAATTTGTTATTCAGATTGATTGTTGTTAGTTTTCTTAAGGAAATGATCACCGTTCTGTAGTGGAAGTACAATAATCAATATTATGAAATAAACTCTTTCTCTAAGCTTTCTGTAGTATAAGAGCTTATATTCAAAGTAGTAATTTAATTCTCTCCTCTTATCAAATTGTCTGTTCTATCCATGTCAATCACTCAGGAGGAAATCATTAGACGATGTCACAGCGTGCACAAACCAGTGATTGTAGCAACTAATATGCTTGAAAGCATGATAAATCATCCAACTCCTACTAGGGCAGAAGTATCTGATATTGCTATTGCAGTGCGAGAAGGTTCTGATGCAGTCATGCTTTCTGGTGAAACTGCTCATGGAAAGTAAGTAAAATACACCTTCATAGTGTGGAAATTGACAAAGTTGGCTTGATTTCCCCCTTTCTATTGAGTAACTGACACTCAGAAACTATCCATTATCTGTATGAATGCATGATGTTAGCATTTCAACATCTAGACGTTACCATCTGTTGGATGGATTTCTAATAGTGTGTAATGAGGGTTTAAATGCAATTTTGTTTATAATGAGTAGTTATTATGTAAAATGTCCATGTCTTCTTCGACTTCCCTTAAAACATATATGAGAATGTGGCTCACTCTTGCTAATTTCTGTTGATTATGATCTGCTGAAGGTATCCTCTCAAAGCTGTTAGAGTGATGCATACTGTTGCACTCAGGACTGAGCAAAGTTTAAAACCAGCCAGTGCTAGTCCTCCAGTACATTATGATGCATATAAGGTACACGCAGTTTGTGAGTTCTATTTGATTTGTTAATGTGTGTAATTAATTTGAATATAGCTGATTCTAAGAGTCGGGTGTCTTGATTCTCTGTTCTTCTTTGGAGCTTGCATGTATTGCAAAGTCATAATCATTTTGCTGTTTCAGAACAATATGGGCACAATGTTTGCATTCCATGCCACCACAATGGCCAACACTCTTGATACTCCCATCATTGTTTTCACAAGAACAGGCTCCATGGCTGTCCTGCTAAGCCATTATCGACCATCCTCGATAATCTTTGCGTTCACCAATGAGTAAGTCGATAAACTTTAGTTTTTATGAAAACATTTTTGCATTTTGATGCCCCAGTGATACGATTCTATCATTTTGTGACTAGCTCAACTAATGCCAATTTTTTTTTGCATTACAGCCAAAGGGTCAAACAGAAACTGGTTCTGTATCACGGAGTAATGCCCATATACATGAATTTCTCCGATGATGCAGAGGAGACCTTCTCCCGTGCTTTGAAACTATTATTGGTTAGTACTCTTCTGAAGTCATCGTTACCAACCAAACATTTACCGTATGAAGTTGTGCTTAATTGTCATATAACATGCTTCAGGACAAGAACCTGGCGAAAGAGGGACAACATGTAACTATTGTCCAGAGCGGTGCTCAGCCAATCTGGCGCCGAGAATCCACTCATCATATACAAGTCCGCAAGGTTGAAGGCTAAGTCATCTTTTTGACGAGGTTTCGTTTTATAATTGCCGCAGACCCTGTACACTTAAAATGCTTGTTTCTTCTTATTGATGCATGAAAATGTTAGCGTATTTTGTTTCTTCTTATTCATGTATGTTTCGCTCTTCATGCTTGGTTTGTTAAGTGGTATGAATGTTAGGTTACCTCTAACCATGTAACCAAACAAGCTTAGTTCCCAAGTGAGATTCATCTGGCCGATGGGAAACCCTATCCAATGTAGTGAAGTTGGGAAACCAAGCTTGTATGTTTCGCCCATAGTGTTGAATCTTCTTCAGATTCAACATCTCCCACATCTAATCAAGCTCCATAGGTGGAAAATATATAACCCGACCCATCACTCATTTATCAGTGGTTTTTTTTTTGCCGGATTTTCACCCTTATAATTGGGTTGGATGAGTTGGTCACGGGTGATGGGTGATATATTTTCTACCTGTTACCTGGCTCATCACCCGACCCACTTGTAATTTTGTAAACTCTTAAACAAGCTCGAGTATGTCCCACACACTAGCACTACACCATGAACACATATTGGACAACCCTGGTTTGTGGATGATCAACCCCAGGCCCGAGCCAGGTTGAATGTGTAACCTTGAGCTAGCTTGGAAGGTATAAAGTGTGAAACCCTTTCGTCTGAGATATAGCTTATGGGTCTATTTCGGATATTGGGCTTGTTTAGTATTAGTTGGGCCGGATTAGAGTTAGCTGAATTGAAGCTCACTTTGATTGCTCAGTTGTTTGTGGCGAAAAGTGTTGTTTCGATTATGGTTCGCCTATGTAAGGAGGCAACGCTAAAGGTGCACCTCATTCAAGCTCGACGGTAAGAAACCCTTCGTTCTTGTAGATCTGGAGTTAGCTTCATAGAGGAAGCTCAGATCTAGCATCAGGAGATTCTAATCTCCGATCTCGTTTATGGTCTTGTGTTTTCTCTTCGTTCTTGCATGCATCTGTTTTCATAAGGGTTTTTCGTTTTGGTTTACTTGTTAGTTGTGTATTTGTAAACTGAGTGCTTATTTCATACTTTGATCTAGGGGATTTTGGGTGAGTCTCCCCTCTAAGGCTATGTGGAGTAGGTTTTACCGAACTGTGTAAACATTCCCTTGTGCTCTTGTCTGGTTTTGGTTTCGTCTGGTTTGTTTCGAGTTTTCAAACGACATTTTCCATAACACTACCCATGACAAAATGTTGTTACTTTTGTTGAAAATGAACCATTCGCTATTTCATTGACATGTAGCTTCACCATTTATCATTAAAATGGCAACAAAGAATGATGAAGAGCTACACTGCCTTCTCAAAAGTCTTTTCCTTCACTTATTATACATAATCCGATCAATCATTGCTCGTCGGATGAATTAGATTAGGTACAACAACAACAACACACTGGTTCTAAAGGTTATACTATCATGCAATGCATTAGGCATAACAGTCATCCTCGGTATCATTCTCTCCGCGTTTCCCTTCAAGCTTGCTATACTTGTACCACTTCGCGCATAATCCATAGGCAAAGAAGTCTATCAGTGTCAGCGCGGCTAGAAGAAAATAAAACCTGTCCAAGTGACCCTTGTTCAAGTTTCCGGGGATCCATCCAGGCATGTTGTCTCCTGTTGAGATCTTCATGACAATGGAAACCAAGAAGCTGCTGACATAGTTCCCAAGCGAGATTGATGTCATGCAAAGTGCACTCCCAAAGCTCTTCAGTCCATCAGGCGTTTGAGCGTTGAAGAACTCTAGCTGACCGACATACATGAAGACTTCCGAAGCACCTATCAGCGCGTATTGAGGAACTTGCCAGAAAATGCTCAGAGTGCTTGAGTTGGAGCCCTTGCAATGTAGACAATCTTTAGGAGCATACTTTAGTCTGTATAACTCCACAATTCCAGCAGAAATCATTGCTATTACTGCTATGATTAGGCCTATTCCCATCCTTTGCAGTTCAGTGATCCCTCTAGCGTCGCTCTTCCTGATTCTACCAACCATTGGATCCAAAACACGACGATAGATGAAGATGAATGCTGCTACACTTAATATGTCAAAGCTTGACATGCTTGCTGGTGGTATTTGGAAGCCTGCAATGGTAGTTTTCATCACAGCACCTTGCTCAACGAAAAGCGATGCCATTTGAGTGAAAACTACTGAGTAAATTATGGTGCACAACCATATAGGAAGCAGTCTTAAAATGCATTTCACTTCTTCAACTTGCGTAACTGGGCACAGGCGCCATGGGTTACGAACTCCACCCTCCTTGTCCGACAAATCACCTGTTGTCACGAGTGCTGCTTTATCTAGAAGTCTGTAGCTCAAACATGAAATGAAATCACCCATCAGTCCAATGAAAATGGTGTACAAATTATGATTAGGAATCTGAAGTCTTGCTTACTTGAATCCTTCTGTATGCAGCATTTTTCTGCCTGTGTTCGCGGAGCTTTCCTTGTCATTCATGTCGTATAGGTTTTTGTCGTCTGATGGTACTTGTGCCTTCCATTTTCTACAAGCAGCAACCAGAACCTGGCAAAATCTTGACAGAGGGTTGCCACTTGGTTTGAAGTGCCTGTACCTTGGTGTCCCTAACAGGAATAAGACTAAGGCAGCAAACGCCGAGGCAGTAGATGCCCAAAACCCAAGAACCCAAAGCCCTTCATCTTCAAAGAAGACCAAGACTGTGTTGGAGAAAAGCTCTCCAAGGTTCAGTGCTAGGTAGAAGTAACTGAAAAAGGACACCTTTGAGTGTGCCTCCCTTGGATGTTCTTCATCAAACTGATCAGCCCCAAATGTGGCGATATTAGGTTGATACCCTCCATTGCCTAGTGCTATGAGGTATATAGAGAGGTAAAACAATCCCATCTCCATGTTTGTATGCGGCGCACATGGAGTCTTTTCATCTCCACAACCTTTCGGCTTGAGCAAGAAGAGGTGTGTAGATAGTGATAGCAGTCCAAGCCCCTGTCATTAGAAGTGCATAGTTATTTAGACATGAAGATAAGAGCAAGAAAATGAGACTAAAGAATTCACTACTTACGATTACGAAGATCACTTGAAACACAGCACATGTTTTGTGTCTTCCCCAGTATGAGTCGCTGAGAAATGCTCCTACGAGGGAGAAGATATAGACAGTTCCTGTCCACTTGCTGACATTATTCGCAGCGTCTGCATTGTTCTGCCCCACTACCCTAGTGAGGAAAAGCACTAAATTGACTCCCACACCAAAAAATGCCAATGTTGCAAGCCCTTGATTGACTGCAGTAAGTACATGAGAGAAAAAACGCGACGTTAGAGTTTTTCTAGCTATTGCTTGATGTCACTGAATCACAGAGAGCTTGACAGAAAGGTTGCTCAGACTTTCTGTTTCAATTTCTTCCTTTGAAATCACTTAAAACAGATTCTGAGTGCAGCCTATATGTACATGGAAAAAACTCCAGTTGAATAAATTAGGCTCTTTTAGTTATCATTCATTGTGTCTTCATCTTACCAATTTTGTGAAATCATGCATGTTGTTGTAGTGAAACATTACGACGTGTGCATTGTATTTGTTTTACGTGTGAGTTTGTTAGCTTTAAAAAGAAACGTTACATATATAAGATCAATCAATAGGCAGACACTTACCAAGTATGATGATCCCAGCAGTCCATTGTCCAGTCTTATGGCGGATGGCGGAGTGACCCTGCTGATCTACTGACCCATCAAGTGTGTATACTTCTTCTGCCTCCTTCACCTTAACCTGCAGTGTTCATCCCCATTTAGACATGTTTAACAAGATGATCGATAATTAATCGTTGTATTGGTTGTTACTTAGGCATATAGAATGCTAGGAGCTCGGAAGGAAGGAGTAACCTCTGTGGAGACCTCGAAAACATCCATGGCAATGAGTTGCTTAGATTTCTCAATGCAAGAATTTGGGAGAAGTTGAAGAGTTGATGACAAGTTTATGTGCACAAGTTGGGCTTAAGAGGTATTTATAGACAAATGAAGTTTGTAAATGAGGAAGAATGGCAAGCATCAACTTGACAAAATCCAATTTGATCTGATCCGATCCGAACAGACCCGACTTTAGAATAGTGAGCTTTAACAATACATATTTAAAAATACACAAATAAATTAATAAGATTGCGTTAAAAGAGCCTATAATAATTAGTATTTGTTAAAGAAATGTTCAAATTTGTCCATTATGGAATGACCTAAAAGATTTAAAGTTATGGTATGGGATAATTAATTTAAAATTGAAGTTATCCAATCTCAAATGCCTCTTGAATTAAAGACTACAATTAAGTACCCAAATGGAAGTCTGAATGAGAAAAGAAAATAGATACTCCAATTGAGAAAGAACTGGGGAGAAACAAAAAAAAAAACAGGTACATGAATTAATAATATTACACTAATTCATTTGCTGTATCCAATATGATATGAGAAATAAGGTTGGGTGATGATGTTGATTGATTGCACTTGTGATTGCTTTTGCAAGCCCACTAAACAAATTTTTCATTCCATGCTCCAGCTTGCAGCTAATGCTCGCTTTTTAGGACCTTAATTTTGTTTGGATGTCCAATTTGAATTTGCGATTAAACTCTCTTTTCACTTGTGATCGAGTGTGTTAAATTCCGGTGAGCCATGTAGTGCATCATGCGTATTCAAGTCAAGCACACAAGACCAGTGCGGTTCCATTCTAAAATTTTGACAATAGGAGGAGTGACTGAATGACTTATATATAAGGTTCAGATTCTCGTGTTTTTTGATGTAAGTCAAAGGTTTCAACACATCGCAACATATAGAAAGCTCCAATGTGTAACACATATATTGTTTTACTTTTCTTTTTTGTAGAAATTGTCTTCTGTTTGCCTCCCATTCTAGACGTCCTTAAAGCACTTTTATCGGGTGTGGTCTGTACACCGATACTAGGAGAAATAACATTAAAAAAATAGAACAGTGCCCTGATCGATACCAGAATGATGCTCGGCTAGTACCGACACTAGGCGTGTGAAAATAGCCCGAAAAATGGGTGAGCTGGAAAGCATTTCGTTGTTTCAGAAAATCAGAAGAAAAATGACGTCGGTTTGCCAGAGGACGGGACGGAACACGTTGCGTTGCAAGCTATGGTGCGCTGAAGACATCTGTAGCTGGAGATGCCCCGTGTCGCCACTGGATTAGCGCGCAGGAGATGAAGCCAGATCGTTGACACGTGTGGACGAACGGACGGCTTCGATTTTGTGCTGGACGAATTAGTTTTACCTTTTAAAATCAATTTTCCGGAAAAAAAACAAATGTAAAAAAAAAAATAAAAATTTACCACAATACTAGATTCATTTTTATCTACATGTAGACATCAATTTTGAATATATTTGAGTATATTTTTTTAAAAAAATATTTCTATTTGATTATAAATATGCAAAATAAAATCCGAAAAATTAAAGTATAATTTTGGAATAATTTGAAATAATAAATAATGCAAGATATAAAATAAATAATTATAAAAAAATATTTTTTTTACATATGGAAGTTCATACTCCCTCCGTTCGGCAAAACTTGTTGTTTTAGAATTTTGTTTTTGTTCGGAAAAACTTGTCATTTTAGGTATTTTTGCTTCTACTTTACTAAAATACACTTGATTTGATTGATGTGTTGTGAGTTGTAGTTTTTGATAAAGTAAAAAGTAGAGTAATAATTGAAGGCAAATTAGTAAAAAAGAAGTGTAATTATTAGTTTTATTAAAAGTTGTGTGGAGAGTTAAAATAACAAGTTTTGCCGAACGGGGGGAGTATTTAAATAATAATAAATGAATATAATAATATAATCGAGAATGGAAATAATTATTGGAGAGAGATATATTTGTAAATTGAGTTGGTATGAAAAGATGGGTTTTGGAATACTAGAGATACTACTGATAAAGTGGAAAAAATGAGAATGTGATGCTAGGATGATGTGGTAGAAAGAGAAGAATAAAATATCAATATTCCTAGTATCCCTAGTATCATTGATAAACATGGCCTTATGAACGAGCTGAACTTAAGTTCTACATCATATATCCTTTACATCTCCGTCAGTAGGGATACCGTAAGCAATACACGCAATCCTGTCTGCTACAATATTAGCTTTCATCAAAATATGACGAATAGAAACCATAGAAAAGAAACTTATTAACCAGTTAGTATTAGTTTTCCTGAAAACTTGACAACAAACACTCTTTAATTATCTATTTCGTACTCAAGACCCTCGGGTTCAAATGCACATCCAATTTTCTTCGACTTTTTTTTTGTTTTTTTTTTCTTCTGATGATAGTGGAAAATCCTTATCCACATCGGTCGTGTCTCTATGATACCTATAGTACTCGCAAACCAAACGAAAGACATCTAGCCTATTCATCTTGTTTTTCTAGACATTTGAGTTATTAACACCATATTAATTTGTAATGACACCCATAAAGCGAGCTCAATCCTTTGCGCACTTTGAGTTAATGAAATATCTATCTATCTGAAACATAACTGAATAATCGATACCCACTTCCATAGCGAGGTTAGGGAGATCTTGCAATTCGAAACATATTGAGGAGGAAATCCTAAATTGACATAAATATTACTCCATCTGTTAATTAAAACTTGATGTTTTACTATTCATGCACGTTTTTTTAGGTGTTAAAAACTATATAAAATATTAAATTTTTAAATAATTTTTTTAAATAATTTCATACTTACTACTATTACGTATGAATTATAAAAACAAATGCAAAAAAGTTAATATTTTATATAGTTTTTATCATTCTAAAAAAGTGTGCATAAATAGTAAACGACATGTTTTAATTAACAAATGGAGTATATGCTAATTAAATTTGCTGATGCGACAACCAATATGTAATACTCCGTACTAGAAAAAACCTAGCTACTTCATCCGTCTGTTATTAAAACTTGACATTTTACTACTCCCTCTGTTCCAAAATAAGTGTCGTTTGTCTTTTAATGCACGTTTTTCAATGAGTTAAAAAATCTATAAAATATTATTATTTTAGTTAAATTTTTTATACAACATTATACTTATTTGTGAGGACTATGAAATTATATAAAAATTTTGATTAAAAAAATAATATTTTATAGAGTTTTTAACACCTTAAAAAACGTGCCGAAAAGCATAGTGACATTTATTTTGGAACGGAGTTTATACACATTGATTGGTTAAAAACTATATAAAATATTAATTTTAAATTTTTTGTTTAATAACTCATGCTTATTGTTATTATTAAGTATGAATTTATAAACCCCTCCCAAAAAAAACCCCCTAAATCTCCTTGAGACAGTCGGCGCCGCCACCAAGCAAATGAAGCAACTTCTGCATCTTCTGCATCTTCCGCCACCAAGCAACTGCATCTCTCCCATGGATAAACTCTCATTCCTTCACTTATGAAACCTCCAAAAAAAAAAAACTCTTTTCCAACCCTAGCCGCCACAACCAGTTCTCCAACAAGCCGCTCCCCAGCCACTCCGGCGACCTAGCTCGCCCGGCTCCCCACCACATCCAACCCACCCCCTCACTGCCGTGATCTGATCATCCTCCCCTCTCTGTTCCTTGCCGTGACCGGCCCTGGCCAGCGACGCGGCAATGCACTATCCATAGCCTTCCTGACCACCCGAAGCTCTCCTGCCACCGGAGACCTCTTCATCAACTCCCCACCTACCACTGTCCTCGCTATTCACCTCTATCCCTCCGTCGACTCTCCCATGGTTGTCGTCTCCCTCCTGCTGTGTAGTCGGGAGTCCCTCCATGTCGCCAAAGGCCTCCTCCTTAACCCCATTCTCCTCCCCCATCACCGCACTTTGCCCGACGGTTCCCTTCCGCCGGTGCATGTACCTGTGTTGGCCTCACCAGGTTTCACCCCCCACCCTTGATATCTCAACTCGGATTGACGGTGGCGCCTCCTCCGTTGGTCGAAACTCCCACCAACAGACTCTTTCCCCCTTTCTTTAAACTCTAACCCACAAATCTAACCCTAAATCTTAACCAGTTGCTGCCGTCGCCCCTTAGCCTCTTCACCGACGAGCCATCGCTTTGGTTGCGTCACTCTGTCTCCACATTAGAGCCCCCCGACCCATGAGAAATCCTGTTTTGCTACCCTTATCTCAAAACTTCAAACAAAACCTTACAAATTACCCAAGTCCTTTATTGTTTAATCTTCAAATCTCAAGTTTTCGAGTCAGAAACATCACAAGCAACATGATTGTTGAGCAAAGCCTCGACATTCTTAGCCAACAATGCCATGTCTACTGCTCTCTCGGATTGCATGCAAGCCACCGCCAAGTTCTAGTCATCTTTTTAATTTTAAATTTCTGTAATTCCAATCTTAGATAATTTTTTTTTACTGGCGACCCTCTGCGTAGGGTCTTTCAAGCTATCGGTTGATGGCTTCAATATCGCGTTGTCGATCTACTTCTTGCCTACTGTAAAAAAAAAAGTTTGAATTTATAAAAAAAAAATTAAAAAAATGATATTTTACCTACTCCCTTTGATCTAAAATGTTTGATGTTTTAAACTTAGACACAAAAATAATTAAGAAATATTTCATTCACATTTAAATACCCTATAAAGTAATTTTTCTCTCTCCCGTATTATTATGCACAAATTTAATTGGTTAAAATAAAAACAAAAATACAATTTAGGTTGAAAATAGTGAAATAGTGAAAAAGTAAATAAAGTATAATTATATTTTTTTTTTATAAGGTAAGAATTCGAGAGTCAGATAGACCTGTCTCCTTGAGTGGTCGACAAAGTCGGCAGATAGCGAACCGTTAAACATACAACTTGTAATAGAAAGATGCAATACGAATTGTGGCAAGCTAACAAATCCAGGTGAAGAACAAATTAACCTAACCATAATACGATTGAGGAGAGGTTAGGGAGATCTTGCAATTCGGCACATATTGAGGAGGAAATCCTAAATTGATATAAATATTACTCCCTCTGTTAATTAAAACTTGATGTTTTACTATTCATGCACGCTTTTTTAGGTGTTAAAAACTATATAAAATATTAACTTTTTTAATAATTTTTTTAAATAATTTCATACTTACTACTATTACGTGTGAATTATAAAAACAAATGTAAAAAAGTTAATATTTTATATAGTTTTTATCATTCTAAAAAAGCGTGCATGAATAGTAAACGACATGTTTTAATTAACAGATGTAGTATATGCTAATTAAATTTGCTGATGCGACAACCAATATGTAATACTTCGTACTAGAAAAAACCTACTCCATCCGTCTGTTATTAAAACTTGACATTTTACTATTTATACACATTAATTAGAGGTTAAAAACTATATAAAATATTAATTTTAAATTTTTTGTTTAATAACTCATGCTTATTGTTATTATTAAGTATGAATTTATTAAAACATTTTAAAAAATGACATTTTATCTACTCCCTTTGATCTAAAATGTTTGATGTTTTAAACTTAGACACAAAAATAATTAAGAAATATTTCATTCACATTTAAATACCCTATAAAGTAATTTTTCTCTCTCCCATATTATTATGCACAAATTTAATTGGTTAAAATAAAAACAAAAATACAATTTAGGTTGAAAATAGTGAAATAGTGAAAAAGTAAATAAAGTATAATTAATTTTTTTTTATAAGGTAAGAATTCGAGAGTCAGATAGACCTGTCTCCTTGAGTGGTCGACAAAGTCGGCAGATAGCGAACCGTTAAACATACAACTTGCACTACAAGAAAAACAGCATTTCGCAACGGCAAAAGTCGTTGCAATACATAGGTTTTCGTTGCAATAGACACATTTTGCAACGACAAATGTCGTTGCAGGGTCGTTGCGGGTCGGGGCGTAGCTAAAGGGTACTACAACGACATTGGTCGTTGCGAAAAATAAACCTATTGCAACAACATTTTGTCGTTGCAATACATTTGTCGTTGCTAAACGCTTGCATCTTATAAAATACTAACACATTTAAGCAACAAAAAATGTCGTTGCAATTGACATCATTCTTTTGCAACGACTATCATCGTTGCTATAGAACTAACCTTTGGAAACAACAATGTCGTTGCTATAAATGTCATCTTTCACAACAAAAAAATCGTTGTGAAAGATAAATGTTATATTTGGCAACAATTTTTTTGTTGTAAAGAGACGAGGTTCTTGCAATTTCCTGTTTCAATACATGCAATTCCTGTAGGTTACTTACACATTCATTCGTACAATTGTATACAAATACACATGAGTTTCTTCAAATCAACACACATAGATTATGCATGAAACCATACAAAATGTACATGTTCCAAACTAACTCGCAAAATATATTTCCTCAAATCCTTCTCTATGACATGCTACATATACCAAAGTTCTTATCTAAGGCAAAATTTATATACAAATTCTTCCATATGCAAACTAACCCGCAAAAGACCAAAAGTTTAAATCCACCATCCTCGCTCATTTTCTAAATCCTACAAAAAAAGACCAAAAATATACTCAATAATCAAATATTACAAAAAAATCTTGAAGGCATTGTAGAAAGCTTTGATAAAGCTTGGGAACTGGTCCTAATGACCCTGGGTGAACCTTGTTGGGTGTTGTGACAAAGTTTCCAAAAAATGTTAAATTTGTAGACGCCTAGTACCTATAAGAATCATAGAGAATCGATTTACAAAACCGTTGAGAAGTCATTTTGCATTAACAAAGCTTGAACTCTCTTTCTCCCTATAGATTATTTGCCAAGTGTTTTTAGAACTAAACTACTTTATTTGCATATTTAGAAAGAAAACTCTCTGCAAAATGATCATGAATAAAAAACGAAGACCATTACATTATGTTATCATGAATCACCTCATCAGAGTTAATCTTTATGAAATTTGAGCTCATCATATTCGAAATCACCTCATCTACGATATCATAGGTTTAAGAAAGTAGTAGAAATTCATACACATTTGAATTTAAAAAAAATTACACAGATCAAGAATAAAAGAAACAAGGCATACATGGCTCTAGCATTTTGCATTTTGCATCTTGTAACTCTTGAGAGCTTGCATAGATTTTTTCAAATAAGATATGTAGAAGATCATTAAGTGTGAGCAATAAGTTTAAAATTTAATAAATAGAATTGGACACCCTAAAAATACATAGAGAAACTTCAAAAAAAATAAACCAATCTGAATCTGAAAATGAAAGACAATAATACCTGGAGAGTCGAGGCCAAAGGAAAGAGTGTCAGGTTGCATTAACAAGGTGTCCTCACAGGTGTAGTGTTTTCTATGAGGGTTCAAACAAGAAAAGCACTTCATTTGAAATTAGAAAAAAACTCGTTGAGAGAACAAAGAGATTTGAAGCTTCCAAAGAAGGCTTGTGTTATAAACTAACACAAACTAAACAAAGGGATACTAGCCAGGTCATCAACCATAAATAACAGCAATATACAACAAAGAAACAGAAATAATAAAAAATAAAAAACAACAAAAAACTCAGCCCATGTACACCGGCAATATACAACAGAAAAACCAGCAAAATACAGTAGAAAAAACAGCAATAAACAACATCAAAACTCAGCAACTAACAACAACAATACATATATACAAACGACAACAATATACAACCATTAACAATACCAAACAATAGCAATAAAAACACCAACTGATCCGGATTAGCGCTAGAATATATTTACCTCAATCACTAGACAGAAGCAACCAGCCCTAATTACCAATTGGACAAATAATTTCTGAACCTGAGAATAAAGACATAATACATTTTTGTTCTTGAAAAAGAAACAAACATGATTTACTTTATATTCAAAAGCACAATACACAAGGAAAGGGGAAGATGCATCATCTAAATAGTATACGTGGACAATTGCCTGATTGTAATTGCCCTTGTTGCTCGACTATCCAATGGAAAATGGATCCATCATAACTCCCACCGACAAAATAATCCTCATGGAAGGGGTTTCATGCCAATGCTGCCAAAATTTAACAACAAAGCATAAGTATGTTCCCCTTAATTAAATTGAGAGATGAGGAGGAAACTAAAGGGTATACAACGCAAAGATGTTCTGTTTTTTTTATGTGTATTTCATTTTTCACAATCCGATAATTGTTGATGATTAGCTATAGCTCTATAAAAGAATTCTTAATCTCAACAAACATGTTCAGCAGTCCCACTACAAAAAATAAAGCAAATCGAAAGGATGCCTACTTATTTTATTTATTCAGACCAAAGAACTCAACACCCAACACACAAAATACATTCTTAAGATTCACAACATAATGATCAATGAATGAAAGGCAATGTAGTCAAAGAAAAGAGACGATGAAGAAGCGGATGAGTTTCTATAATCAAACACATCAAACATATAAAATAAGTGTTGTTTGCATACTTATCACATCCTTTGATGACCACGAAACAACTCCGGCTCCTTCATAGCCCTTATATCATAAAACTGCAAAAATGGAATATATGTGATCAACTTGACAAATCAAGGAAAAAAAGGTTGGATAAGTAAAATGCTAATCTTCAATTATAAGGTCCGTAGCCTCTAAGTCACTACCCCATGCCAACGAAACCCTTACTTCATCATGCCTACAAACGCAATGCACTCTTTTTATAAGCTAGAAGATCGATAAGTAAAAAGAGTTTATAATATCATCTAGGCTATCACGACTAGTGAGAGATCCTTCACAAGTCGTGAAAGAGGGGTTCGAGCGATTTTCAACTACCGTAGGCACTCACGACTCGTGGGAGACCCTTCACGAGTCGTGAAAAGAGGATCCGTTTATTATGAGAGCTACTGCAGGATGTCACGACTCGTGGGAGAACCTTCACGAGTCGTGACAGTGCCAGATACGCCTTTAAAGCTTTTCGAGAGTTTCTTTAGTTTGTTTTGGATTTATATTAACCTGATATAAATACTCAGATTTAAGATAATCTAGCCTATTAGTTTACTCACCACAAGCTATGCTCTCCCTAGGGATCAAACTTGCAACTCCCTCTCCTTGTAAACCCATATAAACTCTACTACATAGCTTAGAAATTCTCTTTCTTTTATCTATGAAAATCAAAATAACATATGCTTATCTTTATGAGAGCGTCATTAGAATATCGATTAGTAAATATAAATAATATATGAGTTTTCTATAACATACCTTCTCCTCTTGAAGGAACAAGATCTTCAACTTGACTATCATTTCACTCATTAATTAACCTCCATTTCCCGTGAACTATTTTGATGGAGATTATTGTGACTCAAAGTCAGCGACTCTAGTACAATCAGAAATAGAAATAAAACCATAAATAACTCTTAACTTACTTATGCCTACTACAAACAAAATAGCATGCAGAGTGTAAATAAAATCAAAACCTTTATAAGAAAAATATAGTGTGTTCATTCTTCCAGGCATAAATAACTTTTAGATTACTTATTCTCTTTCTTTTACCTATGAAAATCAAAATAACATATGCATATATTTAGAAGACAACATTTGGCTTTGTTAGGTAGATTGAATGTGTTTCCCATCGGAAGTGATCGAGCCATCGGAATAGAGAATAAAAAACATTTCCATTTGAGCATCTCATTCACATTAACATAGTTTCTGAAGTAGCCAAAGAAAAATCAACAAGAGAATGAGTACCACAAGATTTAAAATATCATAAGAATATGTCACAACTATTGACTGAAGTAATAACACAAAATTGCCCTCCAACGGCTTCAGAACTAAATTTTTCGGAGCAGCAACATAGGAGACAACACTGAAACAGCCTTCGAACCATTAGAAAATCAAGTCATACGCTATTTTTTTTTTTTCAACACAACAGCTCCCAAATCTCAATCGAAAATCCACCAAAAACAGCCCTTGCAAGAATATGAAATTGAAAGAGACAGACAGTATAAACAATACCATGTAGCCAAGTGTGCACCCAATCTGTGAAGTCAAACCCTCAAGCCTCAAGTCCTCAATCCTCTTGCAGCCTACACCTCTGTCAATTAACACAACCCCGAAACAACCTTCGAACTATTAGAAAATCAACTCCACAATATAATTTTTTTCCCAAGACAACAGCCCCCAAATTTCACCCGAAGATTCAAGAGAAAACAGCCCTTGAACACAATCTGAAATTGAAAGAGACAAGAGAGTAGAAACCATACCTTGTAGCCAAGTTCGCACCCAATCTGCGAGCCCTCTTCCGACACCAGCAAAAAGCAGCGAGCCTCAAGCCCTCGAGCCTTCACCAGCAACAACTTTCGACACCAACAAGCACCAGCGAGCCTCACGCCCTCGAGCCTTCACCGACATCACCTTTCAACACCAGCAAGCACTAGTGAGCACCATCGAGCCCTCAAGCCCTACTCCGACACAAACAAGCACCACCGAGCCCCAGACCCTCAAATCCTCGCGCCTTCACCTTCACCGGCGAGCACCAACTCCGACACCAGTGAGCATCGATTCAGACGACAGCGAGCCCTAAAGTGTTCACCAATGAGCCTTCAAGCCCTCCTCTCTCGGCGCCTTAAGCCTCTTCACAACCCACGGATCTTGCCCCCGCGAATCGACTCATGCATAAATGAGAAGATTTGAAGAGATATTTCAGATTTGGTATGGTTCACTGGAAATCCCCATTTCTTTTGAAGAAGATGGGAAACAATTGAGGGATTGGGAGTCCGGCGGAATAGGGTTTCAATTTGGGGATTTATTTGTTTTAATTTTTTTTCAGTTCTAATGATTTTTTAAAATAAAATTCTGTTTATATATAGCAACAATTTTTTCTTGCCATATTTCTATTTCACCTTTAACAACAAAAATTGTCGTTGCTAAAAATAACCTAGGGTACAACAACGACTAAAGATGTTGTTGCGTTACCTATGAAAACTCTATTGCAACAAAAATGTTGTTGCCAAAAATTAATTCAAAATTTTCAACCACCCGCCAAAGCATATAAGGCGCGGCAAAATAAATTCACTATAAGGGCAACGACCTTTTGCAACAAAATGTTTGAGTCGTTGCGAAAAATTATCTTTTGCAACGACAATAAATTTGTCGTTGCAAAATGTCGTTGTGATAGACTGTTTTTCTTGTAGTGTTGTAATAAAAAGATGCAATACGAATTGTGGCAAGCTAACAAATCCAGGTGAAGAACAAGCTAACCTAACCCTAATACGATTGGGACAAGATAAACTACGACCGACGCCAAGCGCCAGCAAGCAATAATGACACCGTTGGTCAGTGGTACATCAGGAGTCTCTGTAGGCGGTGAAAACGATCCTTTTAGGAAATTTCTGGATCGCGAAGTCGTCTCGATACACATCATCTTGACCCCAGCCAGACCCAACACCGGATGTCAGAGCTCTAACTAGGATTAGGACTGCCGATAGAGCATCCATAGACGCAGTCGAGAACGACCCAAAACATCAAATATTTAAGATCGGAGTGTAATTTTTATTATTTTAAAAAAATAACTGAAGTCCGTTGGGACTCGGGATCGGGGGTCGTGTGTGCACGTGCGCCCTAGCGCTAATAGCCTAGCACATAAGCCGAGCGGGGTTCCATCCTAAAACCAATTGGCTATAGGTGGGGTTGCCCACTAGGTTATATGCTAAGGCTTTATGTTTCTCATATTCAATGTGGGACATTTTGTCTCTTCACATTGTTTCTCTTTCACAACACGCCCCCGCAAGTGCAACTAGGGTCGTCTTTCGCCTCTAGTTGACACTTGGACAACGGGTCTAGCATCTCATTCTCTTTTTAGCTAGCCCAGGATCGAGAGTCGGGCCGTTTGGCTTTTCCGCTCTGATACCATACTGAAGTCCGTTGGGACTCGGGATCGGGGGTCGTGTGTGCACGTGCGCCCTAGCGCTAATAGCCTAGCACATAAGCCGAGCGGGGTTCCATCCTAAAACCAATTGGCTATAGGTGGGGTTGCCCACTAGGTTATATGCTAAGGCTTTATGTTTCTCATATTCAATGTGGGACATTTTGTCTCTTCACATTGTTTCTCATTCTCAACACGCCCCCGCAAGTGCAACTAGGGTCGTCTTTCGCCTCTAGTTGACACTTGGACAACGGGTCTAGCATCTCATTCTCTTTTTAGCTAGCCCAGGATCGAGAGTCGGGCCGTTTGGCTTTTCCGCTCTGATACCATACTGAAGTCCGTTGGGACTCGGGATCGGGGGTTGTGTGTGCACGTGCGCCCTAGCGCTAATAGCCTAGCACATAAGTCGAGCGGGGTTCCATCCTAAAACCAATTGGCTATAGGTGGGGTTGCCCACTAGGTTATATGCTAAGGCTTTATGTTTCTCATATTCAATGTGGGATATTTTGTCTCTTCACATTGTTTCTCATTCTCAACAGACTTGTTGATGGAATACTTTCTAGTGATGACATGACCTCTTGGCATCGTATCATCTCACAAAAAATCATGACTATCGATCGTAACTAAATAATTCAATAGTGGATTGCTTACATAACAAAATCCAAATGAGCAATTTCTCTAATTATAAATATATAACACACATACTACTACGTGTATGCGGTGATAAGTCACATTGATATGCAAAAGCCACATATATATAGGATCGGAGCAATTGCTTTTCATCGTCATAAAGACGACGAGTTAATTAATACAATACATTAAAATTTGAAATATCCTTTGGCTCTCTGAAGGGTTGATTATAAATTGCAGAGTATGGTTTACCAAAAAATAAAAAATAAAAAAATACATTGCAGATTATTTGGAAGGCTCTACTTATTTACATATATGCAGTAGTATGTGAACGGTTTGGCTTGGGGTTCGATTTGCGGTCTGGTATGTTGTGTTGTTCTTGTTGTGATGCAGACCTTATGTGAACGGTGTTTGATTAGTTATATCCGAAAACGTCGTGGATTTTCGATCGATATCTGATGGCTCTTCGGAGTCCATAATCTGAGATGTCCGTCAGTGTCCCTAGAGTCTCTGTGTGCGTCCTCCGTTGGCTGATTGTTCGTTTGGCATGATGGCTTTGTCTTATGATGTAGGATTGCGGGCACGTTTGTTTTATTTTTACATTTTCATTTCTGTCATTTTTTCTGTTATTTTCTTTTTGTCATTTGCTTCTGTTTTTTTATTTGGTTGTACATTATGGTTAGTCCATCTACCGGCTTGTTCGGTCTCTCGGTTTCTCTAGACTTGTCGAGAGGACTGAATTCTTATCTTGCTTAAAAAAAATGAAAATAAAAATATGGAGTAGTATATTTTAGAGCAAGCCCAACCGCTTCTCTAAAATAGAAAAAAGTGAAAGTTTTAGAGAAAAAATGCATTTTTTCACCCCAACAGATTTTGTAAACCCCATTTGTAAAATAGAGAAATGAAAGGAGAGAGGAGAAAAATCTCTAAATTTAGAGAAAGATAAGTAATCTCTATAATTTAATGTTTCACTACTTTTTATATATAAATTTAATGCTTACCCTTCAATTTGGCACCCCTATTCTACATGAACCATCCATTCTATCATTTTTTAACTATCAATAATCTATATAATATAAATTTCTGTATTGATTATAGTGTATAATAAATGCAAAAATCTATAAAATAAAGAAGCTGTTGGAGTTGGGTGGAATTTTTTTAGAGATTTTGACATTTTGATCTCTATTTTAGAGATTTTTTACAATAGCTGTTGGGGTTGCTCTTAGAGTTTGATAAGCACGTTTGCCTTTAATTAATTACCTCACCTAAATTGGCTCCATCGATGATTGGATACTGTAAAAGTTAAAGGCTAATATATGACATATGTATCTAGCTAGCCAAATTTGTAGCAGTAGGAAGAAGGCCGGTATGATCGATCAATTCATGGTGGTGGCTGCTGCTGCCGGTGGTAGGGCCGGGTACGCAGGACCTGGTCATGTTCCTAATTAATGGGTTGTTGATGAGCTGGTTAATTTTCAAGTTTTTTTTTAATTAGGTAAAAATTCGGGGTTTGACAGACCTTAACTTCGATGTTCGATAAAATCGACAGACGGTGAACCGTCAAACGAAGAAAATACAAAGCGGTGTATAACACAGACAAGAGAGCTTTGCAGAAACGAAGCAAAACCAACAAGACCAAACAAGATGAGGTCGAAAATGACGGACAAAGTCAAACACCACCAGAAACGGTATCGAGCATCCCAAGAGTATCCCTAAATTATCTTCAAAATGGAGAATGAAAAATCATATTCCCTAAATTTTTTTTGTGAAAATTCACACTGATTTTAAAGAATTGTAAATTAAATTTTTAATTGGAAATTAATTTTTAATTGAAATTTGATGCAGCCATGGTTAAGCAAAAAATCAAAGGGATCTTAATTTGCACAGACATAGTACTTCAAGAGCATTGAACGATTTCAATAGACTATAAATATAAAGATCTAAACTTCATACAAATTTAACCTAATTATATCATGGTATATTAAGATCTATCTAAAAAAAAATACCCTCACCACATTCGGAAAAACACCGAACAAAGTGAAGGTATGAATTAGACTTTAAGAACTAGTTAATATCATACCACTAATCAAGAACAAAAACACCAAAACACTAATTAAGTTATCTAGGTCAAAAACGATACTACGTATATTAATTAGATGAAAAAACTAATTAAAGCAAAATTAACAAAACAACATTAATGCTCTATTCTTCCTGGGGAAAATAACATGGATGAAAGAACGTGGGAATGGGGGACGTCAAAAAGATATGGCGTTGCTGGGAAAATGCTCTATTCTTCCTTCCCAGTCCCTATTTTACAGAATGGGTTGGGAAACTGTTGGGCTAAAAATGAGTTCAATATTCCCCAAAAACTCATAAATCTCTAAAATAGGGAACCTCTCGGGGGTGCTCTCACAACAAATTCCCTAAAACAATCTTTCTAAAATAGATAATTATAAGTCATATATATTCTGACTATTTTCTGGCCTCATTCCAACAACTTTCCTAATATAGAGTTTACCTCAAAATATATAGGGTTTTCTCCAAATTTAGGGAATGATCTCCATATTTTCTCTCCATTCTCTATTTTGGAGAATATAATGGAGAAACTGTTGGACAAAAAATCACCTCAATATTCTCCAAAAAATCAAAATGGGGAATCTCTTGGGCATGCTCTCACAGGCCAGCGACAAAAAAAAAAGTGTACTGACAAAAAAAAAAGTCTACGGACAAAAAAAAAATTTAGTCAACTATTATCTCTTTTCCAATTTTTTGTAGGGTTAATTGCGCTAAATATCCTGACCTTTGTGGATAGTTGCGCTTAATATCCCGACCTTGTAAGATTTCACGAAATATCCTGACTTTTGGTGTTAGTTGCGATCTCTACCCTAGATAGATTTCTTAAATTAAAAAATTACACAAATAATGGAAACATTACACAAAAGCACCCATATTTATATATAAAAAAATTCAATAATCCCTATTTTAATCAAAATAAAAAGGAAATATATACCAAACATATAAAAATACGTTCTCTAAAAAATTAAAATAAGATCTATTATTTAAAAATAAACTTGATTCTTATTATATCTTATATTCCTTAAAAATTTATTTTATAAAGCCATAGTTATAATTTACGTAAGATTAATATGTAATCATATTATATGCCCAATTAATCAAGTTTCCATGAGTATATACCCAATTTTCCTATTTTTAATCTATGTTTATCATATCTTTATTAATTATAAATAGTTATCATATACTCCGTATTTTACTATTTCTTTTTAATTTTTTTTAAGTATTATAATCCTTTTTTAATGCCGTGGAATTTAGATGAGAAATATTTTCTTAAGATTCAATCACGAGATTCCACATAAGATGTTATGTATTAGTTTTAGTGTATATAAAATAATATGGACCAAAAAGAAAATATATATATAAAATAATATATAGAGAATATATGTACAAATCCACATTTATAGATCGGTATATACAAACATAGATTTTTTTATAACACATACTATGAAGAAAAATAATAAAATTAATTATTTTCAATAATTATAATAATTATGGGGGTAGATGTTATCTATTAGAAATGATTTTTAGGTTTTTTTGGGGGGGGGGGGTGATTTTAAATATATTAGGGGTTTATTGAAAATATTTTATGAATATGGGTGATTTTGTGTAATTTTTCCATTATTTATGTAGTTTTTTAATTTAAGAAATCTATCTAGGGTAGAAAACGCAACTCAAACCAAAGTTCGGGATATTTCGTTAAATCTTACAAGATCGGGATATTAAACGCAACTATCCATAAATGTCATGATATTTAGCGCAATTAACCCTTTTTTATTGGTAAATATACTTTGAAGATTTTTATTTCATAAAGCCTACTGACAACATATATATGGTCTATTAACAAGATAAATACTAAAAAATTATTCAAGAAGCCTTTTCACTTTTACACATTAATTACAAACCAAAAGACATAAACGCTCAACGATGAAGTTAAAAAAAACTAGCATATAAATGGTGGACTTTGTGGTTGGTGAGGAACCAAATTATATTCAGAAATGCAAAGGTCCATCTTCAGTGGGCATTAAAAAAACTATTCTGAAAAATACTGACAGCTGGAGGAAAACCATGAAGTTGGACACGGTAGACAATGAGGATCCTATTATCCGGAAAGGAGGAAAAGTCCATCCTAAAAACGCCAAAAACACTACTCGATGGAAAAAACCACCCGTGGGTAAATACAAACTAAACTTTGATGGATCATATTTGTCAGATGCGAAGAGCTCCATTGGCTATATTATACGGGACTGGAATGGCATCCCAATCAGCATGGACGGTAGGGAGATTGGGGGACACTCTCCTATTATGGCGGAAGCATTGGCACTACGACTTGAGGTGGAAAGGGCCAAGGAATTAAACATCGACAGCTTAATCATTGAAGGGGACTAAAAAATAATTATAGATTTCCTAGAGACACAAACAAGTTGTCATTGGGAAATAGAGCTAGTTATGTCAGATATTCAGACGATTCTCCTAGGTATAAAGAATATAAGAGTTTCTCATATTCCCCGTCTTGATAGTCGGATAGCTGACAAGGTTGCACACCTTTGCTACTCTACTAGGGGACCTGATCTAATAAAAAATAAAAGAGAAATTCCGTTTGGTACCCCCGAGTTTTTGACAATTTCGGATGGTGTCCCGCACTTTTTTTTTGTCCGGATGGTACCCCTGAGTTTTGTCAAAAGTCCGGCCCATGCCCAAAACTCATAGTTTCTTCTTTTTAATGAATAAAACCACCCATTATTTTTATTTTTTCATAAATATGCCCATTTACTTTTAACATTGAACAAAACTACATATTAATTAACAAAATTCAACACAAAAGTGACAAAACCAACTTTATTTTTTAAAATTTTACAAAATCACATATTATTTCCAAAAATTTTATTGCAATATTTATAAATGTGATTGATCAATATTTCCAAAATTTTTATTGCAATATTTCCAAATTTTTTTATTGCAATATTTTTAACACATATTATTTTTCAAAACAATATTTAACTTATATCTCATTAACTTTAAACATTTGTAAATGTGATTGATCAATTTAACCAAATGCTTGATTATAATTTTTTTGAAAAAGAAAAGTAAATTTTATTTATTTATTTTTCTTCTTGTAAAAGAAAAATATAATAAGAGATTAATCATTCTTATTTTATTAGGTTTTATGTATTCCAAACAAAAGAAATGAATAACATCTTCTTTTATTACACAAGAAATGATTTTGTGCATTTTTTAAAGCATAAAGGGTGGTTTTACACAAAGTATGGTTTTACAAAGTATTTTTTTTTTATAATGTATAGGTTAACTATTTTTGTTCACATAATAAGATAGTGGATTTGTGCAAAATTTTGTAAATAATGGGTGATTATGTACATGCAATATTTGAAAAATAATGAGATTTATTTTTTATAAAATATGAAAAATATGTAACGGATCTTTTGTGTAATGTCAAAAATAATAGTTGATTTTCTTCAAAAAAAAATTTTGGAAAGAATGGGTACTTTTTGCTACAACTTTGGCAATAATGTGTGATCTTATTAATTTTAAAAAATAAAGGTGATTTTGTCAATTTAGTTAAATGATAAGTAGTTTTGTTTAATGTTAAAAGTAAATGGGCATATTTATGAATAAATAAAAATAAAGGGTGGTTTTATTCATTAAAAAGAAGAAACTATGAGTTTTGGGCATAAGTCGGACTTTTGACAAAACTCGGGGTACCATTCGGACAAAAAAAAGATATGGGACACCATCCGGAATTGTCAAAAACTCAGGGGTACCAAGCGGAATTTCCCTTTATAATAAATTTTGCCTCGTCCCCTTGTCTAGTTAGATTTAACGGCAAACGGCAAACGGCAAACAGCAAACAGCAAACGTTAGTTTCTTTGTATATTTATATAAAAAAAAATTAAAACAAAGCAGGAGGAAAGAGCGATTGACAAAGGAGATTTTGGAGAGAACTCAGGCTACACCGACTCACCGAGGTCTTTGGAGTCAGGCGACTAAGAAGGAGAGAAAGAGAAGTATCAGTTGGAGACCCGGCACAAGGAAGGAGACGCTACACCGAGGTCTGGCGACATCGAGTAGTTCCGGCTGGTCTTTGGAGGTGGAGCGACGTCGGCTAGTGTCGGAGTTGGAAGGAGTAGGTACGTCTGATATTATTAAATCTGAAAACTGAGGTTTCGAATTGGGGATTTTCGGTTTGAGTATTATGTGAATTTGAATGTGGAATTTAGATAGATGTGGACTTGAATTTAGATAGAATTGAATTTCAGATAAGAGTTTGTGAATTTGGGGGTTAGGGTTTAGTGCAATCAAATTCTTAAGTACGGACTGAATTCGAGTTGCAATTGGGATTAGATCGAATTTGAATTTGAGTTAGATTTTAGCGCGAAATGGGTTGCGGTTTGAGTTTGGGGCTGCAATTCATGGTTTTAGATTCGTTGAAGGACTGAGTTTCAGAATTAGTGCTTTTCGAGCTAGAAGTCTGTGAATAATCTGTCTGTGCGTTCTGTTCTCCCATGGAGTTGCTATGTTTAATGTGTTGCTTGTGTAGATTTTGGGTGTCTTCACCCAAATTTTAGTCCCATTAGAATAAGAGAATGAGTGTTCTTGCAAAATGTATGTGGAAATCAGTAATGTTGCTGCTGTAAAATTGTATGATAGCTTTCAATGTTTACGACAATATTAGCTTTCAAAATTATGAGATGTGATTATGTAATGTTCTCATTTTCATTGGTAAATAACTTCCAACTAGAAAACTCAAACATAGTCAAATTTGATTCTTATACAAAGATTGATCACAATTCATGTCAGGTTTCTAATACAGTAGATATTATTTATTGTATGTTAAGATTAAAGAATTGGTACCTGTGTTGTTTATGAGTATGACAGTGGCACCATGTAGTTCAGCCTTGGCCTAATATTGTTGACACTATATAGCTGTAGCTAGAGTTTTTTGTTTTTTTAAACAGCTGGTAGCTTTCTTATTTTCAAGTGGATGTCGCCCATTTTTTTTACAGCTGCAGTGAGAGTATGACAGTAGTAGGAATTCAGAATCAAGGAGGAAAAAAAGAACATGCACTTAGCTTACATCCATAGCTTACAATTGTAGTGAGAGTATGAAAGCAGTAGGAATTTAGAATCAAGGAGGAAAAAAAAAGATTAGAAAGGAAAAAAAATTATACGGTGATGTTTTAGCCTATTAGCTCAAATGGGAGAGCAATGTGCAAATGCACAAAGAGGTGGGTTCGAATCCCACGTAGGCTTATTTAATTCATTAATCATTAAGCAACACCTACCTACAATCTCACTCCCACATTTGCATTTGAATATACAAAGATGGCCTCGATCATTATAACGAATTCTCAATAATATTTTCTCTTCCAATCTACATGAATAGTACCAAATGGAAATAAGTAATCACAATAAAAATGGAGTTTGGAAAAAAATCATATTACAAGAATGGAATGGTTTCTTTCATAAAAAAATCAGATTAAAGAACCTGACTAGAGCTCTATTCAGATCGATATTTGTAGCCTATGTGGGATTTGAACCCACATCGATGTGTACAACACATTGCTCTACCGTTTGAGCTAATAGGCGTTATAAACAAAAGTGTATGTGTCATCAATAGAAAATTACTCAAAGCAAAGTGGTAGCATGAATCACTTCATATTATTAGTACCTTGAATGAAGCTTCATGGACAGAGGAGAGGACATAAAAAGATAAAAGAATCAACTCTTGTAATAACTAGTGAATCAGTAGAAGGAAGAGATATAATACCTTAAAGTTGAATCAATTTTTTTCAGCCAACTCCTTGAACCAGTAGTAGTAAACCAAAGTACAAGAAAAAAATGTATGACAACAATTAGTAAAATAATGAAGATGGAGATCCTGATTCCTGCACAACATTTAATAGAGGAGCTTCTTTCTCGGGCTGCTAAGAAAGCAGGTAATGTCCGATTTATATTGCATACATTCAGGCTCTTCTTTTTCTTTTGAACAACAATTTTACTGGCTTATTCTTGTTATCTGCAAGATTCTTTTAGTATTTGGGATTGCATGTCGTATTTTCTGTTCATGGATCCCTGGATTGTTGGCAAGACCATATAGTTAGTTAATCTCAATTGTTGTCATCCACCGAAAAAATAAAGGGGACATTTTTTACTGAGCAAGTGGAATTTTGCATCCTTCTTGTACATCTACATAGAGTGTTACTGGTGATAATAAACTCAAAACTCAATTTACTTCTAGTCAACGCTTGTTGGTTTGTTGTTCTCATATTTGATCAGTTTCGTCCTTTTTGGTCTGTAAATGGGGGAAAATATGTTTTTCTGGATCATTGTATCTCTGTAATCAGTGGTTTCTTTCATCTATGATTCTATAGGGATGGATTTCCATGACTTGTTGGATATCCCTCAAGGAGACAGAAGAAAGTACCATAACGATGTCACTGTCATGGTGATCTCTCTCGAAGGAAGGATTTGGAAGTCATCTGGGAAATACCCTCGACTGTTCACAGCAGGAATTCTTTGTGCTGTTCATCTAAACATGAAGCACTATGCATTCTGCCCTGCAGTGGAAGTGACTAAAAAAATGAATAGCTTCCATAAACATTGTGTACCGCAGCTTATGACTCGAGCAACCAACGAATCCTGCTTACAGGAAGCTGCATGAAAAAGAATAGTGATGGTTATAGTCTTATAGAGTTACATCCGGATAATAGTAGAAATGAGATAGTAGGCTCTTGATTGGGGCAGGGTATAGTTATGAAGAGATTTTTATAGTGCAGATTGGCGATAGCTCTGGTGACTGACATGCTGAAGTGAGAAAGGGAACCTTCTCAGGTTTCTTTTTGTTCTAGTTTTCGAGATTTTGAGGAACATGCTAAAGGCTCTTTCATTCATTTTACTATCTACAAAGACTCACCTTGGAACCAAACTGCCTGCCTGGATTACTTTACTGCCCTTCTTCTCTATGGTTTGTGCTGTGGATTTGTTTATTGCAGCAATCTAACTCACTGAGGAAAAAGTATGTGCTTAAGCACTGGTAAGGATCCCTGGTTTAACCATCTTACAATAGCTCAACAGCAAAAAGAAAATGGACTTGTAATTTGATGTCAAGAAAGCCCTCTGGGCTGCCAACGACATATGCAGTTACATTGAAGGCTGAAGTGGGTTTAAGAATTCAAATTAACCCTTGTTTGTTTTTAAGAAAGGGAAGAGTTGTTCTATATTTAAGTTAAGATTCATTGATTAATATTTTAACCATTATCCTTTATTTCCTCATTTTTCATATAAAATTTATTTTCTCTCTCCATTTGATTGTCTAATTTTAGCATATAATCATATATCTTATGATGCGATAATCATTTCTTCTTTTTCATTCTCTAGACTCACAAAAAAAAAGTGATAAAGTATATATATTTGACACATAAAATTTGATTCATTTCTCTTTTATTCCCTACCCATCAAACAAACAAAGCCTAAATATCTACAAAACAAAAAAAAAAAAAAAATGATGCTTCAGAGGTAATTTTTATAAAAGTGGTTGGTTAAGCCAAAAACTATTCCTGAGTTCATTGTATGAGTACTTTTTTTTTTTTATGGAAAATGAACATTGGATGAGCATACATTTTTTCCCCCTTGAGTCAAGTCGGGTTAATAAGTGCTGTTTGCTTCTCCAAATTCAAGGCCATTTGGCTCATGTATAGGTTTTGGACTTTTGGGTGATGGATCAAAGCCAATTGACCTCGTCATAAAATTTACAAATCAGGTCACATATTGACAAACTTATCTCCTTAAAAACTTATACATGCTATCAAGTTGAAATGTAGCAGGCATTGAATCAAACAACATTAGCAAATTTAGGGTATGCATTTGGTTAGATGAAAATGCAACTGTCTCAACTGTCAACTATTCATCTTGTATACTGAAAAAGTTTAATTCCTCAAAATCAGCATGGCAAAACAAGATATATGCATCATGATTAGATCACTCAAGAAGTAAATAAGAGGATCAAATTCATATGTATATAACACCTATATCTCTTGGATAGCCAATTAGACCATACAAAGATTTTGACACTACAAAATGGAGGTTGACAAGGGCTTTTCGAACAAAAGATAGAAAGCCGAGAAATGGCAAAACAAACGAGCCGTTCTAAGTAGTTCAGATTTATGCTGACACAGGAGCTGAAGAGGCCTCTCTGGATTGTATCCATGATACCAAATCCTCTCGTGACGCCACAAACCATCCGGCTTTGTGTTTGCTCTGCCTAAATGGCGCAGCCATTTCGTTCACATGGGAAGCAAAGGCATTGCCCAAGCCTTGCGAGAACTTGTGTGTGCCAGATCCAGTGTGGGCGGAAAATACCTCAGGCAGCTGTTCTTGCCGCTCTACGATCTTAGACAAGCTCGTCATCCACTCTTCAAATGCAGTGTGAGCTGCGCCAATCGACAAGGACCTCACATTCAAGCTCCATTCAGCTGCAGTTTTCTTGTGCAGCCCCGGGTATAACCCATGAAGGGTTCCTAGATATAGCAAGTCGTGCGCTCTCTCATGGAGACCCTTGTTTCGGCATATGTCAATCAGGTTGTTGCAGAATGGTCTTCGGGCCTCAAGTGCAGTGTCTCCGAGGATGGCCTTGAAGTCTTCTTTGACTCTCTCTAAGTTGGTTTCGCTATCTTCTATTGTCTTGATAAAGGCAACCAGATTTGGTTTAGCCCTCTGCATACAACTAATGACTTTGTTTATATCCTCAGGATCTTCACAAAAGGACATGACAGAGAGCAAGCATCCACAAAGCCTATCATCAGGTTTAATACCCATTTCTACTGCAGCATCAAAAACCCTAACCATATCATCAATCATCTTAGCTCTCCCCAGGCACTGGACCAAGCAAGTACAACCCATCACGTTGAGCTCAACTCCCATCTGAGCCATCTCCTCAAACAAACTCATTGCCTTGTCGACTTTCCCACCACTGCTATATATATTCAGCATAGCCGTGTAGCTCCAGCTATCCGGCCTGCAGTTCTCCGACTGCTTCATATCCTCAAACAGAAGTTCTGCCTCCTCCTCTAACCCAATATCCGCACACATGCTCAGCAATGTGTTGTACAAGATGAAATCAATTGGCCACCCGTTTGTCCTCATCCTTTCCCAGAGCACCAGGGCATCACGACTCCACCTAGCCTTCCCGTAGATCTTAACAAGTGCAGTAAGTGTCTTTTCGTTGGGGGTAATGCCTGACTCCACCATCTCCTCGAACAAACCCCTAGCTAAACCAGGCTTCCCGGCCTTACCCAATGCCTCGAGCAATGTATTGTACACAACCAAATTCGGCTGCACACCAAGAGCTTTCATCTCTTGCAAAACATACCTAATTCCATCATAGTCTCCGGCCTCACCAAACACCTTACACAGAACAGAAAATGCAACCTGGTCGGGCACCCAACCACTAGCCCTGCCTCTATCATACAGACCCATGACCTCATCAACCTTCCCCAACTTAGCATAAACATCCAATACGGCGGAGTAAGTGACCTCATCAGGCATCAAACCAGTCTTATAGATCCTCTCAAACCACTCCACAGCTTTGTCAAAGTGGTTGCACCTCTTAGCACAAGTGATGATGGTGGAGTAAGTGATGTTATCGAGCTCAACCCCGCGTTCAATCATATCATTAGCCAGCTCCTCAATGAGCCCAAACTGCCTATCAAACCTCAGTGACTTCATAGTCACATTGTAGAAGATAGTCTCCATGGGAAACAAGTCCTGGGCCTTGACCCAGTTGAAAAAGAGGTATGATTTTTTCCAGGGTTTCAAAGAATGGAGGATAATTAGGGCATTATCCCTGGTAATTGGAAGTGGGTTTTGCTCGACAACAGCAAGAAAAGCTTCCTCTGAAGGGTCACACTCGTTGAGCAGCTTGGCGAAGCGTCTAAGGTCTCTCATCTGGGGATTGTACGAGTGTGAAGGAGCGCGTTTCTGGCGCTGGAGGGAGAGAACGGATTTCTTGGGCTTGGCGGGGTTGACCCAAATGGAAATGGGTGGCTTTGTGAGGAGCTGAATTGGGTCTTTGGGGTCATTGTTTGAGAGGGTTTGGGTGGATGGGGTTTGAAGGGGATCTTCCAAATTGGCAGTGGTGGAAGAAGACGAATTGCAGGAGATGAAGAACCTTCGAGATGGGCGAGAATGGGAGAGAGTAGGGCGCCTGGGATCTGTGGATTTTGCTACGGAGAAATGGACATCCACATACATGGAGAGAGAGGAAGCCATTGCTAACGATGCATACACAGAGAGAGGGAGAGGAAGGAGGGAGATACCTTATCTTATTGCGAGTCAGATACAGAGTTGCAGAAAACCCCTCTTTAAACCCTTCTTCTTCAGTAGCTACAAAGGCGGATAAGAATTGAAAGGAGGGAGACTACAGAGGCTTCGGCGAGGGATTTGGGTTGGAGAGAGAATATCAAGCTTCCAAGGCCCATTTGGGATGGCAAAATAGGAAATTCATAAAACAGATAGATATACCAATTTTCGATTGGAAAAGACAAGTACTTGTGACCTGATGGAATGATAGCAGAATTTTTCCAACACTACTGGGGCATAGTTGGCCCATCGATCATTAAAGCAATCAAAGGCTTTTTCCATTCTGGAAGAATGTTGAAGCAAATTAACCAAACTTTCATTACGCTGATCCCGAAATGCGACAACCCAAGAACAACTAATAATTATAGACCCATTAGCCTATGCTCGACTATTTATAAGGCAATTGCGAAAATCCTAGCCGATAGAATGAAAACTGTTATAGGAAAAATAGTTCATCCATTACAAGGAGCTTTTATATCGGACAGAGCGATCCAAGACAATGTGCTCATCGCCCATGAAATATTTCACTCCTTTCGTAGCAGGAAAGGACGATGGATTGCAATCAAATTTGACATGGAAAAAGCCTACGATAGAGTGAACTGGGACTTCCTTATTGCGATTATGTCAAAGTTCGGTTTCTGCCAAAAGTTTTGTGGTTGGATAAAGAAATGTATTCAAACTGTTTCTTTCTCCGTTCTGGTAAATGACGAACCAACTGAGGCTTTCTGCCCTCACAGGGGACTCAGACAAGGCGACCCGATATATATCTCCCTACCTTTTTATCTTAGGTCACTAGTACAAAAACTAGATTTTATGCCGGATATTTGGGCTATTTATGCCGGATATTCGAAAAAGTATCTCCGGGGTATAGGTCAATGTAATAAAAAAGGGGCATTTTATTTATGCCGGATATTAATATGACACGCCCGGCATAAATAATTGTGTGTTTTTTTTACACACAGTTATTTATGCCGGATCTAAATACCACACGCCCGGCATAAATAACAACAATATCCGGCATAAATAATAGAAATATCCGGCATAAATAATAGCAATATCCGGCATAAATGAAGTTGATCTTTTTATTAAAAAAAACCTCCAGCTATTTATGCCGGGTTTAAAATAGCCAGGTCCGGCATAAATACTAATGTTTTTTTTTAAAAAAATTCTGGCCGGTATATAATATGACCTTTTATAACGGACGGTTTTCCGGGATATATAGTTTAATGTCATTTTGCAAGAGCACTTTTAGAATATCAATATAAACCCCTTGTTAAATGTCATAAAAAACATACATAAATATCATCCAAACCATACATAAATATCATCCAAACCATAGCAACAACCACTACAAATCCATTGTTTAAGTTGACCCACCAACATCACATTCAGGGTACATCATATGATATATCAACCTTAGAACTAAAATGTAAATATGCTAAAACAAAAGTTGTCCCTGATAAAGTAAAACGAAAGTAAGTGCATGGCCACATCCGGGTACATATCTTGATAGATGCTCGAGCTCACCAAATGAAAGTCATCTCTCGATGAGCACATGAACGGGAGACAACTTGTGGCTCACCTAAAATAAAAATCAAAAAGAAATTGTTACGAAAGCTAATAGCTTGAGCTTATTACATTCCTTTATTCCTTTATTTCAATCGAGAGACCAACTTTCAAAATTAAGGATGTGCAAGGTAGATTCATACCTTATAAACAGTGAGTGAGTGCACATCACCATGTCCATTAGGTTTTGTCTATGATAAACAGAAATGTGCAAAGATTCAACACAGTTAAGAGAATGGATGATGTGAAAAGTAACTTAATAAATTTTAATATCCAGAAATAAAATTTCTTTTGGACGTTAATGAAATCAGAATAAAATAATCGCCCAAAGACTCCAAACACTAACAGTGCAGGGAAACATACCTGGACTCTGTATTTATTCTGTGGATCCAGAGCCAGTATTGCATCATTGCCCTCTAGGGTAGGCAACTTTCCCCTTAAAAATGGAAAAAAAATCCATAATTATTTTAGGAAACCCGGTTCACTAAATCACACCAGGAAGTCTTAAAGACCAAATATGGTACCTGTTTTAGAAGTGTCACTTGTGTTGTGTAGGCTTCATTCCAAAATAAGCATTTGACTCTAAAAGCGCCAATGTGCGTGAATGAGTGTCATCAGAAGTCATTCATTATAGAATGTCCCTTTGAGATTCACCTATAAAGTTGAAAGGCATAAATTATGCAATCAAAGTGTATACAAATGGATGGTTTATGCTAAAATTGAAAGGCATAATTATGCAATCAAGGTTGTTTTACAAACAAAATAGGCACATTCTCAGTGCTATCATGCTTGAATCTTGAAAGCAGCATGAGCAATGAAGTAACATACAAAATGAAGCAACTTGCATAAATCATCAGAACTTATGGCACTACAGCCTTCTATGTTCACTATCAAGAGACAACTGAACCTCAGAAAATGACATTAAACTTGCATACAAAATGAAGCAACTTGCATAAATCACCAGATACAAGAAAGGTGAAAGAAACTATTTTAAAGCTGAGTGCACAAGATACATAATACCAGATACAAGAAAGGTGAAATAAACTAGTTTTAAGCTGAAGTATACTGTCATATATCTGTAAAAAAAACTATATTCATCCTTTTTAGGTGTATTAATCATTTTCTAGTGAAACTGACCTTTGACTATCTTAGAGCTAGCTTCTTGAAGAGCCAGAACATATTCAATGTATAGCTGCAAGAAACAGGTCCCTGTGCAGGAATCTGATGGAAGAGCAACCTGCAAAGTTATGAGAGAATTAACCCCTTCCCTGCTACAAAGAAAATCGAAAAAAAAAAAAAAGAAAGAAAGAAAGGGAAGTTGTTTGTATAGATCTAAGATACGAATGTTCAACAAAATTGCTCCAAGTTACTCTGGCATCATAGAACACTAGAACCACAAGAAAAAAAATGAAATTCCTTTTTCATTATAACCACTCTTATAATAGGTAATTTTTTAAGTTCAACCATTCTTATAATAGGTAATTTAGTAATCATTGAAAACAAGGGTGAAGTAGTGAAGTAAACACAAAAAAATTGATGATTACCACAACACATTCCATAAACATTTTTTTTAAGAAAGAAGAGATAGATGTATGGTGTAACAAAAAACAAACTTAGCAAACAAATAAGAGAAGGTAGAAGAAAACTAAAAAATCGAAGTCCTAATTACAAGAGAGATATTTCCATAGTAAAAAACGAAAATCCGAAGAATGTAGGGGTGCAAAAAAAAGCGTAAATGTAAACACAATATGCAATACAAAGCAATCTCTCATATCACACTTAATATGACTGACCAAAAAAACCTAGCACCAGTATTCAACAACAACAACACCATTATCTGTAAATATACAAAGAGAGAGGAAACTTACAGATGCTTCATCAACAAGGATTGAAGGAAGTTTCTTTTCAGTGGCAATTACAACACCATTTGTAGCTGCAACAATTTCAAAACAAGTGTTACACATTCCTGTTTCGAACCCAATGCAATTGATCTTGTAAATCAATAAAGCTCAGCCACACAAACTGACACACAATTTCAGTTGAACAACACTCATGTGAATGCTGGGTGTAATCAAAATACAACTCTTGGCCTATCATGATTCATTCTTTAAAGTGCTACACATGTATGACAAGCACAAGCTGCACAATTACACAATGAGCAATACAAAGTTGCCAATTCCAAGTACTGGCAACATCAACATGAAACAACAAATGGATCCCTTTTGACTCGAGAGACGTTACGATCAAAGATAGAAGGGATGGTAATATACTAATATCTGAAAGGGGATAGCAAAATATCTTACCAGGATTCAAAGTAGGATCTGAGCTCAAAATTCCAGAAACGAGACTTTTATCCATGTAGACTGAAGAACCTAAAGTAGATGCTTTGCGAGATGAACATGATCCAATAGTATCACACTAATCCCCACCCTAAGCAAGAAAACAAGGAACCAAATGCAACTGGTAATTCACCATTTCAACTACACTCGAATTAAGATCTGCAAAAAGAGGATCCAAACCTCGATGTGAAGGGCCCAACTGCGGGATCCGGAGCCGAAACCTTTGCGAAAATGATAAGCCGGCAAAGAACCATTCAAACAAACTGCGGAGGAAGAAGAAACTGAAGCATTAAAAGAGCACGAATGAAATTTGAGAAACTGAATAGAAATTTCTTACCTTTTCAAAGCTTCAGAAATTGCAGTGCTCTCTCTGAATTGGGGTTTTACCTTTGCATTGCTTCTAAAGTTGCAGTGCTTCTGAAATTGCACCTCATCCCAATCAATATACAAGCTTATAAAATTCCAAATTCCAAATTGCAGTGCTTTTGAAATTTCTTACCTTTTCTGAAGAGGAGGGTCGCCGACGCTTCAATTAGGGTCGGTGAAGAGGAGGCTGAGCGAAGAGGAGCGAAGGCGATTAGGGACGCCACAGAACCCGACGAATTGGCGTGGAGAGGAGCAATTAGGGTCGGTGAAGAAGAGGCCGGCGACTGGCGTGGAGAGGAGCGATTAGGGTCGGTGAAGAGGAGGCCGGCGACTGGCGTGGAGAGGAGCGAAGGCGAGGCTGAGGGCCGCCGACTGGAGTGGAGAGGAGCGAAGGCGATGCTAGGGCCGCCGACTGGAGTGGAGAGGAGCGAAGGCGAGGCGCGCTGAGGGTCGCCGGAGGGCCGCCGCCTGGAGTGGAGAGGAGCGAAGGCAGGCGCGCTGAGGGTCGCCGGCCGCCACAGGCTGTGTTTCGCGCGAGGGTTTAGGTTTGGAGAGAACGAGACTCAGCGAGCGAGGGTTTCTTTCCAAAATAATAAAATTGTTTATGCCGGATATAAAACGCTTATTTATGCCGGATATTTATATTTGGTATAAACAATGTCTAGGTAATTTTATTCTCTTTTTTATGCCGGATTCGCATATCATTTATGCCGGATAAAAAATTTGGCACGTCCGGCATAAATAATTAGGGTCTTTTAATATTTCGTTGTCATTTATGCCGGACATAAATAGTAATATCCGGCATATATATATTTTTCAGTATTTAAGAGAATAAAATTAAACTATTTTAAGGCTTTTATTGCACAAATTTTACCTCCGGCATAAATAATTATGTAATAAAATCTCAATTTTGTACTAATGGGTGCTGAGATTCTTGCTAGAAAGCTCCAACGACAATGTGAACAATCATCGAACACCATAGGTTTCAAGAAAACTAGAAATGGACCTCGTGTTCCATTTCTATCATTCGCAGATGATATAATGATATTTTCCAAAGCGACCTCGGAAGCATGTAAAACAGTGAAAACTATACTCGATGATTATTGTGCGATATCCGGCCAAAAAGTTAATTTCCAAAAATCAGCATTCCAGCGACGAAAGGAATCACAAACAACCAAAAACAACAAATTCAATCCTACTTACAAATAACTAGCCAAATTGCTTTAGAAAAATATCTTGGTTGCCCTATTATTAACGGAAGAGTGAACAAGAATACGTTTGAAGATGTTGTTGAAAAGTCAAAGAACCAATTAACGAAATGGAGAGCAAACGAACTAACGCAACAAGGACGAGCGATTCTAGTCAAAACTAATTTAGCTGCCAAACCAAGTTATGTAATGCAGAACTTCATGCTCCCTGCAAGTATACATAATGACCTCGATAGACTTAACAGAAGTTTCTTCTGGAACGAAGACCCACAATATAAACCACTTATCGGGTGCGATAAAGTATGCAGACCGAAGAATGAAGGTGGATTAGGAATTGAGAAGACAAAAGACATGAACAAAGCCTTGCAAATGAAACTCCTATGGAAAAGAATTGCGGAACTGCAAAATGAATGGGTGAAAATAGTTAGAGAGAAATACTTGAAGAAAGAGAGCATTTGGGACTATACAAGAAAAAAGAATACGTCATGGCAATGAGCGAAGTTGATGGAAACTAAAGAAGAATTTTGCTCAGGTCTTATCTGGCAGTTGGGAAACGGGAAAACCCTAAGGTTCTGGAAGGACAACTGGCTAAACTATGACATAAACCTATGGGAAAACAGTATCCGTGCCATAGAGCATATTGAAGAACAAGAAACGATCGACCAATTCTTAAAACCAAACAAAACTTGGAATGAGGACAAATTAAAAGACTTCCTCCCTGTGGACATCGTCGAAAGAATCCTGGAAGTTCATATCCCTACAAATGAAATCGATGACAAAATATATTGGAAACCAAGCAGAAATGGGTGGTTTTCAACCGCAAGTGCTATAGACCATGTCACGAGAACTAGAAGAACCAACCCTGATCCACTCGGTTGGATTTGGAAAATTGATTTTATTTGGAAAAACCTACTAAATGGGACCCCGGCGAAGGTTAGATTACAAAGTAAAGGAATTCATTTCCCACTCGAGTGCCCTCTTTGTAACTACAATGGTGAAGATGCTACCCACATCTTTACGGAATGTCAAACGTCTTTAGCCTTTATTGGAAGAATGGATAGACAAATTGAGCAAATAATCCGAAACACGGACAAAGAGACAAACCTTACAAGAATATAATCACAGACATTTTCGCAAATATCTCGACAGAACAAAAATCGACCCTTGCCTTTTCCCTTTGGGGCATTTGGTCAATGAGAAACAAAATTCTATTTGACAACAATGACATTAGGAATCAAGAAGAATGGATAAAAAATATAAAACAATACAGGATAAGTTGGAGAAAAGCACAATCAGGGGAACAAGAAGATGACACACCCCCTACAAGAGTCAATAGTAATACCCACCAAAACAGAACAAAAAAAACTGAAAACTGTAAAATGGAAAAAGCCTACCGACGACTTTGTCAAACTCAATTTTGACGGTGCTATGGTTAGTTCGGGCATTGCTGCATCTGGATTTGTTATTCGTGATAGCCAAGGGTCAGTTCTCTCTTGTGGTGCCTGAGGCCATGGAAGGTTGTCCTCAGTGCAAGCAGAGTGCCTCGGTCTGTTGGTTGGACTCCATGAAGCTACGAAGAGGGGATTTTCTCGGATCGAGGTAGAGGGCGACTGCTTGACGCTGATCAACGTCATGAAGGGGATCTGGCGGTGTCCTTGGGAGATTGAGATGATGATTTCAGATGCCCTCAGCTTCTGTCGCGCTTTAGAGAGGGTCTCCTTTTCGCACACCTTCCGCGAGGGGAACCAGGTTGTAGATAGACTGGCGCATATCGGTCTATCTTCGTCATTCATCGCGGAGCGCGTTCCTGCCGAGATTACTGACATCGTCCGTTTGGAAGCTCTTGGGCGATGGGTCAACCGCGGTTGACCATTCCCAAATCCTCGCCTTGTATAAAAAAAAGATAGATATGCTGCTCGGCTCAAGTTAACTAAGAGCCTTTTTTTTTTGGAACCGAAAAGAATTTGAAAGTTGCCAAGACAATTAGCCAAGAGCATCCCAAAGGATAATGCTACGAAGGGAGAGAAGTGTTAGAGTGTGGATGCAAGACATGAAGAATCTCAATATCAGAGAAAAGATGGAGAGACAGGAGACAGTCGAATAAAATTATTTCAATCTCACCAGAGCAAGAGCATTCAGTCTTAAGACTGTTAATGATGCTAAGATTATCACCTTCAATAATAATATTATTTATATTGACATCAATTGCTTTGAGGATCCCTTTCCAAATGTCAAATTAAGTCTTCAGCCCCTAGAACAGATGGGAACAGAGAAGGCCCAACCTCAGAGAAAAGAGTAGACCCATTATCATTTCGAATAATGAATCTGTAAGAAGGTGAAGCCGTTGAGGATAAGACTCCATCACAATTAAGTTTGCACCACCCATGCTTAAGTTTAAAACATCTACAATGTTTGCGAGATGGTATAGTATTTTTCATGCCATTTGACAGATGTGATTCAATATTGAGATCTTGCCAAAGAAAGAGTGCCTTGAATATACTTGGATCACATAGGAGATGCTAGGATGAGTAAAAGTGAGATAATGTAGACCCTAGTACGTAAGAGTAAATGTATGATATATTGATATAGGCTTGGATCACACAAGAGATGATAGGCAAGCCTATGGGATCCGGATCCTCCTTCTTATATTAGGAGACCTAATAAATTAATCTCCACCCTCCAACAAATTTAATGGCCAAGATTATATCTCTTTAATTTACACACAAAAAAAAAAAAACCTCCTTTATCTTCTCCTCCCCTCGACTCCTAAAAAAACCCACAGTTCCAATTTCGAGCACATGCAGTGGATCGATGGTGGTGAACTGCGTGAGAATCGTCGATTTCCGTCGGAGCATGGTCAAGTTGAGAATCTTCTTGAAAGAAATCAGTCATCTCATTCATGAACATTGAAGTAGGCTTTGAATATTAGTTTGTGAGATTTGGACTTTGTTAAGTATCAAATCTGCACTTCTCCTTCCGTCGATTGATCTCCCTGCACAGATTAGAAGGAGAAGAAGAGGCGGGGATCGCTCCCCCGGAGGAGCCTCCGACGCTCAAGTCAGAATGTGTCGACTGAAAGAAGCCTTTTATAACCCTAGTAGATCGATTTATATAATGAGAGTTAGGGTTTGCGATTAGGGTTTACCCTGTGAATGGCGATTTTGCCCCTGGATCTTTTATCGAATTACTTTTGCTATGTCAGACTTCATATGAAACTCTCTTTCCCCTTACAAATAGATGCGAGCTTTGGTATGTACTGCAACAATTCCACTTTGTTACTTAAGGACATATATATAATTTGAGAATGAAAATTTGATGATATATCATATATGTAACTGTTTGGGGTTATAACTTACAAAGTGTAGATAGGAAAACAATTAATTGGAGCCAAAGATAAAGAGAGAAAATTGAACGAGCAACAATATGTATGAGTTGTGCTTCATTAAGGTCTCAACTTTCGTCTCTCGTCTCAAGTATGTAAATTCTCAGGTCCGACCCTAATTAGAAGTACCCACCTCATCAAGGTACGTGACTGGTTGAAGGAGGTGTTTGTTTATTGGGATAATTGGGTGAATATACCTTTTCCAATTTTTTTAAGAGTGATTATACCAATGAAAGTTTTTTTTTTGTAATTATACCTTTTTGGTTATTAAGGACTAATTTGCCCTTAGAGAGAAAAAAAATATTGATAATAACTTCCATAAATCACGTATTTTGTAACTTGCTTCTTCTTCCCAAATTGATTAAACCTAGGACTAATCGCTCAATACACCAGATTCTTCTCATCCATCAATTTATTTTGATCTTCGATGAGTAGTGTCAATTGAAATCAAGTTACAAGATTGAAAGTATGTGGTCATATATCTTTTATATGCTATAATTTTTGCGGTATATTCCATATTTATTTGCGATTACTTTGTAATCTCTCCGTAATAATATAATTGAAATCAATGGTGTGGGCGATTACTTGCTCTCCATAATATAATTGAAATCAATGGGGTGTGGGCTATTACTTGATTTTGTAAATTCAATTGGCCAAGCAATCGATACATACAGTAATTATATTGTTGATAGCTTCAATTGTGTGTTAATTATATAAGTTACATTAGCGTAATCGTTGATAGATTCAATCGACACTTCCAGTAAATATTTGCTTCTTGTAATTATATAAGTTACATTACCGCTAGATACAAATAATTAATTACAAGAATTAAAACACCTACAACGAATTAATTACAATATTGTGATAAAATATTGATTACAAGTACAATTATAATAAATTAGTTACAATCTATTGTGTGTATTTATTTATTAAAACCTTAACAATGATGTTAGTTACATTACAAAATAGGTACAAATAATTAATTACAAGACTCAAAATACGTACATACAACGAATTAGTTGAACATCTAATGGTAACAATAATTAAGTTTCAAGAATAATGATCACAATAATTAAGTTTCAAGAATAATAGTTACAAGAATGATAAGGTTACAAGAATAATAAGGTTTCAAGAATAATGGGTACAATAATTAAGTTTCAGGAATAATGGTTACAAGAATAATAAGGTTTCAAGAATAATGGTTACAACAATTAAGTTTCTTAGTACTCTAGGGTTACAATCGGTTACAGTATGTTACAATCAAATTTGAATTACCTGTAACCCTAGATAATTCACCAAATGATTAATTGAATCTAATGGAAGAAGTAGCGTCTGTACGTATAAATCAATAATCCGAATCATTTTCCTTTTCGAAACGTAAAACAATCTTATCTATAATATAAATCATCTTATCAATATCTATTTACTTTTATTTTAATTTTAAAAAGAGAAATCTTATGTATATCTATTTACTTTTATTTTAATTTTAAAAAGATAAAATCTTATCTATTTCTATTTACTTTTATTTTAATTTAAAAAAAATAAAAATTATACCTTAAGGGTATTTAGGTAAAATCCACCCTAAAAAGATATAATTATTAAAAAAAGAAAAATCAAATGGTATAATTACCAAAAAATAACTTGAAAAAGTTACACTCTATCAAAATTTCACTTGTTTATTCCAAAAAAAATATGATTACTCGGCACTTAAATTATGATTTATCTATGGATGAAATCTGATCTAAACGGTTTAGGTTCATTATGTAGTAGTGTTAGGTACAAAAAGTGAACAGAAAAAAAGATGTACAAGATATGGGTGTGCATTATTAATAAAAGCATATGATCGGATTTAACATTCATTATACGACCTATATATCTATCTAAATCCAACTATATTCAATTGCCATTATCTTTGACTTATCATCTGACTTGTGTGGAAAATTTTGATTAACTAATCATGGTAATTAACAATTAAGCATGAGAATCTCACAAAGCATCAACTTAGATAAATCAGATAAAGATGATTATCAACCCAATTTCAAAGTTATACAATTCAACCATGAAATCATGAACCAGACAACAATCCCATATATTAAAATTGCAACATATATTCAAATTTTTTGCATAGTTGGTTTTATAATTTTTTTATAAAGTACAAATTTGAGATCAAATTGGTCGGTCCAATTCTCGATACGCCGATAACAACGGCAAACGGAAAAACCGTCATAAACAAGGATAATAAAAAAAAATCAACAATATGACGACCCGCAACCAACTAAAGCGGGATGGAAGAGAAGTTCTCAATTAAACAATGGGGAGCCAAGCGTCAGTACTTTAGCCGAAGACACTATTGAAATGCGAGTCAAGCACTACGAGAGTAGCACTGTTGAAGAGCAGGTACAAATACAACAGGGCATGATTCCTTGGTGGTATCAACACAAAGCCCCAAGGAAGCGCCTCCCCAACAATGGAGATGCCGTGAAAGACACATCCACGACCTCGACAGTCGAGACCCGCTCTACACACCAACAATGAATGGAATACTAGACACCAAAGACACACAAAAAACACCAACACTAAACCCAACCCATGAACAATCAAGCAACAGTAACAGCGGAGGGTGGAGCAGATCGAGCGTGTTTGCAGTAATTTAAAACGATTTTATTTTATTTTAATTATTTTCAGAATAATTGGAGACCAATTCTTATAAATGTAAAAAAAACTAAAATAAAATAAAAAAATAATTTTTTGTTTTTTGTGAAACTTGGGTAGACTGGGTAGTTGGGCCTAATGAGTGATCCTTGGAGTCCAAAACTTTTTTTTTCTTGTTCATATGTGGGTGAAACTTGGACTCTAAGGAGTGATCCTTGGAGCCCAAGGAGTTCCGCTTGGTGGAGGTGGTTGGAAGAGGAGGGCGGAGGCGACGACGGAGAAAAAAGTCGATGAATTAACAATGCACCACCATCAACACCAGGTTAATATACTCTTATACGTTTCGATCCTTGGAGTCCAAGGAGTTGGCTTGATAATCTTAGTTTAGATATATCAAATTTTCAATATTAATTAATTTTCTCGACGCCATATTCAATATTAATTAATATTCAATATTTTTGTGTAGTTATGATGTTGATTGCGCTTTGGATGTTTTTTTTTAAGGATCGACAGCTTAAGTGTTGTTTGGAAGATGATTTGTGGAAATTTATTTTTTGTTCTGATGCTTTGCAATATTCGTCAATAATTAATTTTCTTGACCGTGTGAGCTACTTTCTAGTTTGCATCATCATATCATTTGCAAATGAGAGGAATGACATTCTTGAATTGGTCTTGTGCTCGTGATGTTGAAACCGTTATTATCTTTCGTACCATTACTCATTTCCTGTAGTTTTCTAACTAGAATTTCTGCTTCTAGAATGAAAAGAGGGAATGGATCTAAATTTCCTTCATTTACCAACACCGAAAACGAGACTGTTTTGACACATTGTTTGATCTAGTTTTGGAATTTTAGGCTTAGCCCAAAATTTTATGAGACTTTGAAAAGAAAGTCTCATTCAAGTCGATCATATGTTTTTTCATGACCATTTTTATTGCCATCCATCCAATCTACTTCTGAATAGCTCCTTGTAGAGGATATATAAGTTTTCTAATAACTAGCTTTAGTCTGTCTGCAATCATTTTCGTGATTGTCTTGTAGATAGGTGTGCAGTCGAAAGTCATTCGTGGTTCTTAGGTTATCCATTTTTGGAATTAGTGTTATGAAAGTTTGATTAATTTGTTTTAAAATTCTGTCACTATTGAGTAATGATCTGATGATGTTTAAATGCATGATTTTTCGTTGTGATATTCATGAACCAATTGAGGATTTGATCATGGATAAATGTTCTATCAAGTTTTTCTAATATCTTGTTATTATCCAACATATTCTTCCTCCAACGTGAATATATTACCCATATGTTGTTATTATCCAACCTATTCTCCCTCCATGTGAATATGCTACCCATAATAGGTACATCTTGCATTATACAAACATTTTTTAATCCTGTTAAGATTCTAAATCTATTCGAATGTGGGGATACTCCTTTTTTTTTTCCTGGGTTGTTCTGAATTTCATTCAAATCTCCCATTTTCATACACGGAGAGTTCATACAAACTCTCATAGTTCAAGAATTTCAATGAACAAAAATAAAATACAATAATTTGTTTGAATATTTTTTTAAGTTGACTATAGGTGGACACTCGAGTCCAATCCAATCATACTTTAAAAAATGTATAGCACCAAGGCTAACCTCGTAGCATTAAGTGATTAATTAAAGACATAAAACAAATCAGAATGTATGAGGGCTTTGTTTGGATTCTATTACATTTTAATTATAATACAATAATTTTATCTCGTTTTATGTGAATGTTTGGTTATACAAAAAAAAAATCTCAAAAAAACTGAGATAAAACAATAATTAACCTAAATAATGATATAAATCAAGATAAAATAACTTCATTATTATTAATACATTATGAGATTAAAATACACATTTAATTTAAATACCTTAAAAATTGTATTAATCAAACACCACTTTATTAAATTTGTTTATAATAAAATTGGAATCCAAACCCACTCTAAAAGCTGAAAAGCAATAAAACGGTCACAACTCACTCGTGAGTCGTGACTCGTGAGGAAAGGTCGAAGTTGGAGTAACTGTATAAATGTGAACGGGTTTGGGGTTCGGGTGGGTCCCGCCCTCCTACTTTGGAATTTTGGCGGGGTCGCTCCACACAAGCAACCTCTTTCCTTTCCTTTCCTTTCCTTTCCTTTCCTTTCCGTGTTTTTTATTGTAAACAAAAATGGATTTTTAATGTCAATTTGTACGAGTATTTTCATTTTGGTGTTATTTATAGGCGCATATGAGCTCCTCTTCATTCCCTCCCTTCTTCTCTCCCCTTACCAATTAAACTCGATCTCCCCTTCTTCCTCTCCTGCGCAGCCATTTGTTCTGTAAACTCATCTCTTAGTTTGGGTCTTTTTTATTTCCTTCAGGACTTTTATCAATCGAACACCTGCACGGTTTTAGCATCTGCGTATTGATCTTAGGAAGTGCTATTACAAATTTGAAGGAATTGGGTGGGTGGGTGGGGCTTGGGAGGGGTATTGGTTACTCGATCAATATAAGAAACAACTCCCTCAGAAAATGATCATAGTCTTGCACAAGGCCTACATTCTTGGGTCAGTTCTTGAAACCAAGTTCACTGTCGACAAAAGCTTCTACTTCTGGATCTTCCAGATTCTTAGTAGGTGCAGTTTGGGAACTTAAGCAAGTTTTCCCGGCCTTTTTAGTTTTCAATCAAGCTTGTTTCTGTCAATTCAATTTCTTTGGATACAAAAGAGCAGTTTGTTAGGTTGTGGTTTGTAGCATAATGGGATCATTGCCACCCGGGTTTCGGTTTCACCCAACTGACGAAGAGCTGGTTGGATACTACCTTCAAAGAAAAGTTCAAGGACTCGAGATTGAGCTTGATGTAATCCCTGTGGTTGATTTTTACAAGTATGATCCATGGGAGTTACCAGGTACTACTTACTACATTTAACCTTTATGCTGATTCATTCCTTCCAGTTCTGTTGAGAGAATGAAAGAATATGTAAAGAGATCCAAAAGAGTTCCACGTTGATAATATGAACAAAAAATCATTAGTATATAAGCTAGTAGGTAAATTTTTCTATTGTCAATTAATTTTAGGATGGAACTCCGCTCGGCTTCTGTGCTTTGAAACTGAACCGATTCATTTGCTCTTCTTCTGATATATATTCCTTCCTTTTGGTCTAAAATCTTGCACGCCATTGCTTTTTCTGTGGGGCTTTGGAAGCTTTTATCTTCCTAAAAAGCCAGTTTTATTGGCTTTGTATTTTACTCCTATAATATATTCCTTTGAGAATCACATTTTATATAATGCAGATAAATCATATCTTCCTAGAAAGGACATGGAATGGTTCTTCTTCTCTCCAAGGGACAAGAAATATCCAAATGGCTCCCGGACAAACAGAGCCACCAGATCCGGCTACTGGAAGGCCACTGGTAAGGACCGGAAAGTGGTTTCCGCCTCCACCATCATTGGTTACCGTAAGACCCTTGTTTTCTATCAAGGGCGCGCTCCATTAGGAGACCGGATGAATTGGGTGATGCACGAGTATCGCCTATGGGACCAGCATTCCGATGGGGTGCCATGTTTTAAGGTACAAATTGGTCTAGATAAGTGATCTTACCAGTTTGAAATTAAAGCTGAATATTGGCCTGTTTTTTTTTTGCCAGGGAGCTTTTGCTTTATGTCGCGTTGTCAGGAAGACGGAATCAAAACTGAATTCAACTGAAAAGAATGCTGGGAGTGGTACAAGCAACAATGATTTGGCCTCTTCAAGAACTACAAATGAGCCTCCAAGGATTTCTAATGAACTTGCACTTCACAATCAGTACAATAAGAGTGCAAATTCCACCCTAATGTCTTCGCAGTTTGATGTCATCCGAGTAGGAGAGTTGGATTCAAACAGTATATGGGTCTCTCCTGAATTGATTCTTGATTCCTCCAAGGTATCAATCACTTCTGCTTCTTATGATCTTCCAAGTGCTTTAACTGAAGCTGATGCATTCGGCCTTTCCCTGCAGGAATATTCACAAGGGAAAGAGTTGGCTTCGAGCTACATGCCACAGTATGACTACCAAATTACCTCAATGGTTTCACTGCAGCCTTATAACCAACATGGGATTTCACCAAGTTCATCACACTCAAACTTCAATGGTGAGATTGAACATGTGGATGATCTTAGCCGAATGGGAAATATGGACTATATGGGTTACTATGGAAATGAACAAACCCAATTCGGATATTATGACCAGATCAATCCCTATAACGGATCGTTCTAATGGAAACCAAGAAACCCTGTAGAACAAATCCGACCTCAACCAAATAGGTCTCTTGTAGGTTCTTCCAAGACAACGCATTTTGAGGTTTGATCTTGAGACGAATAGCCTTATGTACCAGCTATATTATGTCACGGGATGCCTTTGTTGTTACCATAGTTATCGGCAGCCAAATCTTAGTAAGTTCCAAGCAGTAGATTTACATTTCTCTTGGCGACAATCACTATTGTCAATAGCACTAGGAGAGTAGGAGATGTTCTTATCTTTTGTTGTAATATATAAGCATCTATGGCTATGGAAGGCTTATGAAAAAGCCATAATCCATTGTTAAGTATGTAACTTCTTGTTGAGAAAATGAAAGGAATGTGAAGAGACCCAAAAGAGTCACACATTGAAAAAGATCCACATTGAAGATGAACAAAGAAGCCTTAGTATATAATCTAGTGGGTTACTTCTCATATTGCCAATTGGTTTTAAGATGGAACCCTCTCGGCTTATGTGCTAGGCTATTAGCTTAAAGATGTGCTTAATCACACACTTTTTGCCCATAATGGAAATAGTTGTTAAGAATTAAAAGTATAAAAAAATTATGTTCAAAGCTTCTACATGTATGAGTTATCCTGCTGGTTGCTAAGGTGCTTCATCTAGATACCTTCTCGAATCAAACGCGGCTGGATATACAAATACTATGAATTGACTGCAAATATTTGCTCATAAAAGACAAGGATTTCCTCAAGTTATTGGTTTTTATGGTGTGAATTATGAGGACGACTCTGGTTTACAAGGAAAGGGACTCTTCAATCACCATAACTACTGTTATATTCACCATCTCAAATGCTTGCTTTCACTTTCGTATTTTGTTGATAAATCCCACTCCCCACCCAGAAAAGAAGATAGAAAAGTTGGCTTTTATCTACTCATCCATTCTTTTTTCGGTCTCTTAAGAACCGTCTATTGGATGCGATAAAGCGCCATCAGCGAGAAAGAACCGTTCCAATTACATCAGGAGTAGTGTCCACTTCTGTGCTTGTTCTCACTGAGCAACACTGTATGTGTCTGTGAACTATGGAGTGGCAATTTGGCTCAAATGTCTTTCTTAGGTTGAAGTTAAGTTTTCTGAATAAGAAGCTCAATATAAGAGGATGCCACAGATGACAGATGAAACTGTCATCAAAAGCACCCAACAAAAACCAACAGACATTAGTAGGCTCTTTTTCATTGCAACCCAGGCTGAGATTCCCGCTACAACCTTCCTGCTTAGCTATGATCTATAGCGAAAAATCCTTCGACTACACTTAAATCGGTCCTGGTTTAGGTATCTTTTCTTAGGCTACTTTGGAGCATAAAGTTGAATGGATGATGCCTCTCTCTTGCTTTTGGGGCTATAAGAATCACTGGTGGAGTGAGGACGTGCAATTTGGTTGATGCAAGTGTTTTAGGCGCGTTAAACCATGATTGTAACACAAAGAAAATAAAAAAGGTTTCTGTTTAGATTATGTTTCACACTACAAAGACTCATTGAATTGAGACTAGTTTAAGTACTCACACTTTTTACAATTTTTTTTAATACTAACTAGTCTATTATGCGTGCACGGATTTAATGTAAAAATATTGTGAATGGTCAAATTATAATATTTTTATTATTTAAATGTAAAAAATATTAACATTAAAGAAATAAATAAATTATATTTATCTACAAACAAAAATGATAATATAAATTTTATGATAATTTTTTATATACTGTAATAAAAAAATTAAATAATACGAGAGGATTATTTTTAAATGAAATTAAAAATCCCACATTAATTATAAGTTATAAATTTCTAACCAAACCAAAAAATCTCTAGCCTCAAATGAAAAATAACCATACAATTGAATCATTTGCTCTTATAAGATAAGATCGATCATGCAATCTCAAAAATCTCTAGCCTCGAACACCACCTTCTTCAAAATAAAACTCAACACCATCCTTTTTATTCTTCAAGTAACAAATTTAACAATTTGACAATAAAAACTCATATGTGGCAAACCATCGTCTCATCTCAACTAAAAAAACATAAAGGATTGCCTTTGTCTTTGTCACATCCAAGGTACGATTGAATTCATTTGAATAACTCTTACAACCATCATCACCATAATGCACCTTGACTCTCATCTAGAGCACTAATTTCAATATTACACCCTTTATATTTAATTATTTATCAATTCAGACATCACAATTGAATTTTATGAATCTTTTCAGGGGTTTATGCATGCCATTTGATAAACTTTTCTCCTTGACATTCAACAACATTGTATGACACGTAGGGTTGAAAATAACCCGCGGGTTCCCGTTCCACCCACATTAATTTTGCGGGTGAAAACCCACAAAAAAGTGGGCGACGGGTGGAGCTGGTGCGGGTGAAGCGGGTGATGAATGGGTTATGGGTGAAGATTTTTCACCCATAACCCGCCCCATTAACCCACCCATTAATCCGCCCCGTAAACCCGCATAAAACCCTAAATTTTATACTACCTCCGTTCGGAAAAACTTGACACTTTACTATTAATGCACACTTTTTTAGGAGATAAAAACTATATAAAATATCTAGTTTTTTTAATAATTTTTTTAACAACTTCGTAGTTATTATTAATAAGTACAAACTTGTTAAAAAAATTTTATAAAAAAATGAATATTTTATAGAGTTTTTATCGTTCTAAAAAAGCGTGCATGAATAGTAAACGACAAGTTTTGCCGAACGGAGGGAGTATATATAATGTGTGTGCTTTTACTATTTTACCCTTTTTCAAGTTTAACTTCTACAAACACTAATCCTTTATTAGTGCTTTGCCCACCAAATTTCAATTAGAATGGATATGGTCTCGGCTTGCTCTTCCATGATATAGCAAGGGATATACTAGATTATTATATGATTAGTATAGAGATATATATCCTTCCACTTTCAAATTTCAATTAGCTCGTGATTTCAGTGCTTTTCCGATCAAACTTATAAATACGTAAACCCATCTCCTTTGTAATTTTGAGTTAGAATCACTACTACAAAAACTTGTTTTTATGCCGGACGTAATGCCATATTTATACCGGATATTATGAAATATATCTCCGGGCTTTAGGTTGATGGAATAAAAAAATTGGCATTTTATTTATGCCGGATTTTTAAAAAAAACGCCCGGCATAAATAATAGGGTATTTTTTTACAAACAAATACACATAGTTATTTATGCCGGACATTTCTACCATACGCCCGACATAAATAAGTGTTCTGTTTTTTTTTATAAATGCTCATGTTATTTATGCCGGACCTTTCAAAATTACATCCGGCATAAATACTCATGATATTTTTTTTAAAAAAAACATCAACTATATAATATGATCTTATAGAACGGACAATATTCTGCCCGACCTACATTATTTACGTACAAAGCAGAGGGCAAATAAAACACGATTGATAAATGTTCCGGGATATATAATTTAATGTTATTTGGCAAGAGCATTTTTGAATTACAATATAACCCCCGTTACATCAAAGATACATAAATTCCATCCGGACAATACCAATAACCACACTACAAACCCATTGTTTGAACCACCAAAAGGCATCATCTATGGTCATTTAACTTGCCTTAGCATTAGAAAACAGATACATAGTTCCAACTATCTAATGAGATATTACTAAAAGTTCTAATGGACATTTAACCTGCCTTGAACAACAACACCGTCAATCACCGCTTCATCAAGGTCTTTTGGATTCTGCCACCCGTTGCCTTCAGTTGCTTTCTGCTTCAGCACTCCACCATCCTTGCATATATCCTTCACACTAATGGACATATATCCTTAAGCACTCCAGCATGTTAAGGACATTTCCACAAAGTAGTCGATCAAATTAAACAAACACAGTACGGCTTATTTGGAGTCAAAATTATTTTAATCAAAATCAAATAATTTGTCGATTAACTACAAAATTTTAGTGCATCAGCTTATTTGGAGTCAATAGCACCTACATATGCATCCATCAACCTCAAATTTTATTTAGAATAACCATCTAATAGTCAAAATCCTGGATATATCATTCACATCCACTCCATCACAACTTAGCAAGCAGAACTAACGATGAGAAACTGCACTATTAATCCACCAATTCAAATTACCTTGTCCAAGCGTAAACTTGAAAGGGGTACCTTCAACCTCATCACCCTTGTCTTTACCAGCCATGGGAGCCACCACAAAGATAGAAATTGTTGCCGGAGGTGACGTTGAAAGACCCATCCTTCAACACTACCTAGATGGGCTCAGGGATCGGTAGTCGGTACCATGGTCTAAACCCCCAACTGAGTAATCAATCGATGGTGTTTTGGGTTAAAAAAAGGGGAAAAGCTAGTGGTTTTATGAAAATAATATAATAGCAGAAGATTTTCTAAAATCTATTTTTATTGGATTTAATAACCAGCTTAGTTTATGAATATATTCAACTTGTTTGGTTATAACAATACAATTATTTACTTTGGATTATTTCTGGACTACAAGCAAAAAAGCCAGATTATTTGTGTACATTTTTCCTTACCTATATAAAGTTTCATGCCAAAATAGGGTAATAAAAATTCTGTTTACCTGTTCAAAGATAGTATAATAATGTGAATTAGCCTGCAAAACAGCAGCAGCGGAACGGAAAAAAAAAAGAAACAAGATAATGTCAGTGAATGTTTGAGTGACAAAATAAAATTCTTATAATTTGAGCATGTGCTCCAAGCCAACAAATTAAGAATTTGTTGGCTCAACAAAGTTACATTAGGAGAGCATTGAGTTTGGTTTATAATTAGATCAGCCACTTTTGGATTACGATTTTGATCATTTTTATATGTTGTTAGATCATGGTCAAGGAGCCACGGGTCATCCCAGACACTGATGGATTCCCCATTTCCGATGATCCATAATAATCCTTTGTGAAATCTGTCTCTTAAGTTTAGAAGTCTACCAAATTGTCAAAAAGTGTTTTGAGTACGTTGATCTTTGACGAATTGTTTCTGTTTGAAGATATTTTCCCTTTATAAGTTTAGTCCATATATTGTCATGATTAGAGTATATATAGTTTTCAAAGTAACTTCATCTGGAGGCAAATATTCATTTCTTCAGTCGTCTTGAAACCAAGACCACCCTCATCTTTTGGTTTGCAAATCTTTTCCCAACTAATAAGGGGGTTATAGCGATGAGAGGATAATTTGTTCCAGAAGAAGTTCTTATTAATCTGATCTATTTGGTTAAGCACCCCTTTTGGGAGCAGGAAATTTTGCATTAGATAGTTAGTTTTGGAACTAAGATTTGCCTATATTAGTACAACTCTAACTGCTTGAGATAGAGACGAAGCTTTCCATTTCGACAATTATTTATTGAGGTTATCCATAACTTTTTCAAAGACACATTTTTTAACCCGATCACTTATAATGGGATACCTAAATATTTTTCCATAGTTTTTGAGAATGGAATCATCATTTGTTGAGCTAGGCTATTGGCTATAGATTGATCATTTCATTGAATTCAAATGTAGGTGTAGAGGTTGAAAACCGTAATAAGATAATTTTAAAAATAAATTAAGTAAATTTGAGATAATATTTTTAAATAAAAGTTGTTGAAGTCATTGCATGTACCATACTATGAATACGATCTTCAAAAGTCAGAACTATGCAAAATCAGTATAACTATTCTATATATGTAGCTTGGATCCCCTTAACTCCAAATATATACAACTTACTAACTACACATTCAAATGGATTAATCCTCCACTCTTCCAAATTACTAACTCAAAACATCACCTTGTCTTTGCTTTTGTGAATATATAATGGATAATTTAATCATTCATTATTTACCCATTGCTACCTTCACCACTCCAACTTGCCACTTCATCTTCTCCGCCTGCCTAATCTTGCTAGCCCTAACCCTATCCATCCGACGGTGGAGAATGCATCACCTTCTTCCCAATTCACCGGTATCCCTGCCAGTGATCGATCACCTCCACCTCCTAGGCCCGCTTATCCACCAATCCTTCCATCGCCTCTCCCTTCATTATGGTCCGTTGTTCTCACTTAAGCTCGGCTCAGTGCCATGTATTGTGGTCTCCTCCCCAGAGTTGGCAAAGGAGTTCCTCAAGACCAACGAGCCAGTCTTCTCCACTCGCCAACACTCAATTGCCATCAAGCGCCTCACATATGACTCTGCCTACGCATTTGCGCCCTATGGGCCCTACTGGAAGTTCGTCAGTAAGCTAACCAAGACCAACCTTCTTAGCCCTAGGGCTCTCACGCATTTCCTCCCCATCCAAAACATCGAATTGCACCACTTTCTTAAGATGATGGCGAGTAGTTATTCCTCTGGATCGAGTGTGAATATCACCAAAGAGCTTATGATGCTCGAGAGCAATGTGATCGCTCACATTATGTTTGGGATAAGGCACTCTAACGTTGAAGGGAAGGCGGATGAGGCTACACTACGCCAGAAGGGGTTTCATGCGACGGACCAATGTCGTCGCCTGAAATGTGATTTTCGTCACCTGATAACTCAGGCGACGAACATTCGTCGCCTGAGTAGTGGTCCGGTGACTTTCATCCTTTCACTATTCAGTCGACGAGCATCTGTATGTTCGTCGCCTAAAACATTTCAGGCGATGAAAAAATTGTTCGTCGCCTGAATTCATTGTCACACCTTGAGGGCTTTTCAAGCCGAGCCGAGCCGACTTCACTTCAGGCGACGGATTTATCTCAAAGGTTCGTCGCCCTAATTTGGTTGGGGAATTCTATAAAATATAAAATGCAACTCATGCGACCTTCTTTTTAGCTAAGTTCGTCGCTTAAAGAAGCTATGTCCGTCACCTAAAGAAGCTATGTCCGTCGCCTGAATATGAGTGGTTTTTTTTTTTAAAAAAAAAATAGGCAACCAAATGATGTCAATGTTCGTCGCCTGAGTATGATTTGTTTTTAAAAAAAATAATTGAAAAATGGCTGATGCCCCGGTTTGCAATTGCACCAAAATTGTGCACATTTTTAGCACAAAAATGTGCACAAACCTGTTTCATCTTACACAACAAACATGGCCAAGTTCACAACCCATACAAATCCACATACAAATCCGCATACAAATTCACAAATCCAAGTTTGCAACTACATACAAATTCACAAATCCAAACCTATTCACAAATCCAAGTTCATTACTTAATTAAGAGGAAGTAGGACGAGAACTGAAAAGTCGAAGCATCCTGCATATCCGAAGGCTTCTGAGAAGGCTGCGTATATCCGAAGTCGAAGCCGGTTGCTGATCCGACGAGTGCTGAGAAGGCTGATGCGTATTCAAAGTCGAAGGCGCCAATATTTACAAAGTCACTATCTAAAGCCATTGATGATCTAGAAGCTTGAATGTTGTGCAAAAAAGAAGATGAAATGCTGAATCATTTTCTGCAAACAAAGAAAAAGATGGTGTAAGTAAAACCAATTACATAAATTGTAACTTGAACTTTTATTACTAATTAGTTAAATTGTCGCGTGCAAAGCACGCCGAGGCTATGTTGATGAACGGTTATACGTAATAAATTTATAGGATTAAGCTTACTCAATGATGCTTTACTACATAAGTTCCAATAATATAGTCAAACGGTTCAGCAGTTGCTTGTATACGATCCATATTACCCCAATCTAAGTCCAGCACCTTGATGGATCCAACTGAATCTGCAAGGGACGATCGAGTTATCAGTGGAATTGTTCATTAAAATAAACCAAGACAAAGATATAAGAAGATATCTAGTGTTTTACACAACAACTGGAAGAAGATTACACTCAATTCTGAATCATTAACCTATCTCAGCTACAAACCATTGTGCTTCATACATATAAAAAAGATATAGCGAAAAAGTGGGAGAGAATAATGAGAAAAAAAATTCAAGTAGAAGTGTAGCAAAAAACATGTTTATAGGACAAGATAGGCCTACTGATGTGATTGCTTTATGCAAATGGTTTGATGTTTTCATAAATGAAGTAGCCATGGCCAATTACCCAAAGAAAAAGATTTAAACAGCATAGATATCAATAATGATTCTTATAAACTCACCATTAATCAGTAAGGTAAAATTTGAAATTAATTTAAAAAACCTAAAACTACATCCATTATTATACTCACTGAAACATTTTATTTAACTCATGTGTGTAAGTGGATGATACCTTGAAACATTTTATTTAACTCATGTGTGTAAGTGGATGATACTCACTAAAACTATATCCATTATTATACTCACTTAAACATTTTATGTGTGTAAGTTGATGATACCTTGAGATCAACAATAAACATACAACAAATCATAAAAAAACTAATGAACTTGCAAATTTTAAGGTGAATGTAAGACAACCCCAGGTGTTTAACTAAAATAACCTTTTTTTTTTAGTCCATGGTGGTGATTTCAAATTCTCCAATCCCTTAACAAAAGGGCAAAAGGAAACAAGCATTGTATTGCATTTCAATTTATTTATTTATATTTTTACCTCATTTCATTCTCTTGCTCAAAGCATATTTGTGGCTAATTTCATTACAACTTGAAAAAAAAACTCAGGTAAACTAAAAAATTAACCATTTTTGTGACTAATTTCAGCATATGAGGCTTCAACTAATTTGCAAAAGGGTATTCCTAGCATCCAAGAACAACCGATCATATGGTTTCTACATCACTTCTAATTTTTCAGATCCACTACTTTGTCTTTGGCAAACAGATGCATACATTCATTTCACAAGGCTCAAAATCAAGTTAAACTAACCACAAAATTCACACTTTTATGACATGAAACAACACAACATCAGCATTCCACAATCAGAAAACCGAGAATCAACAACCTAAGGCAAACAGATGCATACATTCATTTCACAAGGCTCAAAATCTAGGAATTTGCTTGAATATGACAAAATTCTAGGGGGTGACAATTAGAGAGAGCAAAGTACCTCAGGTATCAAGACGAATTAGGACTCTGGCAACTTATGGCTTGACCTAATCGAAGAAATTGACAGAACAACTATTAAAAATCAGATGAGATCAACAAAGAACAATAAAGCTTAGAAAAAGTTACAACCTTTGTAGGTTCCCATTGTTTGGCAATCACAATAACTCGAACGGACCTTCTCTTGAACTCTGGGGCCAAAACCAAATCGAATTGTGTGGCTTTCGGGTGCTCACCTCGCGGCTGCAGGGGCTCGGACTCGGGACAGAGAACTGGCTGAAAGATTCAGCCCCGGATTCAGATTGTGGCTCCGGTGAGGGAGAGGAGTCCAATCTCCGTCGAGCTCGCGACTCATGGAAGAAGGAGGGAGGAAATATCAGATCTGGCGCCACCAGATGCGGGAGGTCGAGGACCTAAGGCTCGGCCCTGGATCCTCAACGACGATGTGGAGGAGGCATCCATGGAAGGGGAGTCCGGGAGATCGAAGCAGCACGGGCGTCGGCTCCTGGCTTGGCGTCCGTTCGTCGTTGGTAGCACCGTAGCAGCACGGGAAGTTCGACGAGGCAAGAAGGGGCTAACGGACATTGAAGGCATTGAAGGAGGCTTTGGCTCCTATGGATTTGGCTTGAGGGTGGAGGAAGGGCGAGGCAGATCGAGAACGGCAGAGGCATTGGCTCCTGTGGATTTGGCGGCCAAGCAATTGAGGCTGAGGGTTTAGGGTTGGATTTGGGGATTTCACCTTCCGCTTTTATACCTAATTTTTTTAGGCGACGGACATGGTTAAAAATCGTCCCTCTCTTGAACAAATTTTGAAATTTCACAAAAATTTAGGCGGAAAAATTAGGCGCCATAAACTCAAACGACAGACCTAAATATTTTTTTCGTCCCCGGAATGATTTATATCCAATTTTTTGCGATTAATATTATTCTAATTTCTATCCAACTTAAATCCGAAATTGCATCATTATCTAAAAAAAATATATTATTCTAATTTCTATACAACTTATATGAGTTTTTCTCAAAACATAACCTTTTAGCATTTTAATAAGAATTTATTACTTAGTATAAGGTTTTATTAGTTACTTATATAAGTTTTCCTCAAAACATAACCTTTTAGTATTATAATAAAAATTTATTACTTAGTATAAGGTTTTATTAGTTACTTATATGAGTTTTCCTCAAAACATAACCTTATAGTATTATAATAAGAATTTATTACTTAGTATAAGGTTTTATTAGTTACTTATGTGAGTTTTCCCAAAAAAATACCTTATAGTATTATAATAAGAATTTATTACGTAGTATAAGGTTTTATTAGTTACTTATATGAGTTTTCCCCAAAAAATAACCTTATAGTATTATAATGAGAATTTATTACTTAGTATAAGGTTTTATTAGTTACTTATATGAGTTTTCCTCAAAACATAACCTTATAGTATTATAATAAGAATTTATTACTTAGTATAAGGTTTTATTAGCAACTTATATGAGTTTTCCTCAAAACTTAACCTTATAGTATTATAATAAGAATTTATTACTTAGTATAAGGTTTTATTAGTTATTTATATGAGTTTTCCTTAAAACATAACCTTATAGTATTATAATAAGAATTTATTACTTAGTATAAGATTTTATTAGTTACTTATATGAGTTTTTCTTAAAACATAACCTTATAGTATTATAATAAGAATTTATTACTCAGTATAAGGTTTTATTAGTTACTTATATGAGTTTTCCCCAAAACATAACCTTATAGTATTATAATAAGAATTTATTACTTAGTATAAGGTTTTATTAGTTACTTATAATAAGAATTTATTACTTAGTATAAGGTTTTATTAGATGTGCATAATGCATAGTTTAAGCTAGATTTGCATTTATACTTGTGTTGTTGGTGGAATCGGAATCTACACGCTTTTATGGATTATTTCAGGTATATGTGGATCCGACTAGGAATGAGGAGGCTCATGGATGAAGGAATAGTGAAGAGGAGGAGGAAAAGTGAAGAGCCCGGGAGCGGAATCGAAGTTAGAGAGCCTAAGTGAAGAACAAGTCAACAAAAGTTATCGACAAACATGCTGAACTTGTTTCGCACTTTCTGGAGGCCTCGGTGGTCCGATTGACTATTATAACCATGCGTTGGAAAGCTCTTTCCGAGATCTACAACTTTCATGTTGACATCGAGACCAAATTCGAAACGGAAAAATTAATGTGAACAGTAAAAGCCGCCCCATGGCTCGAAGCTCTGTCGAACGATTTCACTGATCGCCTGGCCGCCCCGCGGTCTGTGGTGACTGCCCCGCGGCCTTCACAGAAACGATGATTCAAAACTGGACTTTACTTAGAGTTTTTATTAAGTTATTTGACCGACTTTCTAAAGACTATTTAAGGTTTTTCTAGTTATTATTTTCATGGACCTTATGCACATTATTCAATTGTTGAGCATGAGCAACTAAACTCTCAAGGTTTCGCCTACCGTTTGATTGTTGAATTGTGAGTTTCTTAATCTAGTTCTTATTCATATTGCAATGTTTTGACTTCTTTGTACTTCATTGCTTGAATGTGTTTTATTCTCTCTGGCCTGATCAACTAGTTAGAGTAGATTCATTCAATTGCTAGGGTTTTGTAGATTCCTCGTAGAGAACCTTAACCCAAGTGGCAATCATATCCCTTTAGGACCCGTATGACTAATTGGATGTGTACGTAGGAAGTTGAATACATGTTGAATATCGACTCGTAGCTTGATATTATGTGTACCTTGGTTAATTCATAATCTTAATGCTATCTCTAGGTTGAATCTTAACCGTGTTAGGGTTATTTAGAGGTAAGGGTTGCTGGGACTCGTAGGACGAGTAATTTACCTAAGATCTGGACAAGGACATTGATAGGAAAAGACAAGAACTAGAGGTTGAAAGAAGGATCGAATTCATCAATCGAAGTGATAAATTGTAGGTGAACCTATTTCTCTCCCTTGCATTCTACAAATCAATTTACTTTATTTGCTTGCTTCCGCTTTGATAAAAGGCGGACCTTTTTCACACAAAAAACCCCCCATATTCTCTTTTAGCATTAGACTTGCACTTGAATTGATAGATTTCCCTGTGGATCGACGTCTTGCTTACACACTATACTAGTTGTGAGTTTGAGTATTCTTTGGAAAGAACAACGACAGGTTTTCCTCTTGTCAAGTATCCAAGAGGTAGCTGGAAAGTCAGGGTGGTACACGATGTTCGTAACCACGAGCATGCTCCTATATTGGTAGGTCATTCATTCGTCGACCGTTTGAATGCAACTCAAATGAATGAGATTAAAAACAACACTATGTCGGGGGAGAGACCAAAAGATGTGCTCACCAAGTTGTGTTACGATAAGCCAATCATGTGTGCTCAATTAACCTTGTTTTTCGCTTACATTCATATCGATTTCTGTCTGCATTTCATATTTCTGGGTTTGATTTATACAGAATCTGTGTAGTTTATGTTTATTTGCAATATATGGAGGTCTACACAAGTTCTTGTTTAATTTCGCAGAAATCAGACGCATTTTGGAGCTTTAAGGAAAGTTATGAAGACATTGGAGAAGCTAATTAGAAAGAGCATAGGACGGTGCAGCTGGAGAAAACGCCACTTTTCACCATTTATTATTCTGAATCAAGTTCTTATGTCTTCATGAGAGTTGTAGCCCTCATAAGGAGCTTTCCAACACACACTCATATGCGTCAATCGGACGAACGAGGACTCAGGAAAGTGTGTTTCAAGATGGAGTAGAATGCTGAAAGCGCATAGAAATAGTCGACGTCGACCAGACCTGATCGATGTCGAGTACTCATCCCATAAGTCGAGATTGAGCACAAGACCACTCCAGGACATGAAGACTACTCGATGTCGAGTCCTTCTAGTCGATGTCGAGTACTTCCTCGTGACGAGTCCGAGTCGAGATCGAGTGGAGATTCGGATAAGATGTTATTTACCTACCAAGGCACGAAGATCTATCATGAAGAGAAGATATATTTATCCACATTAGGAATTCCTATATTTACTTGAAGAGATTTAATTGTTTATTTATCAAATTAATATCTTAGGAAAGAGATAGATAGATTTAGGATAAAGATAGGATTGTTCTTTCCTTGATTAGCGGGGATTGAACACTATAAATAAAGCCCTAGGGGGCTGATTTTCAAGGAATTCAAGTGAAGTCATCTTCGGACGCAAGGAGAGAGAGAGAGAGAGAGAGAGAGAGAGAGAGAGAGAGAGAGAGAGAGAGAGAGAGAGAGAGAGGGAGGGAGAGGAGGAAAGAGACGGTTGTAAATTTTAGTTTATTTTATGATAAAGTTAGTTTCTTTTATTATGTTTTGTTTCTAATTATTTCCCTTCTTCTAGGGTTGGGGTGATCCCAACATAGATATGTGTGTTTGATTTATAAATCCATGAATTTGTATGTCTTTATCATTATCTACCTATGTGCTTAATCCTTTGCAAGAGTTGAGAAAATTCCTTATTTGTGATATTGAAGCGAAATCAATCTTATTATGAATTTGGATAGTAATTAGGGTTTATTTGTGAACGTCGACTAATCCTAATTAAGAAAAGGTAGTAACACTTAGGGTTTATGCGAAAGCCTTTATATTCCTATTTGTTAATAACGAAAGTTATTTGATATAAAGCATGCATCTTTATGTGATTTATAATCTACACATATGTTTATTGTTGCGGTGATCTCTAACCTTGGAAGTTTGCACTTTTATTATTCAATCTTTGTTATTTTAAAGTTTCCTACGTAGCCACTCGACACCAATCACTACTTCCCCCTCCATCCCTCGACATCGACCAACTCTTAGCCGACGTCGACAGCAACCTTACACCTCTTCCCGTTATTCCCGAACCCCCAAACCAACTAAATCTAGAACCGTTGACTTCTCTCCTGAGGTCGAACCTGACTCCTCTATACTATATATAGTGGGGGTCTCGACTGCAAATTTATTTGGTCGAGAAACCCTCTCGTCAACCAATAACCGTGACTTCAAGGGATCAAATATATGAAGCACGAGCTCGAGTGAAGAAGAACTTATTGGATGACTAAACACCGACTCAATATCATTGGTCAGAGTTGGTGCTCGATCATCATACTCTATTCAACACCCCCCTTTAGAGTATTTCTGTCCCATTTATATTCCCTACTGTGTCCTTCATTGTTCTTTTTATTTAAAGATCATATATTAAATTATTACCCAAAATACTAAACATATCTTTAAAAAAAATAATTTTTTCCCAGACAGGGGTGTTCGGAACTACCAACTCCACTGGACATCACAAGTCATTTAACTCATTTATCACTCAATAAGTACCTTGATTGCCCTATTATCAAGGGAAATGTGAATAAGAACACTATTTGAAGCAGTGGCGGATCCATGATTTTTATTAGAGGGGGGCTGAAAAATACAAAGCGAGATATGATCGACGCTCCTCATTAAACAAGATTTTTGTCCATATGAATCAAATAAGTTATTATAACTAATGTTATTTCCCAAATCCAACAAATCATTCAAACCAACTCGATCTATCAATATATAAAATTCAACTTAAAACTCCCTACTCCCAATCCACAATGCAATTTGATTCTCAAATCCACAAATTTACCCCAAATTGCTACTTAAATCCACAAATTTATTAGCAAAATCACAAACCGTAATCGAAATTTACCAAAATTGGTTCTTAAATCCACAAATTCTAATCTAAATTGATTCTCAACTCAACTAATCCACAAACTATGATTTCAAATCAAAAACCACGATTTCACAAATTCATTTCTCACAACAACAATCACAAACCAAAATTCCAAATCACAAATAACAAATTCACAAATTTATTTCTCTCCATAACCACAAACCACAATTTAATTTCAAATCACAAACCACAAATTTATTTCTTAAAAATCACAAACCCTAATTGAATTTTCCCCCAAATTGATTTTCAAATCCACAGATTTTAATCTAAAATGATTTTGAACTAAACCAATTGAACTTACAAACAATCAAATTAAAAGGAAGAGGAAGAAAACTAACTAAAAAATATTGAACATTGAACTATTTTGGCTCTGAGGAATGCGGGAGACAACAGACCAAAAGAGAGCTCGGTTGCGGTGGTGCGTGGTGCACCGGTGGCGGGGTCGGCCGGAGATGGAGGGTTTTTGAAAAAAAAAAAAAGAGGAGTGTTTCTGAAAAATAAAAAAAATAGATACAAAAAGGTGGGAGTAATTGGGATTCGAACATGGGTATAGTTACTTCGTGTAGTCTTCCCTCCGTGTCCTAACCAGTGAGCCAATTCATCTTCATGATACTTCTCTACTTAAGTAAAATATATTACAAAAAAGCAGATGTATAAAAAATATACATGTTGCAACTCGAATTGGGGATCAACTGAACACTGGTGCACACTCAAAGACACTAGATCACACAACACAATCGAGAGAGAGAGCTAAAACTAATTCACCATTAACATCATCTAACTGCATTACACACACACACACCTAAAGACATTGTTTCAACTGCTAGAAACCACTCGGGTAACTGCACCCCACTAAGACACTAACTCAACTAAACAACATGTGCTGGAAAACTTAAACCATAACTGTAACTTAACTCGACTACGAGTTACTAACTCGAAATCGACTAAACCAACAGAAAACTGAATTTCAAAAACTAAGTCCTAGAGTTCATAGGTTACAATGTGAAATACATTAAACACCCCCTCTTAATTCACATTGTCTTCATCCCTAACTTCTCTCTGAAGAACTGATGCTTTGCTCCATTCAAAGCTTTTGTAAACAGATCAGCATCTTGCTCATTTGTTCCACAAAAGTTCACACTCACCTTCCCTTCTGCTACCAACCTTCGGATGAAATGATGTTGCACTTCTATATGCTTGGTCCTGGCATGAAAGGCTAGATTTTTAGTCATGGCTATAGCAGACTTGTTGTCACACCACAACTCCACTGCATCCTCATGATTGCATCCCAAATCCAGCATCAACTTCTTCAACCACAATGCCTGTTTAGCAGCTACTCCTGCTGCTACATACTCAGCCTCTGATGATGAAAGGGCCACTGTGTCTTGCTTCTTCGAGCTCCATGTCACAGCACCAGAGCCTAGACTGAACACATATCCTGAGGTGCTTCTTCTGTCATCTAAACACCCTGCCCAATCACTATCAGTGTAGCCTATGAGCTTGAACTGATCCACACTCTCATACCATAGGCCATACCCCACAGTGCCAGCAATATACTTTAAAATTCGCTTGGCTGCACCAAGATGTTGCTGTGTAGGACCATGCAAATATCTTGAGATTACACTCACACTATAGGCAATGTCTGGCCTAGTATGTGTGATGTAATTCAGACCACCAACCAAGCTCCTGTACAATCTCTCATCTGCACTTGGAGTTCCATCATCTCTCTTCAACTTCTCATTTGTGTTCATTGGTGTCTGAGCAACATCACAGTGCTCCATCTTGAACTTCTTGATCATATCTCGAGCATATTTTTCTTGGCATACAAATATGCCTTCACTACTTTGCCTTACTTCCAAGCCTAGGAAGTACTGTAACAGATTGAGATCAGTCATCTCAAATTTGCTCATCATTGCTCCTTAAAACTCCATAAGCATCTCAGTTTCAGGACTGAAATAAATTATATCATCCGCATACAGACACACCACAATGAACTTATCTCTGCTCTCCTTCTTCACATACAATGTTGGCTCATTTTCACTTCTTCAGAATCCATTCTCTAAGAAAAATGAGTCAATTTTGCTGTACCATGCTCTTGGAGCTTGCTTCAGTCCATAAAGAGCTTTGTACAATCTGAACACCTTGTGCTCTTCTCCTTCTTTCTCAAAACCCTGAGGTTGCTCTACATATACTTCCTCCAATAATTCTCCATTCAAGAAAGCTGATTTCACATCAAGCTGATAGACTGGCAATCTCCACTGTGCAGCAAGTGCTAGAACAACCCTCACAGTTTCAAGCCTTGCAACAGGAGAAAATGTTTCTTCATAGTGAATCCCTTCTTTATGAGCATAGCCCTTTGCCACCAGCCTAGCCTTGTACTTCTGAACTGCCCCATCTATGTTGTACTTGGTCCTGAAGACCCACTTCAACCCAATTGGTTTCTTTCCCTGAGGCAATTCCACCAGCTCCCATGTTTCATTCTTCTCAATACATTTCATTTCCTCCTTCATAGCTGATTGCCATTTCTGATTGCCTTTGGCTTCATCAAAACTCCCTGGATCACATGCCATCAAAGCAAAGCCAAACCTCACACTCCTATTATACACATCAGTGAGTGATCTAAACTTTTTAGGAGGTGATTCACCTGATGAGCCCGAGGATGGAGACTCTTCACTACTTGATGAACTCCTTAGAGTTAAAGGAGTTGAAGGTATTGAAGAAGAATTTGAGTTCAACTCATTTATGTCTGCCTCATCTTCTGCATCTATCTCTTCAGAAGAACTCTCAACTATGACAACCTCCTTGGTCACAGCTCCACACTTCTCCTTCATCCAATCCCACTCATTTTCTTCATCAAACACAACATTCCTGCTTATGATTGTTCTTCCTCTCATTGGATCAAACAGCTTGTATGCTTTAGATTGACTAGCATACCCAATCAAAATACATTTTTCTGCTTTGTCATCCAGCTTTGATCTCAAATTGATCATTGCATAGGCAATGCAACCAAAAACTCTCAAATGTTGAACTGAAGGTTACTTTTCTCTCCACACCTCAAAAGGTGTCTTGTCTTATACAGCTCGAGTAGGAGATCTGTTCAACACATAGACTGCAGTGGCTACTGCTTCACACCAGAACTTCTTTGGAACATTTCTTGCTTTAAGCATGCTCCTAGCCATCTCCACTACTGTACTATTTTTTCTCTCAGCAACTCCATTTTGCTCTGGAGTATAAGGAGCTGTAAGCTCTCTTCTGATCCCTTGCTCTTCACAAAATGAGATAAACTCATTCGAAATGAACTCTCCTCTCTTATCTGTTCTCAAGGCTTTTATTACTTTGCCTGACTGCTTCTCAACCAGTGTCTTGAACTTGACAAACTCTCCAAATGCTTCAGATTTGTACCTCAAAAAGAATACCCAACTCATCCTATTGAAATCATCAGTGATGAGAAGGAAGTATTTGCTCCCACCCATGGACTCTATCTGCATAGGTCCACACAAATCTGCATGAAGCAAGTCCAAGCAGTCACCAGCTCGCCAAGCTTCTCTATTTGTGAATGACCCTTTGCTTTGCTTCCCATACACACACCCTTCACATAAGTCAAATTCTCTTATCTTGGGCAAACCTTGCACCATTGTCTTTGTGCTTAACATCTTTAAACTCTGCAAGTTAAGATGTCCATACCTAAGATTCCATAACCTGGTTGCATCCTCCTCCTTTGTAGTCATTGCTTTTCTTGCATTAGCAGACAAATCACAGGGAAACATCTTGTTCTTTGTCATAGGAACTACAGTCACTAAATGACCTGTCTTTTTCTCCCTAATCTTGCACTGATCCTCATCAAAGAGTAAGGAATAGCCACTCCCTTGTAGCTTGTGAGCCAACTCTGGAACAAATTGCACATCTGTCACATACTTCACTCCACCTTGTGCACTTTTGATAGACACAACACCTCTCCCTTCACACTGCAAAACTTTGTTGTCACCTAACCTGACTCTCCCTTTCTTGGATTCATCAAGTTCAGTAAATATACTCCTTACACTTGTCATGTGATTTGAGCACCCACTGTCAAGATACCAAGTATCATTGGTATTCTCAGATGCCAGTGTGAAAGCCATGAACAATCTATCTCCCTTCTCACTGCTCTCATAGTAATTGGCATTCTTCTGCTCCTGTTCTTGCTTCTCCCAACAAAAAGCTTCCTTGTGTCCATACTTCTTACAGTAGTAACATTGAATGTTGCTCCTGTTTGATCTGTTTTCATTTCTCTGACCCCTACTTGAATATCTCCAGTGATCCTTGTCTTGATCACCACCATTTCCTCTTCCTGAACCACCTTGTGAGCCTCTGCCAAAACCTCTACCACCACGACCTCTAGAGCCACCTCTGTTGCCCCCTCTTCCTCTGTGACCTTCTCTATAGCCACCTCTTCCCGATGAAATGTCTTGCTTGGTCTTAGACGATTCCTCTTTCACCTGAAACACCTTCTCATCTTTCTGCTCACTGGTTTTGTTTAGCCTTTCTTCATGTGCTTGAAGTGAACTTGTAAGTTCCTTAAACTTGTACACAGACAAATCTTTTAACTCCTCTATTGCTGCTACCACATGATCATACTTCTTTGGAAGACTTCTCAGCACTTTTCTCACCACTGTCTCAGTGCTTAGGTTCTCACCATATGCCTTCATATGGTTAACGATTCCTGAAACCCTCGTCAAATACATCTGCACAGACTCCTTGTCTTGCATTGTCAAGGTTTCAAACTCCCTTCTCAGTGATTGCAGCTTCACTGTGATCACTTTCTTGTCTCCCAAATATTCTTGCTTCAACACTTCCCAAGCCTCATGTGATGTTGTTGCAGCAACAATCCTTGGAAAGATTTCATCTTCCAAGGCACTTTGTATCATAAACAAAGCTTTTGAGTCCTTCTTTCTCTTCTCTCTCATTTGTACGTTGATCTGGTTCTCCCACAACTGTATCCTCGAACCCTTGATCAACCAAATTCCACACTTCCTGAGACTTGAAGAGAGTTGTCATCTTCAAGCTCCATAAGTGGTAATTGACCCCCTTGAACATCGGCAACTGTGGATTCCCACTGCCATTTCCTGAGTTCTGCATTTTGTTCAGAAGTTCACACAAATGTGTTTCCCGTGTGTATAAATCTCACAAACACTCAAACCCAGAACTGAAACCTGATAACAAACCTTAGTTTGCTCTGGTACCAAATGTTGCAACTCGAATTGGGGATCAACTGAACACTGGTGCACACTCAAAAACACCAGATCACACAACACAATCGAGAGAGAGAGAGCTAAAACTAATTCACCATTAACATCATCTAACTGCATTACACACACACCTAAAGACATTGTTTCAACTGCTAGAAACCACTCGGGTAACTGCACCCCACTAAGCCACTAACTCAGCTAAACAACATGTGCTGGAAAACTTAAACCATAACTGTAACTTAACTCGACTACGAGTTACTAACTCGAAATCAACTAAACCAACAGAAAATAGAATTTCAAAAACTAAGTCCTAGAGTTCATAGGTTACAATGTGAAATACATTCAACAATACACATACCTTCTTCTCACTACTACAATAACGAGCTAATGTAGCGGAGCAATGTGGCGGTTTATTCTACTGTGGTGATTTAAGTGGCGGTTTTTTTAATCTATCGTCATTTCATCTTTTATAAGCCTAGTGTAATGGTTTTTAGAAGTCTATTGTGGCGGTTTATATTTTATCTATTGTAGCGGTTTTAAATCCTATTGTGGCGGTTCTTAATACCTATTGTGACAGATTTTAAGACTTGTTGTGGCGGTTTTAGATTTACCTAGGGTTTGTGAAATTCACATTAAAGAAACCCAACCCCTCTAGCGCCGCTCCAGTCTCCACCCCACTCTTTCCGCTCTCTCATGGTCTCACTAGATCTCTCCTTCTCGCCCACTCCCCTGTTCATCCAAGCTCTCGAAAACTCCCCTTCAATGGATTCTTTCTCATCTCTTTCGCTATCTCTGTCTCGCTTCCTTTCAATCGCCCTCTCTCAATCTCATATCTCCATCTCTCATGGTGGGTCTCTCAATCTCCCATCTCTCTGTGTCGATCGATCTCTCCTTTCAAGCTCTCTCTCGCCATCATGGATGACAAATCACAACCTTTCCGCTTTAGATCTAAAGCCCCCATTGCCGGACTTGAGGTTGTTGTCAAAGCCAATCGGTGCCTCACCTCCTCCCCATCTCTAAGATCTCATCCTCGCTTCTTGATGTCGATACCTTGTCGGGTATGATTCCAACGGCTGCGAGTTGAATGCGATTCTTTCACCAACATCGGACCCGTTGGAGACGCCTATGGCCTGTTCCGAGTCGCCGCAGTCAAACCCTTGACCGAGGCTTAACTTCACATGGGATTCGACTGGTAAGTGGTAATGAGGTTAAACTTCTTGGCCTTTTGGTGCTATCGTTTGTTTACTGAATTTAGATGATTGAATTACTGCTTGAGTTGTTGTTAGGCTTGTTATTATTGATCAAGTCATATTGTTGTGTCTAGGCTTATTGATGTTTGTGGATGAACTTACAAATTGAACTGATGGAGAATTGCATCATTTATGTTACCAATTTAATTATACAATGAATTGGTTGGTTTTCCTTAAAATTTTAATGGTATATGAACTTATTAAACTGATTCTATTAATTTGAGACTTGATTTTCTAAACTCAATTTATTTATTAGAATATTGACTTGAAGGAAATGATTATACTTTTATTCTTGGGTCAACCGTACACTTGTGTATCTTGGTTTGATAGATTTTGGAGCATAGAAAATCTTGTTGTACACACAACCTTGGTGCGATTCTTGAGTATATTTATATACTCCATTAAGAATCCATATTATTCTACAAACTTGGTAACTCTCTATTAAGCAAGATAACATTTTAGATCAAAATCTTGTTGAAGTGAGATAAAAATGTAGAACCTACATATCGATGATAAGATTTTATTGTTTTTTATATTGACAAAATACATCTTCTCTTTGTTCCCTCTTAGATCAAAGCTTTTATCTCTAGATGATTTCTTTTTTTTGGAGGGGGGGGGGATTATATGAGTAGTAAAACAAATTAAGTGTGCAAATTGTGTTATTTTGACTTTGATTGAAAGTACTAATGGAAACTATTTTCTTAGCAAGTCTAGAAGGAGATCGGGTGAACCTACTTTGATTGAACTTACACCTAATTTATTTACATCATGAGCGTAGGAGTATTTGGTCTCTAGACAAAATATGTAACTCATACCAATCATTGTAATTTATATGTCCTCATTAGATTTTGAGATATGAATGCATGTTCTGCTAGCTAATTCTTTCCTTGCAAATTAAGTGGATCCTTGCACCCTTATATGCATAAAGTTTGATCTAAATGTATAGAAAGAGCCTAGATAACGTTTTATTCGCCATGTCGGGTGTGCGACAGTGCCGGTGGCAGAGCTGTGGGGCCTGCTGGATGGGCTCCATTTGGCATGGGAGGAAGGTTACAAACAAGTGATTGTGGAGTCGGACTCCAGGGTTGCCGTCACTTTAATTCAGAGGGGAGCGGATCGCCATCATCCTCTCTCTAGCCTGGTACAGCAGTGCCGGAGCTTACTAAGCCAAGACTGGGAAGTCCGGTTGAGGCATGTCTTCAGGGAAGCGAATTCTGTCGCTGACTCCCTCGCGGCTCTCGCCTTTTCTTATCCTATTGGTGTACATAGACTTTTAATTCCACCGGTTGAGGTGGAGGTGGTTGTTGATGCGGACGCTAGGGGAAGGGCTACTCCCCGTTTAGTTCCTGTGTAGCCCGCTGTTTTTGGTTTTATATATGAGAGCCTGCCTCTCACATTTTCCCATCAAAAAAAAAATTAATATTATTGTATAGCATTATTTTTTAAGGAAGTGAGATCTTTGTCTAGATTACTTTCCATTTATCTCCTAATTCTATTTCACGTAGATAAGGTTTGATTGTTCAGTTTCATGCTTACCATTGAGTTATTATTTTACATTATCCTTATCATTTTTTCATGAACTAGGTATTCATTTAAACAGTTTATCATGAGTTGCTAATTTGTGATGCGCTTTTATGGTTGCAAACTTCCCTAATGATTATTATCTTTTACCCTTCAATATATTATTTACATATAATCATCCTTAGCTTTGTTATTTTGGAACTTAATTGACTATTTTATCTTTAGTCACTCTTTTAAAATATATGAGTCTTCAAATAAGAAACATGTCCACTTTTGCAATTATTAGTTTTTGGCATTCTTCACTTCATTGTGAAAAGTTAAGTGGCTAATAATCCTTTGATCATATTATGAGGCTTCTCTTATAACAATTACATGATGTGAGCATTAGAATGAAAGACTTTGAACTTATCGAAGAAAGTAAAAGAAGATAAAACTTAGAAGAGGGAACACCTGAGCCCCGTGGATCCGCCCCTGATTTGAAGAGAATAGGAAAATGAAGAACCCAATGCACTATTGTATTGCAATATAAGGACAAGCGAACTCTAATAAAAGTAGTCAATTATATGAAAATGATCTCAACTGCATCACAAGTCTTATAAAAACCGGTGGAAACCCCATTGAAACCCCGGAAAAAACCCCGGCAAACCGATCCTTTCGTGAGCAAATGATCAGTTTGGATACACAAAATCAAATTAGTCCATTGTGAAGTTGAAGCTATATATATATAGTCAATCATGATCGAGTGATCACTCCACGGCGCCATGAGAATGCAAGTGATTCTGCAAAGCGTTCTCCATCTTCTTCGACTTGTCACCGGCAACCGTAATCTCCACAATATCGTTGTGGGGATCGTACTCCTTGAAGTGAGCCACCCTGCTCAGCTCCTCCACCTCCTCAATCACCAGGTCAAGCCTCGCCACCGTCTCCACCAGCAGCGACGCAAAGGCCGCAAAAGGCAGCGCCTCCGCAAACTCCAGGCTCGTGATGGCTATCTTGCTCAGCGTAGGCCGGAGTGTCGACATTGAATTCTTCCGCTCGCCACCACCCTTGCTCTTCCACGCCAGCAGCGCCGAGCTATCCGTCTTCACACTCGATATCGACACTCCCTTCCCTGCAGTAGGTTTGTTGCCAGCCGCCGTGGCAGCTGCTAGGGCGAGGATGTTGTTATGATGCTTGTTGTGGGATCCGAGAAAGAGCCGAGGCTGAGACTTCAAGGCGAGATCGAGGTCGTGCAACGCCTCGTGTAGGTGGTCGGAGAGGATCTCTGGAGAGCAATGGCGCCGGTTCCTTATGCTGTTGGCAAGCTCCTCAAGAACTTTCGACACTTCTGTTGCAAGCCTAACACATGGGTCCTTGAACAATGCTCGTACCGATTTCGGTGTCTAACAATTATTAGAATGAAATGAAATCATTGGATTGATCTACAAACACTGTTCTAAAAATCTCGCCCAAGCCCTAGGTAGTGAGAGGGTACGCGCCCCTCACTGCCTAGGATCCGCCTAACGTTTTTTAGAACACTGTATACAAATTTATACAAGTTTCATATATATGTATGTGATTAGTGTATAATTCCAGTGTTTTTACCTGAATTTCAGTTTGTAAACAGCCATGTAACGCGACGACAGTGTAGCCAAAATGGCGAAGAACACCACCGAGCTTAACATACTGCTGCCAAGGGAACTTGTATCTTGACCGCCTCGGTTCCCAACTCGCATACAACGCCTATAGAGTTGAGAAATGCAGCTTCAGTGATGAATTCATGAAGAAATTTAATTTCCTTATATAAGTATATGTGGGTGTTTTCGTACCAGAAGTTCATCGCTAGATTTCGAATCAAGTACTGCCTTGATGATGGGATCTTCTGAGGGATTGTCCTCACTTTCGGTATCCACATTGGATTCGTCGAAGTATTCATTCACACAAGCTGCACTTGTAAAAATATACAAGGAAAATTATCATAGGAATCAAATTGTATATATCTTGAAATGCTGAGTATCAATGAAATAATTCACCTGTGATTGAGGTGGCAAGGCCTTCAAGCTTGGAGACAGTGGCATTGTGGAGGTCCTGTCCGGACCAGATCGGAAACACGAGTAGGCTCATCAAGAGGCATGTTCCACACCCTATGGCGATCATGTTAAGCCTGTCCTTGGCTACATGTACCACATCTTGAGCTCGGTAGCCAGACTGTGTGATGAGGTTGAATGTCAATATGAAGATCACCACTCCGTAGTCATAGTTCTTCTTTATGTACGGTATGAACCTTATGTACGTTGCCATCGTTCCTACAACACAACAAGAACAATCATTTCAATCTCCACAATATAAGTATATATTTGAGTCCAAGGGACAAATCCTACCGACAAAAAAGACAGCGGTGCCTATGAAGACAGCTCGAAAAACCTTCCCCGAAGCAGTGGCAACAAACTGATCAATGAAGAAGGCCATTGAGCCAGCCAAAAGGGTTCCAACTCCTCTATTCAGCCCCTTGCATAGTGTTGCACCTGCACACCAAAATCGCCGATCAGTTGAAGCCTTAAAAGTGTAAGAGTCAATCAAACAGTAACTGAAACTATATAATCAGTTAGGCCCCATCACCTGCAGTGAACTCAAGGACGACAACAACGGTCATGACAGCCCAAATGGCATTCTGGCCGATCCCATTGGCGAGGGGCTGGATGAGGTAGAGGAGCGTTACCAATGTCAACGACATCCCGACTTTGAGAGCATGGATTGCCCTCCTTGGGTCCTCTCTTCCAATCCTCCATAGTGTCTTACCAATCAAGCCAGGAAACCCTCTCAGTTTGTTACCCCACAAAGCTAACTTCTTACAAAACTGGCTGGTTGGGAAAGACTCAATTTGTTGCCCCATTTTTGTGTGTGTCTCTTGAGGTCCCTCAACACCACAAATCTACTGTATTTAATTCTTTCAGAACAATTAATCCTATATATATATAAAGGGTTTTTTTTCCCTCTCATGTGATTCTACTTTCCCGGGTTATTTTTGTTTCTTTGGAGTTTGGACTCTTTATTGTACATGATTCATTTTGCTTAATTTTTTTTGTTTACATATTTCATGTGATTTTTTGTTGTAACACCACTGTGTGTTGATGTGCCTGTGATTGTGATTTGTGATCGGATGTTCACTCTAAACATTCACATGTCTTTCTGCTAGAAGGCAGACATTTTAAATTAATTTAGGTAATAGGAGCAAAATAAATTAAAATTTAATGACCATCTTCAATAATTTTTTTAGTGAGGCTTTAGATAAGATTCCAAAATGGCTATCGTCAAGACGATTTTAATTAATTTCACGCAGGTCTTTTTCATTTTTTTTAAACAAATTGGAAAAAGGTTCAAAACTCTCATCTATGAATCAAATCGAATGGAAAAGACCTAAATCTGTCGAATTAATTGTTGTGCTTGAAACTGGCTAAAATCGGGGAAATTTATCAAGGAACAAATTGATCGACACTCACTTTCATATTCCGATCAATTTGGATGATTATGGAATGACATTCAATGGTTATTTATGGTCGTCGTTTTAAAAATCTGTTGAACCTCGGAGAGGACGAGCTAAATAAGGGACCTCTGCAAAAGTTGTTGAGGGTACAAAGGAGGCTCAGCAAAAGTTGGTGAGGGTACAAAGGAACCTCGACAAAAAGTGTCGAGGGTACACATGAGGCTCGGAGACGATAGCCGAGCATAAATCATCACCCCACCAAATCTACATAAGCCTTGTGTCCGACAGTAAACCATGAAAAAATTTCAAAGTAACCAACCCCAATAGCAACAAAACGAGCAATTTCTTTCGTTTTCGTTACAATTGATGCTCATAGTTCAACTCAAACAAAACCCAAATCAACAACAATCAAACAAAACACACAAACAACAACCAATTTCATCAATTTCAATTCTAATTTCAAACCCTAAAACACACAATTTCTTTAAAAAAAAAAATCAAAATCAATTGTAAATATATATGAAGCTTCTTATAACGGCTCGTTAGAGTCTCTAACGAGCCGTTCTTCAAAGTGTTCTTCTCCGAAAATCCCTCATTTAGGTTGGGGAATGTCACATAATTCGATCGCACATATACTGGGGTTATCAAGGAGGTAGGGTTTAGGGTTTAGGGAGTAAATAAGCAGCTGCGGACAACCACATATATTACTCAAACTAATGATTATTGCATGAGTATATATACTCTTTTATGAGCTCAGCCATTCGAAGCTTCTGGGTACATAAAGTTGTAGACTTCTAGTGTTACCGATGATACTGCAATGGTTTTCATATAATTTATTAATGAAACATATATATAGTTTGCAAAAGAGAGAGAAATCTAGTTTCGAGATTCAGAACTCAGTAGTAGCAGTAGCACTAGCAGCTTGTGTAAGATGGAGAGGTCCCCATGATGAATAAATTGAATGCCTATGCAGTTTGCCTCCCACATCGATCACGATCACGATTACGATCACAATCATAATCACACGAGCTGAGGCTGTTTTACAAAGTCAAAAGATAGGGACGCGTTTGGTGAGCATCATACATTACAGCTGCAACACCCAACAACTACTTGTGGTTATTATACATTCTCACGGGCCTATTTAAACTGCTAACTCATTGTGTTGTGTGCTTACCGCTGCGGAGGGGAACAACAGTACATGTGTACAACACCACAAACCTAAATTTTTTTATTTTTAAAAAAAAAAAGCCTTTTGATTTCTCATGTACTTTCCGAAATAGGAGGTTGCTTACGCCCGTGTGCGCGATCCCTTTCGATCACAACCTCAAACTCAATGACTCAATGCTAATTAAGCCAATCTCATCACCCAATATTTGAATATTTTATACTCTCTGAATATTTTATACTCTCTGCATTATATTTGAATATGTGGATTTTAATTTCAACCCTCTTGAATTGGGTGTATTTGTTAATTAAATGTTGGGAAAAATCAGGTATTCCCTCTTCGTGTGATTAAGATGAATAAGGCTTATTTTTGTATAAAAGTGAAATTTGTATTATACAGACTAATACACTGGAAACACTCTATAAAGACACAACCCTCACTATATAATTTTGTACTCACTTGCTCTCACTTACACTTTTCATGGCTATTTATTTATAGCCTTGTTAGGTCGGTGGATTTGCAACTCCATCACCTTCATTTGCATTTTTAAAAGTTCAAATTTTGCCTAAATTTTTCTAGGTAGTTAGTAGTGTAGGGATCTTTCTAGGCTAGTTTCTAGGATTTCCTAGAAATCTCCTTGTATGTTAACTTAATTAGTATAAGCCTACATCTCTCTTTTATATGGGTTGAGCTAAAACTTTCTTAGCCCATTAAGAAGAACCCAACATTAAATTCTAGAGATATATAAAAATTTAGTCTTTGTGAATATATTAAAAAAGTAAATTCTTGTTTTACATGAAATTTCACCGTGTTTTTAAAACTATTTTTTTAAATCGCAAAATGTTATGCCACACCACTTTGAAAAAGTTTAAAAAACTTTTGCCAAATAGCTAGGCTCCCAATTAGGGTGGTTATTCGAGCTAAACGAGTCAAGTTTAATTTGTTCATATATATACAACTCGTTTAGAAACGAGTCAAACTCGAGTCAAGCCTAAATTTGGACTCGAAGTTAAAAATGTGTTCATACTTGACTTGTTTAGGAAATGAACATGCTTGAGCTGAGCTTTTTTCAAGTATTAAGCAATCATATTTACTCAAAACATAGTAACTTAAAGCAAATTTTAAAAATTTCACAAAATTCGAGCTATTCGCCTCCCAACAAGAGTTGATTCCAACTTGTTGTTCGGTTCAGAATGAATAGTGCCCTAACTCTAGTTATAATTTAAAAATTATTGTAATACTTCTAGAGGGAAGTTTATTAGGTTTTTTGAATGGTTCATCTTCTTTTTATAGTTTAGTCCACACTAATTGGTATAAATTCCGTTTTGAGAAAGACCGGAAAGTTATCAAAATCAATCAAAGTCAATTTTGAATCAAAAAGACCCGGTGGTCGATTTCCTATGTTTTTTAAGATAGTCGTGACCCTGTCTTATTTCTTTGCATCAACAAAGGCTTTTGATTTGCTTGAAATTTTGATGTTTCAAGTTTCGACTGGTAGAGGGAGAAAGCATCGAGCAACGTTTTGGGTTATGGATAGGGTTTGAGTTTTTTTTTTTACTACTTGAAATGCGCTCCATTTCGGGGTTCAAATGTGGTATTTCGTTAGTTAGCCTATGATTTTTTTTTTATCATAATACAATAGTTAGGGTCAATCCACCTATATTGACAGAGCTAGAAACTTATCGAAGATGGGCAGGATTTTGTACAAGTTATTCGATCAATATCTCTTCATAGATTTTTTCTTTAGTTAATTAGTAGATCAAAAATATGATATTGTAGTTTAAACGATGATGTTTTGGAAACATCGGCATTTTTTTCTTTTTAAAATGGCACTGTTTTTGTTCAAAACGACAACGTTTCGTTCAAAGCTATGTAATTAATTATTGTATATTTTTCTCTTTAAACAAATAAAAGAATGTTTTTATCAATATATAATGGCATTGTTCTTGACTAAAAAGACATGGTTTGAAACTTAATGATTCAATATGTAACTTGTTGTTCTTTTAGTATGCACTATGCAATAGTACGTGTGTAACAAGATATAAAAAAAATTAAATTTGAATAATTTCTTATCTAATTGCTTAATTTAGTAATATAACCTTTTTTGTTTCGAAACTCTTGGACTGAATTATATTATCAAAATATATATCAAGTTAAGTAAAATATGAAAGCATCGTGGTTTATTAAAAAAAGACATTTCAAATGATTAATCTTTGTTTCATTTTCAAACAATTATAACTTTTTGCTCGAGTATCAAATTGAGGCTTATATATCTGTTACGGGGAAAATCCGTTACATTCGTTGATGAAAGCACCGGATCATCATCCATGGTGGTCCTCCTGCATAAAAGAAAGAGGGAAGAAGAAGAGGCGGGGATGCTTCCCCGGGGGAAGCCTCCGACGCTCAAGTCAGAGTCCGTCTTATCAATACGATTTTACCGCTATTTATTCTATAAGAAATCATTACCATATTTAAGTCGGTCGAGGCTCTTAATGCACGAAACCGTTATCGTATTTAATAGGCGAAATGGTTTTCACATTAATTCCGTATTGAATATTGGGATTTATTGATTATGATACCGCATAAATATTGATGTTGTTTTTAACCGTTATTTAGGATAATTTTGTATGATAAAAATGATCAACTTACTTGGTAAAAGACCAAAATGCCCTTGTTATTTGAGGACGAGATTTTCCCTATCACAATTGCCCCTCGGGTTTCTTCTTCATGTCTCGATGATGAAGGAAGCCGAAAAAAGTGCAAGGCGAAGCTTGTCGAATGAACGACGACTTTGTCGTAGATGGCAGTCGTTAACCCGTCGATGGCTATTGGCCGTAAGAGACTATCGGTTGGCCTTGATCGGCTAATGTGGCCTTGAGCGGCTAAGTTGGCCTTGATCGGCTAATGTGGCCTTGAGCGGCTAAGTTGGCCTTGATCGGCTAATTTGGCCTTGAGCGGCTAATGTGGCCTTGAGCGGCTAAGTTGGCCTTGATCGGCTAATGTGGCCTTGAGCGGCTAAGTTGGCTTTGATCGGCTAATTTGGCCTTGATCGACTAATGTGGCCTTGAGCGGCTAAGTTAGCCTTGATCGGCTAATGTTATGCGGTCTTGCCCCTAATCCTCTTTTCGAATCCATCGGAGATAGGGGGCTGCAGGGACAAAAACCCGCAACCTTGAAAGTTTGGGCCGCTCTTTGTAATTACTTGAAAAGATCGGGCTAGCTTTGCAGTTTGTGAGAGTTGCGGGCTATATTTGTGATTAATACAAACCTTCATCAAAACAAACCGTCTCCTTCGCTAGGTTTTGCAGGGGTGGCGGCGCTGTGCAGCGACGCTTGTGTTTCCGGCGGAGGCGGCTGCGTTTAGCGGCTGAGAGGGTGGTGACTAGTAGCAAAGAAGGATGGTGGCGTGAGGGGCTCATCGTTCTCTCCTCCCCACTCGGCAGCCATCGCTAGACCCGCCCCGATCAGCTTCGATCCCAGCAGCGACGCGGAATCCCCAAAGGCGCACTAATGGCGGCGGTTCAGGAAAGGTTTCGACGTAGCCTTTGTTCACTAGAGACCTCAATCCTTGGCTGCGGGTTGGGGATGCGGCTCCCGGCCGATGCACCTCAGAGCGCCGCTTATGCCCCTAGGCACTGAGCCACATGAACGAAAACGAGCCGCCTCACGAAATTGAACCTGTGAGCAAGCCGCCTGTGGCTGCGACCCAGATCCGCCACCACTGGCAGCGGTGAAGAAGGTATTCCGCCACCATCGACAGTCTACTTTTGTTGCTTTTTTTGGTTGAGAGATCCGATCATAGGGCTTTTTTATCGAATTCCCACGGACGGCGCCAAATGTTACGGGGGAAATCCGTTACATTCGTTGATGAAAGCACCGGATCATCATCCATGGTGGTCCTCCTGCATAAAAGAAAGAGGGAAGAAGAAGAGGCGGGGATGCTTCCCCGGGGGAAGCCTCCGACGCTCAAGTCAGAGTCCGTCTTATCAATACGACTTTACCGCTATTTATTCTATAAGAAATCATTACCATATTTAAGTCGGTTGAGGCTCTTAATGCACGAAACCGTTATCGTATTTAATAGGCGAAACGGTTTTCACATTAATTCCGTATTGAATATTGGGATTTATTGATTATGATACCGCATAAATATTGATGTTGTTTTTAACCGTTATTTAGGATAATTTTGTATGATAAAAATGATCAACTTACTTGGTAAAAGACCAAAATATTCTTGTTATTTGAGGACGAGATTTTCCCCATCACAATATCAAAACAAAGATATCAATTAATAGAACAAGTATGGCCGTATATGTAACTGAAAAGAAGGGGTGAATGCTCCCCCTTGCCTTATTTGGAGATTCAACAATATATTAGGTGAAATATATGCAAACTTTAATTAATATAGAGATCGAGATTCAACAATGCTATTGCCTAATTAGCTTTTATCAAAGTTCGACTCGGACCGATGACTGGGAGTCGTGTGTACGGGTACACATGCACTTAGAGCTGGCAAATCTGTCGTTCGGGTCGGGTTCGGGTCAGGCTTGCTCGGGTCGGGTCAATTCGGATAAAATTTATGGTCGGGTATTAGTCGGGTCGGACATTGGTCGGGTCGGGTTCAGTCATAATGAATTTTAGATTGGTCGGGTTTAGGGTTAAGTCGGGTCATGCCCATTCGGGTTCGGGTCAAAGCGGGTCGGTCTCATTCGGATTTCGGGTCAAGAGATGGGTCGATCTCATTTGAGTTTCGAATCAAAGTGGGTATAGTATAGCGGTATAGTTGTACTTGACATTTTCGGTCACCTGTTTGGAATTTGGATAATTAGGTTGATTTTGACTCGGTTGAATACTTAAATATGTAATTTACTTAAAATAAATTATTTTGACTCGGTTGAATACTTCAATATGTAATTTTGACTCGGTTGAATACACTCATTGTTATTGACTCATCGGTTGTCGACCGATTTTCAAAAAAGTCATAATCGAAAATTCGATATTCAGCAACATCGTCCTTTTTTAAACATTTAAACCAATTGATCGGTGCTATAATTAAATCAAATTAATTGTACATTTAGGTTTTAACCTTATTTTAACTAGCAAGTTACAAAGGGACTTATTTATGGTTTGACTATATCATTGGCCCATATCATTTTCAATGCCCATTTTATTTTTATCTTTTGGCCCATTAGTTTTTTTTTCATTATTATTATTAGTTTTTAACAAATCTAGATATAAATAATTAATTCTATCAAAATATAATAATATAGATAAAAATAAAATAAAAACTACAAAATTATTGATTTGGATATAAATAATTCTTTCCGCAAAAAAATAGAATTATTATACTTATATTTATAAAAAGAATTATTCATAACTGATAGAACAACATTAATTCGATAAAATATCCAGGGGCATAATCGTCATTTACGAGGTGAACTCTAATCAAACCCTAATTCCATTATATATATAGGTAATCTACTAGGGTTTAAGGGGGTTTTCTGAACCAGCCAATACAATCCTAACTTGGGCGTCGGAGGCTCCTCGGGGAGCAAACCCCGCCTCTTCTTCCTCTTGATCCTTGCAGGAGATCGATCGATGCCGAGGAGAAAGGAGGAGCAGATTTATGCACTTACATTTGGCGCCGTCTGTGGGAAACGATCAAAAAGCCATGTGATCGGATCGATCTCCCAATCTGCAAAGCAACAAAAAATCTAACTGTTGATGATGATGGTGAACTAGTGGACGCTCACCCTTGACCTACAAACCCTAGGAGAGGTGCGGCTCACCAGTGTCGCCTACGGAGCTTTGCCTAGGGCTCGGGGGCATGCCTGACCACCACCGCTCCTAGCTCGGTTTACAGGAGATCTCCCAATCGAATCTGAAAGAGAAGGAAGGGTGGAGAATGAAGGAGAGCCGGTGATCTCCTAAACGGCGAGTCCGACATCGAAAGGTCGTCGATCTTCCACAACTCCCGTCTTGTCTCATCATCGGCGTCGCTCCCGCCCAAGCGCCGGCGTCGCAGCCACCGCCGCCTACCGCGAGGCGGATCCCGATCCTTCTCAGGCTGATTGCCATCGTCAGATCTGTCCTCAAACCCTTCGTAGAGGAGGAGGGGAGTGCGGCTTCCGCTCGATCCATCCTCGGATCCGACCCCCGACGCGTCCAAGGTAACCGGCACGAGGACGTCAAGTGCTACCGGTCATCGACCTCTGTTGTCGTTTCCATGGCCAAACACAGATCCCGGCCGTACCACCACACTACGCCGGTTGGTCGAGCCTTTGTCGCCACCATGGCCGCCGATCCCGGCCTCCACTGTCCCTCTCTGAGCGACTCGGTTTGGACCCGGCTTAGCATTGCGCCATAGCCGCCGCCACCAAGCACCCCTTTCACCGAACCGCGAGAGCACGCCGGCATCGATGGGCAGGCCGGGGCACCCCAATCCGGATCCTCCACCACCGTCGAAGTCGAGGCCAAAGCCGGGACAATCGACGAGGACGCCGCTTCAAATCCAGTGTCGCCTGTTACAAACCCGGAAAGCGTTACATTGCTTGGATTAATTAGAAGGCAATTAATACGATGAAGAAGACGACGTTACTTTGGAGATTTGGATTAATTACGAAATCAGCCCGAAGTTTTGGAAATTGCAGCTCAGTCTATGCAATTAAGACAATTGCGGAAAAGGCCCCAACTTCCATAATATTTCACTTGGAAGCGCAACGCATCATGCCCGGCCGGTCCATTGAGACCTAAAAGCTAAGTTCCCTATTTATTTCCTATTGCGATGACAAGTTTGTTCTTTAGTTAATTATGTTACATGGTTAATTGCATCGGTGACATATAATTTATTGAAAAACTTTTATGCGCAACATTATATCAAAGCCGTAAAAAAACAATAAACGAATCGCCACTCATGGCCAATAGATCGTCAATCAAGGCCAAAGGATCGCCACTCAAGGCCAACGGATCGCCACTCATGGCCAACAGATCGCCAATCAAGGCCAATAAATCGCCACTCATGGCCAACGAATCGCCAATCAAGGCCAATAAATCGCCACTCATGGCCAACGAATCGCCACTCATGGCCAATAAATCGCCAATCAAGGCCAACGAATCGCCACTCATGGCCAATAAATCGCCAATCAAGGCCAATGGATCGCCACTCATGGCCAATAGAACGCCAATCAAGGCCAAAGGATCGCCACTTATGGCCAAAGAACCACCACTTAAAGCCAATTTTAACTCATAACAACGCCGTTAAGGGCCAACAAAAGTCAAAATCAAGCAATAAGCAGGTCATTTAAAGACGAAACGTCCAATCCTAATTAAAGTCATCGAATTGTCAACCAAAAATATACGCAAGAGCATCATCAACTGACACCGTCTCTCATTTATGGCAAATAATTCATCTAATCATTTTGAACCGTACCTTTCCATTGATCAGTTAATAACGCACCAGCTGCATTATATAGTTATTTCGTTGAAAGTGTTGAAGCTTGCAGGATACAACTCAAACAAGGGGCAGGCATTACTCGTGTTATTCGTCTTCCCTCGTCACTAGATCGTGATAAGGAAATCCGAGGGGCAATTGATAGAACAACAGTAATTCGATAAAATATCCAGGGGCATAATCGTCATTTACGAGGTGAACTCTAATCAAACCCTAATTCCATTATATATATAGGTAATCTACTAGGGTTTAAGGGGGTTTTCTGAACCAGCCAATACAATCCTAACTTGGGCGTCGGAGGCTCCTCGGGGAGCAAACCCCGCCTCTTCCTCCTCTTGATCCTTGCAGGAGATCGATCGATGCCGAGGAGAAAGGAGGAGCAGATTTATGCACTTACAATAACCATAATTATGAAAATTAATAGAATTATTATACTTATATTTATAAAAAGAAGTCCATTTATAAAAACCTAAAACTACTAGAATTAGTAGAATTATTAACACTAATAGTCTTATATAATTTTTTAGGTGAAAAAACCACTTAAGAGTTAGCTTTATGAAAAAAATTTAGGTGAACTTTTAGCATTTCTGACTCGTAATATGTATCGATGTTTTGATTTGATGTATGGCGGTTGACTTACTTGACTCATTGACTTATCTGCTTATCTGTTGATTTTACTTGGGTTCTTATTCATATGATAACAATTAACAAAAATAATTGGTGTTTATATGTGAAAGTATAATCATAAACTTGTGTTAAAAAAAAAAAAGCATTTAACATTCAAGTATTAAAAAATGTTAATGTTAAATAACCATTTCAATTCGGGTCGGGTTGAGAGTCGGGTCGGGTTCAAAGTCGGGTCGAGTCGGGTTTATCTGTGTTCGAGTCTGTTTCGGGTCGGGTCAGGTTCGGGTCAGGTTCGGGTTATGAATGACTCCAGATTTTCGGGTCCTGGTCGGGTTCGGGTGAGTCGGGTCGGGTTTTCGGGTCGGGTCAGATTTTGCCAGCTCTACATGCGCTAGCCTAGCACACAAGTCGAGTGGGGTTCCATTCTAAAACCAATTGGCAATAGAAGGAATAGTCCACCGGCTCATATACTAGGGCTTGATATGTTCAACTTTCCGATGTGGGACACTTTGGTCTCATTCACATCTTTAACACGACCCGCAAGTCTAACTAGGAATAACCATCTAGTTGAGACTTGGACAACTAGATAACGAGGCCCGTGCCAAAGGGTAGTTCAGGTGGCCCAACTGAACAGGGCCCCCAAATTTTATAGGGCCCAATTTAGTTTTAAATTTAGATTATAAAAAAAAGTACTTTAAAAGAACATATAGGGTGTGTTTGGATTCCAAAATGCATTAATTATAATGTATTATTTTTACCTCGGTTTATGTGCATGTTTGGTTACATGATTTACATCACATATTTTACCTCGATTTTTGCAACATCTTTTAATTATACAATCAAACATGCACATAAACCGAGGTAAAAATAATGCATTATAATTAATGCATTTTGGAATCCAAACACTCCCATATATTCTGTGGTCCAGCGGTTGAGTGCACTGCAAAAAATTAGCGTGTTCGACTCCCAGTACGAGCATTTTTTTTGCAGCGTGTTCGACTCCCAGTACGAGCATTTTTTTCCAATGCTCATTTCCCTCCATAAGCCCAACAGGGCTTTTTTTTTCTCTTTCCCATAACTTGCTCTTTTCCCCCCTTCATAATCAATACTATTATTACTATATTGAGTATATAAATGTGATGCAGAACAAGGATTGATCAGGAAGCTGTAGATTCCATGATCACAAATGCGGAAGAGAGAAGAAGAAGAAACGAGAGAGAGAGAGAGAGAGAGAGATGATTCAGTTGTAATGTGTTGTATTGATGTAACAAACTTGTTCTTCAGCAATGTACAATCTCAGCTTATATAGTGCTGAGTAGGAGCTCTAGTGTACATCACAACCACACAAATGTAACAACAGAAATCAATGTACAGGATTACATTTCATTTCTTTATTCAATTCTATCACTCCCCTTCAAGCTTAGAGTTATTGAATTGATTGATAACTCCAAGCTTGACTGTCAGTTTGCTCATTTGCTCTTGACTTACTACCTTAGTGAAAATATCTGCTGGTTGATCCTTTGTGTAGATGTACTTGGCTTCAATTTCTTTATGCAGAATCTTGTCTCTAACAAGATGGCAATCGACCTCTATGTGTTTAGTCCTTTCGTGAAAGACTGGATTCTTTGCTATATGCAGTGTAGCTTGATTGTCACAGTAGAGCTCAACTAAACCATGATCTTTGACACTTAAATCCTACAACACACGGACTAGCCAAGTTATTTCACAGCAAGTAGCAGCCATGGCTCTATACTCGGCCTCAGCTGTGGACATTGCAACAAAGGACTATTTCTTTGTCCTCCATGACACCAGTGAATCTCCGAATAGGATACAGAACCCAGTGAGTGACCTCCTACTCATGGGACATGCCTGCCAGTCTGCATCACAGTAGGCTCTCAATTTGATCTCAGACTTGCTTGACATCAAGAGTCCCTGGCCTGGTGAGTTCTTCAAGTATCTCAAGAGATGCTTAGCTACCTTCCAGTGATCTTCAGTTGGACTTTGCATGAACTGACTCAGCACCTGAACTGAATATGTGATATCTGGTCTGGTGACAGTAAGGTAGATTAATTTTCCCACCAGTTTCCTGTATTTTTGTGGCGACTTCATGGGCTCCCCTTCACTTGTGAGCTTCATCTGTGAATCCAGAGGTGTACTTAATGGCTTAGCATCAGCCATTCCCATTTCCTCTAGCAGCTCCATAGTATACTTCCTTTGGTTCAAGTAGATCCCAGCTCTGTCTCTATCTACCTCAATGCCAAGAAAGTACCTTAACTCCCCTAAATCTTTGATTTGGAAGTTCTTGTGCAGGTGTTGTTTTAACTTGTCAATTTCTGACTGATCATTTCCAACAATGATCATATCATCTACATATACTAGTAATGCAGTAAATGATTTTCCCTTTTGCTTAGTAAACAGTGAGTAATCTGCCTTTGACTGTGTGTATCCTCCTGCCTTGACAACTTGTGAGAATTTGGCAAACCATTGCCTTGGGGCTTGCTTAAGTCCATACAAGGACTTTGTCAATTTGCAGACCATCTTGCTGCCATTGTCTTCATTCACATACTCCCCTTGAAGACAATGCTTGCTGGACTGTTGAGCTTTCAATTCACCATATGTAGGAGGGAGAGACATGTAGACGTCTTCTTCAAGGTCACCATGCAGAAATGCATTTGTGACATCCATCTGAGATATATGCCATTGTTTAGCAGAGGCAACAGCAAGTAATGTCCTTATTGTAATCATGCGAGCAACGGGCGCAAATGTCTCAGAGTAATCAATCCCATGGAGTTGTGTGAACCCTCGAGCCACTAGTCTTGCTTTGTGTCTCTCAAGAGTACCATCAGACTTGAATTTTAGCTTGAACAACCACTTGCAGGTCACCACAGATTTCTCAGCAGGCAGAGATACAATCTCCCAGGTATGGTTCCTTTCCAAGGCATCCAGTTCAACCACCATTGCATCACACCAAGCAGGATCTTTGAGAGCTTCAGTCACATTTTTTAGTATGGATAATGATGCTACATTATTCACAAAGGCTTGGTAGAAGGGTGTGCAAGCAGTGTAGGTGCAAGTGTTTGCTAAAGGGTATAAGGATTGTACCTTGGATGAAGCAACTGCAGAGTTGGTAAGACCCTTGGATGTATGACAGACATAGTCCTGGAGCCAACTGGGGGGCCTGTGATCACGAGAGGAGTGTCTGATGACAGGAGCAATAGGCTCAGGTTGAGGCTCAACATCAATTTCTTCAAAAGATGTGGAAACTGGAGAAGGAGAATAGTCATCCAAAGTAGGGCCAAGATTGTTGTCATCCATAGAGGGAGGATAATCAACCGAGGGTGTGTAATCAAAGGGAAAATTTTGATCAACAAAGTCTTTGAGAGACAGAGTTGGAGATTGGAGTTTTTCCTGAGCAAATAGGGAGTAAGGTAGGATATGCTCCACAAAGATCACATTTCTGCTGATCATAGATTTGTTATTTCTGAGATTGAGTATCTTGTATCCCTTTTGAGCATATGGAAAACCCAAGAATATGCAGGGATCAGATATGGGGTGGAATTTTTTGACTTCTTTTTCTGTGGAGGTAGAGACAAAGCATAGACTGCCAAATACTTTTATGTGGCTGTAGGATGGTGGGGTTTGAAAGATAACTTCATGAGGGGATTTGTGTTTAAGAATTGGGTTAGGCAGTCTATTTATTATGTATGTGGCTGTAAGAATGGCATCACCCCAGTAATGCTGAGGAATTTGGGATTGAAACATCAAGACACGGGCAATTTCAAGTATGTATCTATGACGCCTTTCCACTCTTCCATTTTGTTGTGGAGTGGCTTTGCATGAGCTTTGGTGAAGAATCCCTTGAGAGTCAAGGAACTCAGAGATATTAGAATTGAAGAATTCTGTGCCCAAGTCACTCCTCAGAGTTTTAACATTGGTTTTAAATTGGTTTTGCACCAGAAGGATGAAGGATTTGAGATAGGTGCTTACTTCACTTTTGTGTTTCATAAGAAAGGCCCACACTCCCCTACTTTTGTCATCCACTATGGTAAAAAAAAACCTATAGCCCTCAGAAGTAGGGGTGTCATATGGTCCCCATACATCACAATGTATGAGTTCAAAAATATGATCAGCGGAAAATGAACTTGCAGGATAGCTACTTTTGGTTTGTTTATCAAGAGGACAAACCGTGCATAAATGCTCACAATCAGATATGTCATTGTCAATACAAGAGATGTGTTTCAGCTTAGCAATTGGGGCATGGCCCAGTCTCAAATGCTAAAGAGCACAATTGTTTGGAAGTACAGAATTGTATTTAGGAAGAAACAAAGGTAAAGGTAGAGGTAAGGAGCTGGTGTTTGCAGATGTGTATTTGAACTTTGGAATTTGATCACAGGTGAAAGCTTCCCCAGACTCATGTGGATCCATGTAGTAGAGATCCCCCAAGAGCTTACCAACTGCAATTGTCTTCATCCTTAGTGGGTCCTGGACAAAGCAATTGTTGGCAATAAGGTAAGCATGAAACTGATGGTCTTTGACAAGTTTGGTAAGTGACAAGAGAATATATTTGAAGCTAGGTACACATAGAACATTGGAAAGGGTGGTGTTGGGTAGCTGTACATTACCAAAGTGTGTAATGTCTTTGGTGCTACCATCAGGAAGGTGTATGGCATTTATATTTGGTATAGGTATAGGATTTGTCAAAAAAAGATATGTCACATACCATGTGATCAGTGGCACCACTATCCATTATCCATAGATGTGACTTAATAGAGGCATTAGAACAAAGTATACCTGCCAAGTGTGACTCATGGATGGCTGGAGTGGATTTTGCTATGAAATTGATGAGGCTGTTTACTATCTATTGCTGATCTGAAGTCAGATGTGAACCTCTAGAGCTTGCCCCATACAAGAAGCTCTGAGCATCAGTGTGATTGTTAGAGCCTTCAACAGCATTTGCCTTGGAGTGAGGCTTGGAATCAGGCCTCCTGTTGTCTCCATTCTTTGCCCCTTGTTGTTGTGGCTTCTCCTTGCTCTTGTAGTGCCAGCTAGGGTACCCTATGAGCTCCCAACATTTCTCTGTCTTGTGGTTTCCACTGCAGTGAGAACATTTCAGCCTTGAGGACTGTCCTTTGTCTGATTCATTGTTCCTCACACTTGCAGCCAGAGGCGTACCAGGAACAGCATCTTTCATCTTGAGATTCTTGCGATCAGTAGACATCTTGGAGCTCACCTCATCTTGCAAGAGCATAGCATGAGCCACGCTTGGAGATGGCAAGGGAGATGTCATCAAGATTTGACGAAGCGCGCCATCATACTTCTCATCTAATCCAAGCAGGAGCAAGAACTTCATCAATTTGTTCTCTAGATCTGGTTCTTCAGTTTTCTTTTGCAGATTACATTCGCACTTTCCACAAGTGCATTTTACAGGATTTGAGATCACAGATAGCCTTTGCCACATGCCTTTCAGTTTGGTGAAATAATCGGTGAGCGACATGGAGTTTTGACCACATTCTTGGATTTCTCGTTTTACCTGATAGATGAGCGGGCCATTTTTTTGTCCATAGCTCTCTTCCAGGTCGAGCCACATCTCCAGTGCTGTGTCGTACTCATCAATGGTGCTGTAGATCTCTTTGGAAACAGTATTCAAGATCCAGGAGCATATCATGTCGTTGCATCTGTCCCACTGGGATGCGTTTTCAGTTGTTCTTGCAATTGAACCATCAATCGTCCACAGCTTGTTCTTCACGGACAGTGCTTTCATGATCGATTTCTTCAAGCGCCTGTAATTCTCTCCGACCAACTGAATTGTGGATGGAACCATTCCGGAGTTGTCGGAGGGATGGATGAACAAAGGATTCATCAAATCGGCGTTGGTGATGAGGTCACGACGTCGCTCAGCAGATCCACTTCCAATTCCGGTGCCGGTGGAAGCCATTGTTGGAGAAGCTGAAGATGATCGTAATTCTTGAAATTTCGCTGATGTTCGTTCAACCAGAACGATTACAGATGAGCAAGGTCCTCAGAATCGAGAGAACTGCTCTGATACCATGATGCAGAACAAGGATTGATCAGGAAGCTGTAGATTCCATGATCACAAATGCGGAAGAGAGAAGAAGAAGAAACGAGAGAGAGAGAGAGAGAGAGAGAGATGATTCAGTTGTAATGTGTTGTATTGATGTAACAAACTTGTTCTTCAGCAATGTACAATCTCAGCTTATATAGTGCTGAGTAGGAGCTCTAGTGTACATCACAACCACACAAATGTAACAGCAGAAATCAATGTACAGGATTA